>JAUPFT010000003.1:48395437-48995437 GCA_036936625.1 Parnassius smintheus behrii
ACACAGGACAATCTGTGCATTTAATTTAAACTTTTTTAAAGTAAAGTCAAATTACACGAATTGCAAGACATATTATTTTTTTATAAAAATTGTTGCTAGCTTCTCTGTCCATCCAATGACTTTTTGCATTACACAGCTGCTATTCTCTGGATGCTATGGTCGCGCAAAAATGGTCTTAAGCGCTACGTATTTGAAGGCGTGTTTGGCGATGCATTGTTTATATGTAAAACTTTATTATTTTTTTGTATCTTAGGTTTAGGTTTGTAAATTATTATATGTATAGTAAGTATAATAATATTGGGTCCATACATAAGAAATTAGTGTTTTGTTGTACTGACCACTTTAAATATATCCTCTTAGGTTAAGAATATACCCATTCGGTAGTGGTAGTATAAAAATTAATTATAAATTGCCTTCATGAAAAATTTTTGTGTGTCCAGAATTATAGCAACGTAGTAAAATTACTTAATGCATTTATCAAAACTGCCAGTAGTTGAATAAAATACAAATTTATCTTTACCGTAACTTTTTACAAAAATCGTCTCATTAAGAAATCCTTTTAAGCCCAACAGCTGTTACACCAGTGCTAGACAAGAGCACTAGGCGAGCAAAGCCGTAGCGGAGTAATTTAATGAGTTGACCCGTTAATGGGTAAACAACCGGTTTCTACAGCCAATGTTTAAATACACTGTGAGCATTTTGTGCTTCTTGGATGTTTCTGCTACTGCTTTCAAAATTTACAAAAATATTTATAAGTTGATATAATTCGTCAATAGAATTTTTCCTTTTGAACTAAACTTTAAAGTTCTCATTTAAAACATTTAACGTAATTAATATTAAATCACACAGTCTGATATTATACACGCTCTGGTTAAGTTGGAAGTGAACAATGAATGCACTGTCCTTTGGTGACGTGTGCAGGAAAATTTAAACAATATCACGGAAAGTAGAATTGAATGATAATTATAAATTAATATGAAATTTATAGTACACAATTATATACAGTTAATCATTGCATTCACAATGAATTCATTATAATTGACTATGTAGTGCCAGTGTAATGCTACCTGCAACATCATCCAGTTGGATTTTTTAGCGGTTAAACATACAAACTTAGCGTTTTAGGTATGCTAATGTGAGTGCCTAGCTGTTGCCTAGTGCTATAAAAGTACACAGAAATTAGGGTGTTAAAACCACTTACTGGCAACCCAAAAAAGCTAAGAGCGGAAATTCTATGTTACCGCTAAGCCCAAAGTAACCGCCGATGTGATAAGATATGAGGTATTTAGGATGTAGTGTTAAACCTCTCAAACGGCAAGCGTCCAAATTTGATAGCTTCGAAATTCGTCAAAATTCAAGAGGTCAAATGTGAGCGCACCCACGCCATAAAACAGCACTTTAACCCATAAAAACTTATGTTTAGAGAATACTTTTCTATGAAAAAGTTTAACATTATAGAATCAATATGAAATTTTATATCTTGTTATGCAATAAAAAGTTAGTTATCCCGTAGTTATGGTCTACGTTTATTTTATACGCCATTTTGGCGTGAATGTTATTGTGTTGACTTGTGTTTTATTAGTGATGTAGTATAGTGTTCTATTATAAAATTGTAATGAAAGCTTTTGTGTAAATATAATTTATCTTTTTACGTAAATAAATTTTAATAAAAATTAGTAAATATATATATATATATATATATATATATATATATATATATATATATATATATATATATATATATATATATATGTTTAGGCCTAATTTTATCGTTTTGCAACCTGCGTCGGCGCGCGTTTTCGAGCGGGAAACCGGCCCGACGGCGGAGACAGGGGGGGGGGGGGGCGGACAGGTGCTGCAGGCGGCCGCGCCGGCAAGTATCGTCCTTCTTGGTTAGCTAGCAGTGGAGCTGTGTAGTCGCGTGTTTGTTAATATAATTGCCGCATCGCAGCCCAGACGTTTAAACTTCGCGAACCTTACGTTTTTTTGCTATGTTGTCCTGTGACATAGTACTTTGACCAGCAGTCCGTGTGTTGTAACGAGTGTTTCGGTTAAACATTGTTAAATTTGATCGGATTAACTTTAAGATAATTGACTTGATTCTAAAATAATAAGTTATGCCTGACTGCTTGCCCCTTCGATGGATCCCATATTAGAATAGAGGTGAAGCCTTTGGATCTACTGTTCTGCAATCAGTCGGGAAGTCAGGTTACACAACGTAACACGTATTGAGCATAACACAATCACGCACATACTATTACACCTGAATCTTCCTATGGTCAACCCTACTTCGACGGAAAAAGGTGAGTTTTGTTCTCTCTTCTCTTCTCTTCCTTGTTAGCCGATATATCTTAATATTGAACAGGTCGTTTGACCCTCCCCTTGTCTACTCGTCTAGTTGGACTCCTATGTGCCCGAGTTCGACGACCTTTGTCAGGGTAGCTTGCGGCAGTAACATTTGGTAGCAGAGCGTGGTTTCCCTGCGCAATACGTAAAGTTGTTAGCAGGACAGCGGTTATAACCACGTTGCTGTTGGTTGTGTTTTGTTTGCAATACGTAATAATAATTTCTTTGTTTTGTTCGCGTGTTATTTATTAGCGGATAGGATCTGTGTATAGAACCACGTAAAAAAAATATTTTTGTTTCTTTTCTTTGGTCGCTTACTTCGTTAGTGGTAGGTAGAATTGAGCCACGCCCGCAAGGCGGTGTAAGCGGAGTGTTTAGGTACGCATCGAGTAGGGTTTATAACTACCGTTTCAATATAAGCGTGTGTACGCGCATTAAAGTATCACGTCATTGGGAGAGGCTGTGATTGGTCGACGTCATCGCGAGCCGGCGCAGTGGCATCACGTCATCTTTCGTCCCCTCTCTCTAATGTCATATATAGCTCACGCAGAGTTTGTCTTGTCAACACGCATGTAAAACTCTTAATTTGTTAATGAACAAAATAAAGTCACATTTATCTAAAAGAAATAAAATATTCATTTCTGCGCATACATAAGTTTTGGTCCTTCATCGCCGATATTGGAAACCAGCAGTTGGAAGAAACATAAAGCGGATTAATAGAGATAACGCAACCGGCAATCGCCTTCAGTCGCAGCACATTGATTTTGGTGAGACGTACCTGCCTGGTTATTTGGGAGGAGCATTTAGATATTGTGTATTATCCGTGGTTACTTTTAAATTTCAGTGTCCCAGTTATCAAGTCTTATCTGCCAAAATAAGAATACCTATCACGCGTAGCAGATTGCAGTAGCAAAGACCTCGTCATCATTATTGACCTAACGCCGGAAGTTTGAGAACAGCAACTGTAAGTACTCCTGTTTTTTATAAATTGCCAAAATGCCTAACGGAGACCCAAAGTCAGGTTTATCAAAATCTAGTTCTTTAAGTAGTGATCAAATTAAAGAATTAATCAAAAAAAGGGGAACAGTTAAGGGTAGGTTAACGAATTTTCGAAAATATATTTCCTCTTTTATAGATAAAACATTAACTAATGAACAGCGCGCGGAGTTAAAATTGCGTATGCAAGGTGCATTAAGTCTTTATAAAGATTTTAATGAAATTCAGAATTATTTAGAAATATCTCTTTCGGAAAGTGATTTAGTAAAACAGTTAGAAGAGCGTGAATGTTTTGAAAGTCTTTATTATGGCGTCCTCGCTCAAACGCAATGTATGATAAATAAAGATAATGAGATGAATATTCCTAAATCGGCAAACAATAGCATATTTCAATCGGTTAAATTACCTACAATTTCTTTACCTACCTTCGATGGATCATATGAGCACTGGTTAGAATTCCGCGACACATTTCAATCGTTAGTTCACAATTCTAATGAAATTACTAAAATTCAAAAACTGCATTATTTGAAATCTTCATTAAAAAGCAGCGCCGCATTAGTTATAGATTCACTAGAATTTTCCGAAAGCAATTATACAGTTGCATGGGAACTTCTCCTTAACAGATATAACAATAACAGATTGCTGGTACACAATCACGTAAAATCCTTATTTTCATTACCGCTTGTTACAAGGGAATCACCTGGGTTACTAAGAAAACTTATTGATACAGTGTTAAAAAATATACGCGCATTGAAAATACTCGGTGAGCCCACAGACTCCTGGGATACTCTAATTATTTACATGATTGTATCAAGGTTAGATCTTGCCTCCGAACGAGAGTGGGAAAAGGTGAAGTGTACATTTTATAAATCGACAGATGAATCTCAGAATTGTGTTATAACGTTAAATAATTTAATAAAGTTTTTACGAGATAGGGCTGACATGTTAGAAACGCTTTGTGTCACACACGCCAAGTCTGGCATACATTATGAAAATAAAAGACAACACCCTAGTTCCAGCGCTCATAACCACATGCATAAGGTACACTGCAATTTTAGTACAGACAAACCAAAAAATTACACAAAAGATTTATGCATTATGTGCAAAGCTAAACATAAATTGTATTCATGCCAAACATTTCTTGAATATGATTTACAAGATAAAATAAAATTTATACACCAAAAGGGGTTATGTGAGAACTGTTTACGTCCGGGACATGTGGCTAATGAGTGTAGGAACGGGCCTTGTCGAAAGTGTGATAAAAAACATAACACATTAATTCATACTGACAAAACCAGCGAACGACAATCACAAATTCCCACGTCGAAAAATAAGGTTATATCTCCTAACCTTTTAAATAGTTCGGTTGCATCAAACAACAGCGATAATAGTAATAAAATCATACACAACCCTGCACAGGTGAGCAATTCTCACATAGACGTACTAAGCGCGCAGACGTCTGCATCGCTGCCTATACTACTGTCTACAGCGGTCGTTAAGATAGCCGATAGCTTAGGTAACTATCATAAGGCACGCGCGGTGCTCGATAGTGGCAGCGAACGTTGTTTCATAACACAATCGCTTTGTGACAAACTTAACTTACAATTAATACAGTCCACTCATAAAATAAGAGGTATCGGCGGTAACACAATAACACAATGTTCAAAAACATGCGATATCGAATTAAAGTCTGTTAGCGAGCCTTATATTACGCACGTAAATAAATGTCTTGTTTTACCGCAAATTACGTCTTCCCTACCGGCCGTGAATGTGAATATTGGTCAGTTTCGTATACCAACCGATATACAGTTAGCCGACTCAGAATTTTATCAAACTCGTTCGATTGATTTACTGATTGGTGCAGACATTTTTTGGGATCTATTATGTGAGGGTAGAATTCGCTTATCAAACGGACCTTATTTACAAAATACTAGACTAGGTTGGATAATATCCGGGGCTATTTATTCACAGAAATTAAGAAATAAAAATTATATTCATTGTAATTTCATACAATCATTAGATGCGCAAAATAT
The DNA here is from genome assembly GCA_036936625.1 of Parnassius smintheus behrii. Classification (NCBI taxonomy): domain Eukaryota; kingdom Metazoa; phylum Arthropoda; class Insecta; order Lepidoptera; family Papilionidae; genus Parnassius; species Parnassius smintheus. The sequence continues at coordinate 48,400,813 of JAUPFT010000003.1, forward strand.
AAGTATACAGTCTATAGACAAACAGTTACGTATGTTCTGGGAGATTGAAGACTTATCGGTAGGAAAGAGAGGGAGTGATGGATTGAGTGAAGAGGAGCGTTTATGCGAGAAACATTTTAAACAGACGACCACGCGAGACGTTGATGGGAGGTTCTGTGTACGCATCCCTTTCAAATTATCACCAGACTTTATCGGTGAATCTTTTAATCAAGCTAAGCGACGTTTTTTGGCATTAGAAAACCGCTTAAAACACAATCCTAATTTAAATAAAATGTATAAAGCTTTCATACACGAGTATATGAATTTAGGACATATGACTAAAGTGCACACATACGGTAATTCCCATTACTTTATGCCACATCACGGTGTTCTTCGCGAAAATGCAATTTCTACGCGATTGAGAGTTGTATTCGACGCAAGCGCAGCGTCGACTAGCGGTAAATCGTTAAATGATTTACAACTCGTAGGGCCGCCTAAGAAGAGAAAGCGGTGAGCTGAAGGTAGGGAAATTTGGAGTAGGGCAACGGAACCGAAGGGGCCAGCAGTTGGCCGACTTTATGGAGAAAGAGGGACTCTTTATGATGAACTCTTTCTTCCAGAAGCGGCCCCACAGGAAGTGAACCTGGTCGAGCCCCGACGGTTCGACAAAAAATGAGATTGACTTCATTATGACGACCAGACGCCAACTGTTCAGTGATGTCTCAGTGATCGCAAGGGTGAAAACTGGCAGCGATCACCGAATGGTTAGAGGCACACTGAACCTAAACGTTAAGTTGGAGAGGTCTCGTCTAATGAAGTCAACGCTCCGTCTCCCTCGTGCTCTAATCCAGAATCCCGACACTTTTCAGCTCGAGTTACGTAACCGCTTCCAGTGCCTAGAAGATTGCAATGCAGTGGACGATATGAACGACAAGCTCGTGGAAACTGTCCATGCGGTCGGAGCTAAGTTCTGCAAGACCCGCCGCAGAAGAACACAAAAACTCTCCGATCACACTCTTAATCTCATGGCTGTTAGACGGGAGATGAGGCTGCAATCGTCAACAGATTTGACAGCATACAGGCAACTGAACAGACAGATCTCCAAATGCATGCGGCGAGACATACGCAACTTTAATACTTCTCGTATTAAAGAAGCGATCGAGCGGAACCAGGGCTCCAAAGTCTTTGCCAGAGATCTGTCTGCCAGAAAGAGCCAACTGTCAAAGCTGAAGAATGAGTGTGGCAACATCGTTTCCGGGACACCTGAGATTCTGAGTGAGATTGAGAGGTTCTATGGGCAGCTGTACACATCATCGTTGGAGCCACACGCAAGTGTGAGTAACAATCCAAGAGCAAGTCTTATCCGACACTATTCCGATGATATCCCGGACGTCAGTCTCAGCGAGATTAGAATGGCTCTCCACCACCTTAAAAACGGCAAGGCCCCGGGCGAGGATGGAATTACAGCGGAGCTTCTGAAAGCGGGTGGAACACCGGTACTTGAAGTCCTTCAGAAGCTCTTCAATTCCGTCCTCCATGGTGGCACTACTCCGGAGGCGTGGAGCAGAAGCGCGGTGGTTTTGTTCTTTAAGAAAGGCGACAACGCTCTCTTGAAGAACTACAGACCGATTTCCCTTCTGAGCCGCGTCTACATGCTATTTTCGAGAGTCATTACGAATCGTCTCGCACGCAGGCTCGACGACTTCCAGCCTCCCGAACAAGCCGGTTTCCGTAAAGGCTTCAGTACCATAGACCACATACATACCCTGCGGCAGATTGTACAGAAGACCGAAGAGTACAATCTGCCACTTTGCCTGGCATATGTGGACTATGAGAAAGCCTTTGATTCCGTCGAAATTTGGGCGGTGCTACAGTCCCTTCAGCGGTGCCAAGTTGACTGTCGGTACATCGAAGTGCTGAAGTGTTTGTACAGTAGGGCTACGATGGCTATCCGAGTACAGAACCAGAGTTCGAAACCCATCCAACTGCAGAGAGGTGTAAGACAGGGTGATGTTATATCCCCGAAACTCTTCACCGCTGCGTTGGAAGACGTTTTCAAGCTACTGGACTGGAAAGGATACGGTATTAACATCAATGGCGAGTACATCACTCACCTTCGATTTGCCGACGATATAGTCCTTATGGCAGAATCGCTGGAGGACTTAAGCATTATGCTCAATGACCTCAATAGTGCCTCCCAACGGATAGGTCTTAAGATGAACATGGACAAAACAAAGATCATGTTTAATGTCCATGTCACACCTGTGCCGGTAGTTGTTGGGAGCACTATGCTCGAAGTTGTTGACGAGTACGTTTACCTGGGACAAATAGTCCGACTAGGTAAGTCCAACTTCGACCGAGAGGTCAATCGACGGATTCAACTCGGCTGGGCAGCGTTCGGGAAATTACGACATATCTTTTCGTCAGGTATACCTCAATCTCTAAAAACTAGATTGTACAACCAGTGCGTGTTGCCAGTGATGACTTACGGATCTGAGACGTGGTCCTTCACTGCTGGCCGTATGAGGACGCTTAAGGTCGCTCAGCGAGCTATGGAGAGGGCTATGCTCGGAGTTTCTCTGCGTGATAGACTCAGAAATGAGGATATCCGCGGTAAAACCAGAGTGACCGACATAGCCCAACGGATTAGCAAGCTGAAGTGGCAATGGGCCGGCCATATAGCTCGAAGAACCGATAACCGATGGGGAAGAAAGGTTCTCGAGTGGCAGCCTCGTACCGGTAGGCGTAGTGTAGGGCGACCCCCCACTAGATGGAGTGACGACCTGGTAAGACATGCAGGAAGTCGATGGATGCAGGTGGCTCAGGACCGTGCTTTGTGGCATTACTTGGGGGAGGCCTATGTTCAGCAGTGGACTTGTGAAGGGCTGTAATGATGATGATGATGAAGGGCCGCCTATACAAGGTGATTTAATTGCTATATTGTTACGCTTCAGAGAAAATAAATATGTTGCATGTGCGGATGTGGAGAAAATGTATAGGCAGGTACATATTGACAAATCCCAGCGTGATTTACAACTTATTATTTGGCGTGACAGTCCTAGTGACCCATTACAAATATACCAGTTAAATACGGTTACGTATGGAACTGCGTCCGCTCCATTTTTAAGTTGCCGATGCTTAAAACAGCTGGCGCAAGATTGTGATAACCCAATAGTGGCTAGGACAATTAGTGAAGACTTCTACGTTGACGATGGCATTATTTTAGCTAATACTAAATCTGAATTATTAGAACTATGTCGAGAGACATCTAAAGTTTTAAAGTCTGGGTGTTTTCATTTGCGTAAGTGGATTTATAACTTTGAGCAGGAGGGTTCCGCATATATAAATGAGGAATCTAAAGAATTCTTATTAAATAATTCGACACTAAATAAAACATTAGGTCTTGGTTGGTACAATAAAAGTGATGAATTACATTTTGCATCTAAGATCATCAACAACCCTAAAAATATCACAAAACGAATAATACTGTCTCAGTCCTCTCAAATATTCGATCCACTCGGCCTGTTGGGACCTATGATTATAACAGCTAAGATTTTGTTACAGAAGCTGTGGTTGCTAAAAGTTGAGTGGGATGAACATTTACAAGATGATATAGCACAGATCTGGAAAAACTTTGTTGATAACTTGTCAATCCTTAAATCATTACGCGTTCCACGTTATGTAATGGGTTCGAACCCCGAGCGCATAGAATTACATATATTTACGGATGCCTCACAAACCGCGTACGGTGCGTGCGCTTATACACGCACTGTCGATTGTGTGTTGATGTGTTGTCGTTAAGTTGTTATGCTCGAAAGGTAAAGTAGCTCCGCTGAAGCCTATAAGTATACCTAGGTTAGAACTATGCGGCGCATTATTAGGCGCTCGTTTATTTGAAAAAATAATTAATGCTTTACGGTCTAAGTTGGATAATGTTGTATTTTGGACAGACTCAACAATAGTATTGGGTTGGTTACGCATGCCTCCCAACTTACTTAAAACTTTTGTACAAAACAGAACCGCAGAGATCTTGGATTTAACAAAAGATAGGCCGTGGCGTCACGTTAGTGGTAAGGCGAACCCCGCTGACTTAATATCACGGGGTCAAAGTTTAGACTTATTGTGTGTCAACAGTTTACGGTTTCAAGGGCCGCAGTTCTTATATGATTTAAATTTGTGTGATACAAATAATACAATACATTTGAATGATATGCAATTACCTGAGATAAAATCGAATCTAATATGTAGCTCGTTATCTAATAGAATTAATAAAAAATCTGTATTCTCGTTTGAAAGGTTTTCTCAGTTTAATCGTATGCAGCGTTCGTGCGCTTATGTTTTAAGATTTATTTACAATGCGCGTTATAAGAACAACAAGCGCACCGGGCCGCTTACCGTTGATGAATTGAATGAATCTTTGTTACTATTGGCGAAATATTCGCAGCATGAGTCATTTCTAGATGTAAACAAATTGCTTTTAAACAGAAAACCGATTAAAGATAACGGACTATTAAAATTAAATCTCTTTCTAGATAGAAAAAATATTATCAGGGTTGGTGGACGTATTTTACAATCATTTAATTTTGATTTTAATAAGAAACATCCTATTTTATTGTCTTCTAAACATCACTTTACACATTTATTATTTAAGTATGAACACAAGCGGTTAATGCATGCCGGGCCGCAGTTATTACTATATACTGTTAGGGAAATGTGGTGGCCAGTAGGCGGAAGAAATCTTTCGAAAAAGGTAGTACATAGTTGTGTAAAGTGTACGCGTATGCGAGGTCAAACCGTTAAGCCTATTATGGGAAATTTACCTCAGGCTCGGTTAGATCCTGGTTTTCCTTTCTTACGATGTGGCGTAGACTATGCTGGTCCAGTGCTCATACTGAACCGTAAGGGTAGGGGGGCAAAGACTATAAAATCTTTTATATGTTTATTTATATGCTTCACAACGCGCGCTGTTCATTTGGAGCTTGTGAGTGATCTCTCGTCAGATGCTTATTTGTTAGCACTTAAGCGGTTTATTTCACGCAGAGGTAAACCAATAGAAATATATAGTGATAATGGAAGGAATTTTGTTGGTTTAATGCATGATTTTGCTAAATTATTATCTCAAATATCTAAAGACTTAGAAGAATACGCGACATCTCAAAGTATAAAATTTAAAATGGGTCCTCCTTATGCTAGTCATTTTGGTGGTTTATGGGAAACTGGAATCAAGAGTTGTAAGCAACACTTGCGGCGTGTGATAGGTAACGCGCATTTAACTTTCGAGGAGCTGTGCACAGTCCTGGTTGAGATTGAGGCTGTGCTCAACTCCCGTCCTCTCACACCTATGTCCACGGATCCGCACGATTATCACCCACTGAGCCCCTCTCATTTCTTGGTAGGCCGTCCATTAACTTCACCTGTGTCTGTTGACCTGAATACTATTCCAGAGCATCGTCTTACACGTTATCAAAGAGTCGAGCAGATACGCCAGCACTTCTGGAGCAGATGGTCTAAGGAGTATATATCTGAGCTGCAAGTGAGGACCAAGTGGACTGAGCATAAAGGCGATCTACAGGAGAACACTCTCGTACTTATAAAGGATGACAATCAACCACCTTTAAAATGGAGAATGGGAAGAATTATCAAAACGTTCCCTGGAAACGATGGTGTCTCCAGAGTTGCAGACATTAGGACAGTGAATGGTACTGTACGACGGGCATTTCCAAAAATCTGCCCGTTGTTTTCAGAAGAGATGTAATGACTGTTTGTTGAAAACACACGGTGCTTTCAAGGCCGGGAGCATGTACGCGCATTAAAGTATCACGTCATTGGGAGAGGCTGTGATTGGTCGACGTCATCGCGAGCCGGCGCAGTGGCATCACGTCATCTTTCGTCCCCTCTCTCTAATGTCATATATAGCTCACGCAGAGTTCGTCTTGTCAACACGCATGTAAAACTCTTAATTTGTTAATGAACAAAATAAAGTCACATTTATCTAAAAGAAATAAAATATTCATTTCTGCGCATACACGTGACAACTGCAATTTGGTGAATTATTGTACTATCGTTATAATAATCGTGTTTGATGAACCATAATTATACTAATTAAATTAATTGCGTAGTATAATTTGTTGATTTGATAAATAGTATTTTGTATTTGTGTTAATTTGATTGTAATAATTAAACTAATTGTGTAGAGTAATTTGTACTGAATTTAATTTGGTGATAATCGTATCTTGTAATGATGCCTGCGCACCGGTCACCGACGCTCCGCTTGCAAGCGGAACTGCGCTGGGCTGCGAATGCTCACAGCTTGTTAGGGAAACCAGATTGAACCCATAGTTTGGAGAAGCGGCTCGAGCAAGTAGTGGCCCGAAGGGCTATAGTGGAGCAGGCATGCTCCGAGTTTGTGGCCTCGGGAGCAGAACAGGGAGTCCTAGCCTCCTGCCTCGCCGACTATGAGCAATTTTTTGCTCTCACGGATGACCTGATTGAGGCGGGGGCCAAGCAAGATAATGACGCGCGTGAGGCTCGGCTGAGTTGCCTACTCGAGTCCCCTCGGAAGCAGCCCACTCAGCCGGAGCTGTTGGGACAACTTCCAACGCTGGACCTGCCAAGGTTCTCCGGGGTCCTCTCCAAATGGCTAACGTTTGTGGGACTTTTTGATAGCCTAGTGGATGCCCGGAGGGATTTAACACCAAGCCAGAAGATGACGTATCTCCTGGCCTCACTGGAGGGGAGGCTCTAGGCGTCTTCGGCTATTTGAAATTGTCGAACGACGCCTACCAGACCGCTCAGAACCACCTTGCCGGAAGGTATGGCAACGTATGTCGAATTGCGGATCAGCACGTCAAGCTACTGTTGAACCTCCCGCTGCTAAAGGATCGGGCCAGACTACGACCGGACCTCGTAAATCCGGTCTTGGTGGCCTGCAATTCGTTGAGACGGCTGGATTTGCCGGTTGACGAATGGTCCTTTTCGTTGCTCCATATTGTGCTGTCCCCTCTCTCGATCTTCGGCTCCATTTTGAGGAGAGTTACGGCGGAAACGGCGCCTCTTATATTGCCGCCCCTTCAGGGATCTACCGCGGTTCTTGAAGGAGCAGTACCGGCAGATTAAAAACACAGCGGGCACCGTCGAAGACCTACGGACTGCCAACCGAACCGTGCCCAGGGAGAGGCGGAACCTCCGGGCAAGTCACCATCAACCCCCCTCAGACCGAGTGGTGCTCCTGCGGGAGGGCGTCGCCCATACCTTCTTATAGTGGTCTAGTGGCCAGGGAGGCGCCCCCCTGCTCCTATTGTAGAGCATCCGAACACCGGGTGACGTCGTGCCCTAAACTATTAGGCAAGCCGGTCCCAGCGAGACGAACCATCGCCAGGGAGCGCCACTGGTGCTACTTATGTTTGGAAAGGCACCCGCAACGGGATTGCCCGCACCAGCGGCCCTGTCCTCACTGCCAGGGCAATCACCACGCCATTTTGTGCCTGGGTGCGAATGGCGCTTCTTCTTGGGGCTCTGCCGGGCCCTCATCCCCAACGGGCCGGGGCGCTTAGCCACGCCCTTTGTCGGGTGACGCTCGTCGGTCTCCGGCCGGCAACCTTGCCCCTGGTTTTGGAGGGGGTCCCTCCCACGAACAGTCGGGGGGTAGTTCCACCAAGGGTGGGGGGTTCGTTACCCCCCCTCAGCGGGTTGAGAGGAACTTTACTGCCACTCTACGGTCAGCGAGACCCTTCTCACCCCCGTTGGCTGAGAGGCCGCGACTGGAATACCACCCCCCCTTTGGTCGGTACCGGTACTACGGGTTTCCTGCGACCTCGAACCTGTCCCGGGCCTCAAGGCTGAGGTTCCCAGAAGCTCCTCAGGTCGGCCCGTTCGGCGATTTTCACCTACGGATCAGTGAGATGCCGCCGGAATGCCGCTTTCCGGACCCCCGGCTTAAGTGCCTGTCCGATGGAGACAGTTCCTGCTAGGAAGCTGCCGCCCTAGCTCCCACCACGGCCGCCTTCACTGATGCTTTAAGCCGTCCACAGTCCACTTGTCAAACTGTTCTATTACCGACGGCCTCGTGAAGGTGTACAACCCGAGTAGCGACTGTTTAACCGTTCGCGCTCTATTGGACTCGGGTTCACAACGCTGTGTGGCCTCCACTCGGTTGGTGGGAAGACTGGGGCTACCCTGGAGCTCTGAATCATGTCCAATAGTAGGTATCGGAGGGGCCGAGCCTCCTGCTCCTAGGGGACAAACAAAGCTGGTGTTTGGTTCTGCAAGCGAACACCTCCATATCTTAGTTAAGGTAAATGTCCTCGATGACATTGTATGATTTGTCCCTAACGTTCGTATAAATGACAGCGCGGTTCGTTGTGCTTCGGGCTTGAGACCGGCAGACTCTCAATGGTAAAACCTGGACCTATAGATTTGTTGCTGGGTGCCGACGTGCTGGGGTTCATCCTTTTAGGCGATATACGAGCCCTACAGCCCGATGGCTTGTCAGCCATGTCCACTGTATTTGGGAAAAGCTTCTTTGGACCGGTTCTATGGTCTCCACCGCCTCAGACGGCCGACCCGCTTACTGTGGTGGGCGTGTCCCTTTCGGACGTTGTGCAGCGGTTCTGGGAAATTGAGGAGCCACCACACGCGCCTCGAGTCAACCCTCTGGACCGTGAGTGCGAGTTTTTCTACCAGAACAATACCGGTCACCGCGTCGACGGTCGCTTTGTTACCCGCTTACCTTTTCTTGACTTACGGCCTCCTTTGGGCCAATCTCGTACCCTGACCGAAAAGAGATTGCTTTCTATGGAGCGCCGTATGCGGTGCGACCTAGCCTTTCGCGACAAGTATGTCGAGTTCATTCACGAGTATCAAGAGCTGGGTCACATGTCACTGTCCCACTTCGACTGGCGGTCACAGGAGCACTACTTCCTTCCCCATCATGAGGTCTTGAGGACCCCTGGGAGTAAGATTCGGGTAGTTTTTGACGGCTCCGCCCCTCGTCAAATGATGTGTCCCTGAACCAGTGTCTCCACTCTGGTCCTAAATTAATCAAGGACATATCTGACATTTTGACTCACTTCCGTCGGCACCAAGTTGTTTTTGTAGCCGACATTCGGATGATGTTTCGACAATCAGTGGTCCATCGTGATGACCGTCGATATCAGCTGATATTGTGGCGCGAGAAGCCCAGCAATCCAATCCAAGTATTTGAGTTGAACACCACCACCTATGTACTCCGGTCCAGCCCGTATATCGCCATGCGGACCCTTCTCGAACTTGCTGAGAGAGAGCGTCTAAGATACACTCGGGGGCTTCTATCTTGAAGACGTCGGTCTACATTGACGATATTTGCACGGGCGCCTCCACCGTCGAGGAGGCTCTTGTACTGCAAGACGAATTGATTGCCATCCTTAAGTCAGGAGGCTATGAGTTGCGCAAATGGTTGTCGAACTCCCCTCATATTTTGAAGGACCTCCCAGGAGAGGATCAACAAGACCCTCATCTATTCGAGCATCCTGACAATCCTATTTTGTTGACTGTGCTGGGCATTCAATATCAGCCTGTTCAGGATACCTTCACGTATCGAGTCAAACTCGATCCCCCTCCTAAACCCTGGACCAAGCGCTCTGTGTTGTCGACTGTAGCCTGCACCTTCGATCCTAATGGATGGATCACTCCGGTCATTTTTGGCTGAATACATCCTTCAAAAACTCTGGATATCCGGGTTGGGCCGGGACGACCCTATAAGCGGTGCTCCTCTGCGAAAGTGGCTCTCCATTATGTCCTCTCTTCCGGACATCAACTAGGTCTCCATGTAAAGGTGCTTTCTCCCTCCAGGGAAATGCAGGGCTGCCCTGCATGGATTTTGCGACGCCTCTAAGAAAGGCTGTGCTGCGGTCGTATATTTGCGGACGGCGAGCTCTTATGGCCATACTTCCGTCCATCTTGTACTTGCTAAAAGCAAGTTTGCTCCCATTAGGTCCCGCTTCACTATCCCTAAATTGGAACTGTCCGGAGCCGCTCTTCTCACGCGACTCCTCAACCATGTTCACTCTTCTTTGAAGTCTGTAATCGACATTACGGACGTCTACGCTTGGTCGCACAGTGAGATAGTACTTTGTTGGCTCCGAGCTGCACCTCACAATCTTGAGGTCTTTGTGTCTAACCGCGTGTCTCAAATCTAGAATTCTGGCACAACTCTAACCTGGAGACATGTCTCAGTGGAGTTAAATTCCGCCGACTGCGCTTCTCGCGGCTGTGACAGGACTTATTTAGCTACCGCGATGTCCAAGAAGGGCATCCAGTAGAAATTCGACCCGCCGGCTTGCCCACACTGGGGCGGTATTTTTGAGGCGGTGGTTAAGGTTGCAAAAACGCATCTCCGTTGTGTAATTGGCGAAACTATTTTGACATTTGAGGAGCTTGCCACTGTATTCTGTAAAATTGAGGCGGTTCTCAACTCTCGGCCTCTCTGTCCCCTCTCATCATATCCGAATGATTTGGAGGTTCTAACCCTGACCACTTCCTGATTGGCCAGCCGCTTAACGCCCTGCCCGAGTACCCCTTCAGGGAAATAAGCTATTCGCGGTTGAGCAAATTTGACCTGCTGCAACAAATGACTCAGAGTTTTTGGCACCGACGGTCTCTGGAGTACCTACATCTTTTGCATCAGTGCGTTAAGTGGTCTGACAAGACGGATCCCCTCGGGTTGGAGATCTCGTGTTAGTTAAAGAACCTAACGCCTCGCCCTTGTATTGGCGCCGTGAGCGCATTGTTAAGTTGTCGTATGGACCAGATGGGGTGCCTAGGGTGGCCGAGGTTTTGGTTGGAGATTCGGTTTTGCAACGTGCCGTCGCGACCCTATCGCGTTTGCCAATTTATTCGCGGACATAGGTCCTCATGTCCGGGACGGGGGTTTGTTTAGGCCTAATTTTAACGTTTTGCAACCTGCGTTGGCGCACAATTTCAAGCGGGAAAACGGCCTGACGGCGAAGCCAGGGCGGGTGGGGGTGCGAACAGGTGCGGCAGACGGCCGCGCCGGCGAGTATCTTCCTTCTTAGTTAGCTAGCAGTGGAGCTATGTAGTCGTGCGTTTGTGAATATAATTGCCGCCTTGCAGCCCAGACGCTTATACTTGGCGAACCTAACGTTTTTTGCTATATTGTCCTGTGACATAGTACTTTGACCAGCAGTCCGTGTGTTGTAAAGTGTGTTTCGGTTAAACTTAAAGTTGGATTTACTTGAAGATAATTGACTTGACTATAAAATAATAAGTGATAAACGAGCATAATTTCCTAGAATCTGAAGTGTTTTCTGTGACTGTTTGCCCCTTCGATGGATCCCATATTAGTATAGAGGTGAAGCCTTTGGATCTGCTATTCTGCAACCAGCGGGGAAGTCAGGTTACACAATATAATACGTACTGAACATAACACAATCACACACATACTATTACACCTGAATCTTCCTATGGTTAACCCTACTTCGACGGTAAAAAGTAAGTTTTGTTCTCCTCCTTGTTAGCCGATATATCTTAATATTCCACAGTTCGTTTGACCCTCCCCTTGTCTACTCGTCTAGTTGGACTCCTATGGGCCCGATTTCGACGACCTTTGTCAGGGCAGCTTGCGGCAGTAACATTTGGTGGCAGAACGTGTTTTCCCTGCGCAATACGTAAAGTTGTTAGCAAGACAGCGGTTGTAACCACGTTGCTGTTGGTTGTGTTTTGTTTGCAATACGTAATAATAATTTCTTTGTTTTGTTCGCGTGTAATATATATATATATATATATATATATATATATATATATATATATATATATATATATATATATATATATATATATATATATATATATATAATTGTGATTTCCATGCTTCGTACATCCACTTGGTATGTATTTTATTTTTTATTACCAACACCACAGGATAGATGATTTTGTATAGATTTATTTAATGCCCAAATATTTTATTCCAAATATTTTCGGAGTTATGAATTGTAAATTTTTAAAAAATCTGAAATTCGGATGATTTTTACATACAAAAGCACTCACGCCTGTCACCCAGAGGGGTCGGCAGAGACTACAGACTTCCATTTATCACAATCCTGACATACCTTTCTCGCCTCTTCCACATCGATATTTTTTTTATAGGATGGGGTGACCAACGAGCACACAGTCCACCTGATGGTAAGTGGTTGCTGTGGCCCATAGACATCTACCTCTATCCTCGATTACGAATCAAAATGCAGATGCGTTGTCACCCGTGAGGACTTAGATGGAATGCCTCGCTTCCAGTAAAAATGGTCTCCGGTTCTCTACACTCGCCAAACGAAATACAGCAGCATTAAGCTACTATTTCACGCTGGTATTCTGTGAGACCGTGGTCCTTCCCCGGTCGAGCCGACCCATTCGTGCTACAACTATACCACTAATATAACTGCAGCTTGGCTCTACCATACCTACGCATACATGCTCGTCGGTTAAGGGTACTCTTAATTTGGCCCATTTTTAGTATATCGCCAATTTGGTCGACAAACTTCCGCCTAGGACGTCCCTTTCCGACTCTTCCATTCATTTCTGCAACATATATTTGCTTTGTCAGTCTTTCCGCATTCATTCTTTCTACATGACCAAACCACCGAAGCATTCCCTTCTTAATCCTGGTCACCGCATCATGTTGCAAGCGACACTCCTCTTTTATCACACAGTTTCTCACCCTGTCACTCAGATTCAGCCCTAACATACTCCTTAGCGACCTCATTTCTACTGCATTTATTCTACTCTCGTGCTTCTTCTGCCACACCCAACTTTCACTACCATACGTTAAAGTAGAGACTAATACAGCATTGTGAATTGCCATACGTGCCTTTTTTGACACATTCTGACTTTTCACAATAGAGTGTAGAGTCCCATTTACTATATTTCCTGCATTCACTCGTCGTTCAATATCCTTATCATATCTCTCATCCCTGCTGAATACACACCCCAAATATACGAACTCATCCACTTGCTCAATTAAGTCTCCTTCTATTCTTATTTCACACACCGTTTTGCTTTCTTCTCTTTCAAAAACCATCACTTTCGTCTTACTTGCGTTCACTTTCATTCCCCTTTCTTTTAATGACCTTTTTATTAATGTAATCACTTGCAACTCGGCCGCCGTCGACACAAGTATGACTTGATCATCGGCGTACAAAAGGCATTTAATGGTTAACTCACCCATTCTTAACCCGCATTCTTCAACTTTCAAATTTTCCAAACAGCTGTCCATAAATAGGTTGAACAGCCACGGGGAAGCTACACAGCCCGGTCTGACACCTTTGTGGATGCCAAACCAGTCCGAGTAGACCCCGTTGATTCTAACACAAGCACTCGAGTCTCTATACAAAGACTTTAATGCCTGTATCAAACCAGCGCTCAACCTAAATGCGTTCAGCGTTTGCCATAATACATCCCTGTTCATTCTGTCATAAGCCTTTTCCAAGTCCGTGAACGCACCAAAAACTTTTTGGTTTTTCGCCAAAAACTTCTCCGCGATCATGCGCATGGAAAATACTTGATCTGTACACCCCATTTCCTTTCTAAATCCCGCTTGCACATCCCAAATTTTTAATCAGTTTCTTTCATAACTCTTTCAATTAGTACCTAGGACGTTCAAGTAGTACTTAGGAAACAGTTTTCCCACAATGCTAAGAAGGCTGATACAACGGTTGTTTTACAGTCCTGCTGTAACCCCTTTACCTTATATATTGGGACTATCACGGCTTTGAACCAGTCTCCCGTTACCCGCTTTAGTTCCCAACATAAATTAAACAAGGTGTACAGCAGGCCTGCCACCACGTTCTCTCCAGCCTTTAGCATTTTGAGTGAAACTCTATCGTATCCGGCTGCTTTACCTACTTTCATGCTTTTCATTGCTTTCATTATTTCATCTATACTTATCTTCCTATCTCTTTTATCTTCTTCCGGAATTTCTATTTCATTTAGTTCACACTTCTCCTCACTCGTGAATACGCTTTCAAAATATTCCTTCTGTTCGCGCCACTTTGCACTATCGCTTAACGCTTATAAGGGATTCGTTAATTATTATCCAATAAGATTACTGCAAAGCCCATTTCCGTTTTCCTATCTACCGTTTTATGCCCAGCATGTGCATTCGTGTGTTAACGGGCTCACACAAGTTGAGAAGACACGCAATCAACCGCACCGCTTATATCTCGCATCATCGCTCCCGCCCCTGTGTAATTTGGATATTGAATTATACAAGCATATAGTAAAAAGTATAGACATTTGCAATAACGCTATATTTCGACGGGCCTGTTGGTCTAGTGGTTAGTGACCCTGACTGCTATGCCGGGGGTCGTGGGTTCGATTCCCACCCAGGACAAATGTTTGTGTGATGAGCACGATCATTTTGTTCTGTGTCTGGGTGTAATTTATCTATAATATTTATGTATTTAGAAATATATAAGTATGTTTATCAGTTGTCTAGTACCCATAACACAAGCTCTGCTTAGCTTGGGACTAGATGGCGTTGTGTGATGGTTGTGGAATATTTTTATTATTATTATTATTTCGTGATTATCTGTGAAGTTGATAAGTGTGAAGACAGCCGGCAGCCATCGAGACACGAGGCAGATCAGCGGAAGTCCAGGTGGGTGCACATGCATTCCTTCACGTCCTTCCTATATCCCGAATTTAGGGGATTTGCAGTATCACGAATAAATTAAATTCCATTCACCGCTCGCACCGCGCTCATATACAGTCCACTATTCTATTAAAATTAATAGCCGCACCGCATAACATTATTTAATACATTTGAACCAGCAGCTTGGTGGTTGAAGGCCAAACGCCAAATCCACCATATATTTTTTGGTCACTTCGGCCGGGATTAAATTAATCTTTAGGCCCGGAGAAGTAAATTCTTTTTTTTTTTATATATTACAAAAAATTATATACGTATATATTATTAAATCATAATAAATTGTAGTTCTAATTATACTAACTACAATATTTATTTGTCCCGCATCGCTTATTACACGTATTATAATACCTTTGTAACGCATACCACACCGCTTCATTATTCCATTAATGATATTTTTCTTGTTGATTAACTGCCATCTTTCTAGTAACGCGAGATTGCTTCGTTCCCCAGTTAACTAATTCTACTGTCACTTATCGCAATTATTTTAGTCCGCATTATTTTGTTGAAAATGACGACGAGAAGCAAAGAATCGAAACTGGTTTCGGATGAAAAAGTTAGTTTAAAAATTATTATCGCTTAACGTAATTATATTTACGAACGATTACAAAAAATTTACGAGACCTCAAAGGGCGCATTTAATTCCTTGGACGAGCAGAATTTATTTCTTAGCATCGTTTCGAATATAGAACAATTACGTAGTGAGTTTCAAGAAGTTCTAGATAATTATAATACTAAACATTTAAAATTAAACCCTAATGCAGACGTTGATTACGAGGCTTGGAACTCATTTGAAGATTTATATAGTCGTATTAAGTGCCAAATTACGAAAATATCCACATCGCCTTCCACTGTTACGTTAGAAAATAGATTTCCTACTAAATTAAAAACTTCACTTCCGCCAATTGAATTAATGTCATTTAACGGAGACATACGCCAGTGGTCCATGTTTTATCAACAATTTAAGACATTAATTCACGACAATTTACAATTAACTGATGCCGAACGTGTTTATTATTTTGTTAACAAATTGAGTGACAGGGCGTTATCAGTTTGTGCCGCGTTAGCCCCTACCGCAGAAAATTATTCCATTATTTGGAATGCGCTTTTAGGAAGATATAATGACGAACGCACACTCGCATCTACGTATATTAACCAACTATTGGATTTAACACAGGTGAACGCAAACACAACAGGAGGTTATCATACATTTATGGACAAATTTGATGCTTAAATTAATGCTCTAAAGCAATTAAAATTGAGGACTTAGCTGATTTTTCGTTTTTAAATATTGCACTTAGAAAATTAGATCACGACACTGTTAAGTCATTTGACATGTCTTGTCGCACAATTAGCAAACCAAACTACGCCTCTTTAGTACAATTTTTATACGAACAGAATAGGGTTATATGCCATACATTTAATAATTCGCATACTTTATCTACATCCAATAATAATCGAAACAAATCACTTTCAAATAAATTTAGTAAAACATTTATTAATACAGATCCTTCGCATTCATGTATCTTTTGTAAATCAGATTATCATGAACACTTGTATGTTTGTCCACGCTTTTTAAAATTAAATACACAACAACGTTACGATATTATTAAACAAAACAATTGTTGTATTAATTGTTTAAGTAATAAACACTCGACTTCTTTTTGTAAATCGAAGCGTAAGTGTATATACTGCGCGCGGCGCCACCATTCTTTAATTCATTCTGACCCGCATCGGAATGGTTCTAAGACTGCTTTTCGTAGTAGCAATACGTTACACTCAGAGGTTGGGCAGACGCCTAATGCTAATGTATGCACCTCGCGTTCGAGTAACTACTGCGCAGTTAACGATAATATGGTTAATTCTTCTGTCGCTCACAATTCGAATACGGCGGAAGATGAAAAAAACACTTACCTCTTCATGTAATATTTCTCGCGATTATAGTACTCTCCCACGCTATACTACTTTATTGGGGACTGCAAAAATAAAGGTCGTAGATAAATACGACAATGAACATTTTATTCGGTGTTTAGTTGACCCCGGATCCCAAAGCGACTATATTACGAAGGATTGTTGTAAACGATTATTTCTTTCCGTTTCGAATAAAAATCGTTTTACCGAAGTACACGGGATCGGTGGTGTGTCTCAAAAGATTTTAGGAGTCACTTCACTGCAGTTCACGTCTCGTTTTAATGATAACAAATTTTATCATATTGAACCATTAGTTGTTCCGATCATCACGGGTCAGTTGCCAGATTCGATAGAAGATGTTTCAAAAATTCGCTATTTAGATAAAATACGCTTAGCAGATGATCAGTTTTATCAACCTGGGACTATAGATATTTTATTGGCGGTTAATACCTACATAAAACTTTTGTCGCCTGAAAACTTAATTCATTCGCAATTGCTCAGTGCCATAGAAACATCACTCGGATATATTATTATGGGTGATGCTAAAGTCGCTATATCACATCATTCCCCGCGTTCATTTGTTTCCTGTTCTTACGATACAAATTTAAATCAAAATTGTCTTAAGGATATAATGGAAAAATTTTGGAAAATTGAAGAACTTCCGCAAAAAATATATTTGAGCCGTGATGAGCAGGAATGTGAAGCATTTATACTTCTACTACTTACCGCCAAAACGACGGACGGTATGTGGTCGCCCTGCCATTTAAGAAAAGGCCCGACATATTGGGTGACTCTTTAATGAATGCAAAAAAACGCCTCTTATTTTTCGAAAAACGCTTTAACAAATATCCCTATCTTCGCGATCAATACAATGTTGTTATACGGGAATACATTAATAAGGGTATTTTATCCGCTGTTTCTGATAATGATTGTATACAGCCTTCTTTTTATTTGCCGCATCACCCTGTCGTACGGAATGATAAAAGTACAACGAAGTTGCGCATCGTTTTGGACGCTAGTGCTAAGTCGGATAACGATATTTCTTTGAATGACATTTTGCACACCGGGCCAAATTTACAAACAGACATTTTTAATATTTTATTAAACGTTAGAGTTTATCGCATCGCTTTCTTTGCATATGTTAGGCAAATGTACTTGTGTATCGAAGTCCAAAAATCCCATCGCGCTTTTCAACGCATTTTATATCGGTTTTCTACAGAAGAAACTATACGAACATATGAATTTAATCGCGTCACATTCGGATTACGCTCTTCCCCTTTCCTCGCACTTCGCACTTTACGCCAGTTAGCCGCTGACGAAAGAGAGTCCTATCCCCTTGCTGCTTCTGTAGTGGAAAGGGATATTTATATGGATGACCTCGTTTCCTCCGCGCCTTGCGTCAACAACGCAGTCAACACCGCCACTCAACTTATCCAAATGTTTCGCCGAGGTGGATTTGATTTGGTTAAGTGGACAAGTAACTGCAAGGAGCTTTTACAACATATACCAGCATCACATCGTCAACAAGACTCGGTATCATTTGATGATAATGACATTTTAAAAATTTTAGGCCTTCGTTGGTATCCCGCTACCGATAAGTTTTCCTTTCTTGTTTCGCCGCCACCGGTCACTTGTACCAAACGCGCTATCCTCTCCGCAACCGCTTGCTTGTACGATGTTTTAGGACTTGTCGGTCCAGTAATAATTTACGCCAAATTATTAATTAAAGCCTTGTGGGTTCTTAAACTTAACTGGGATGAGACTCCACCCACTAATATTGTCAATACATGGCAGCGATATATATCAGAGTTACCTTTAATCTCACATTTACAGATTCCACGTCATATCGGAGTAAATGAAAAATCCCATGTAACGCTACTAGCCTTCGCCGACGCTAGTGAAAAAGCTTACAGGTGTAACATTTTTTTTCGACATAAACCCAAACCTATTTACCCCATGATGTCTGCCTTGCCTGCTTGCTGCCTAGAGCAGTGTAATGCGTTTACACACACAGGTGTGGATTTTTCGGGCCCACTTTATATCACATTGACGCGTAAACGTGGTATACGACGCCAGAAGGCTTATTTATGTTTACTTATATGCCTCGTTACTAAGGCAGTGCATTTAGAATTAGCGTCGGATCTAAGTTCGGCGGGTTTTTAGACGCTTTTAAGAGATTTATCTCTCGTAGAGGTCCGTGTCGATTTATATACAGCGATAACAGTACTAATTTTGTCGCCTCGCGTTCATATTTACATGAATTACATGGATATTTAAAATCCAAAGAATATTATAAGGCATTCAGTCAGGTACTCACTGATAATCGCATTGTTTGGAAACTCAACCCTCCAAGCGCTCCACATTTCGGGGGTTTGTGGGAGTCCAATATTAAGGTTGTAAAAACCCATTTGTTTCGCGTAATAGGTAAGCAAATCCTCACGTATGAAGAAATGCTTACTACTCTTTGTCAGATCGAGTGTATCTTAAATTCTCGCCCGCTTAATGTATCAAGCAGTGATTCATCGGAACCTACCGCACTTACACCCGCACATTATCTAAATTTAAAACCACTTGAATGCTTACCAGCTGCAGATTGTCGTGAAGCGACAATAAAAAAACTAAGAACCTAACATACTAAAAAAGAACGAAAACAACCAAAATAAAATAAATTATTTAAAAATTTGAAGTTTTACAGTATCTTTTATAAAAAAAAGGTATGAAGGTGATGATGGGTTGTAATGAAGATGGTGATTTACAATATTATTAAAAAAAAAAATAACAAAAGATACTGCAACGAAGTATGCACAGGCTATGCCTATGATAGGTGCACAGCTCCTGCTCTAGGAACACGTAGAATCTGGAGAAAACACACGCAGCGTCTGGAGAAGGTACACGCAGCGCTTGGAGTAGACCCACACAGCGTCTTGAGCCGGTACGCAGCGTCGGGAGTAGGTCCACGAAACGTCTGGAGTAGGCACGCAGCGTTTAAAGTAGGTACACGCGGCGCTTGGAGTAGGCAAACACAACTTCCGGAGTAGACCCACACAGCGTCCGGAATAAACACGCAGCGTCTGAAGTAGGTCCACGCAACGTCAGGAGAAGGCACGCAGCGTTTGAAGTAAGTAAACACAGCGCACTAGTAGGCGGAGGCGTAGGCGTGGCTAGGCGACGACTTAAGGAGCGGGCAGAGGCTTGCAGGATCCCGAGGCAGTGCAGAAAAGGCCTTTAGGAGATACTTCAAGTATCAAAGCTCAAGTCAGACTCCCCATTCGCCGATTGATCGGCTTATTTTTGCTTTTTGACGGATCTGGCATAAGAACGGAAAATTATTCTCATTAAATTTGAAATTATTTAAATTAAAAGCAAATTCTTGTAAATGGCCAAGAAGAAGGGAGTATTTTGAAGTAAAAACATCAGGCCGGTAACGATATTTGAATAAAAATTGCCATGACAACCTGATAAACAACGATGTCAAAACATGTCAAATTTTGGTTTTAGGCTCGTAATACAGAAACGGCAAGATTTAAGTGAAAAATGAGATATTATTGATATAGGAAAAAAAGGTAGCGCAACAGCGCGCACGAAGCCCGAAATTGCAGAGTTACGGAGAACTAAATAAAAGACCGAAAAAGGTAGACTCCATTGACACCGATTTAAAAAGTGCTGATAGCATGAAAAATACGAAGTGAAAATGATTTGTTATTGTGTTCTTATGAATTAAAAATATTACAGGATCCTATGGAAATAAAGGTGATGCAAAATATCAAGTTTTGAGGCGAATGCAGAACATCAAAAACAGAATTTAAAATAGTGTAAAATGATATGTAAGTATGTATAAGCATAACACTACATTTTCCCCCCGACCCTGGAAAATTTTTGACTCAGCAAAAATTTTGATATGTACATTCTAAAAGAAACCATAAAAACACAGCTTTGCAGAAACAGACATCACCAGGCAAAATCAGATATACTATCTCTTACATTCATCATCTGCATTCAGGTAAGGGTGGAGTTCACATTCAATGACTACCACTCTAAAAGTGTGTTTTCGAAAGGACATTCAGGCTTATTTAAGGAGTTGTCATCCGCTCCTGCGTGGAAAAAAAAACATTTTGAAAGGACATCCAGGCTTATTTAAGGAGTTGTCATCCGCTCCTGAGTGAAGATAAAGATAAAGAAATTAATCTTAAGCAAGCTTTAGTCGCTATGACTTAAGTAAAGATTAAGAACGGCCAGAGCGGTAGGGCTCAAAGCCAGAGATCAGCAACATCACTAACGAGATGTGTCTGAAATTGATATTTATACATATATACAAACTTATATACAAATATACAAACATATATATACAAATGTAGTGTCATGCAAAACAGTATTAGCCGGTTCCTCACATCTAATCTTCACTTCGTATTCGAGTTCGGCCTTGTTACGAAATTTGTACTTAATAACCCTTCTCATTGTTGTAATTAAGTGCAAAGTTAAGTTTAAGAAATAAAAATATTAAAGTGATTAATGTAAGTGAAGTGTTATATGTAGGTCTAAATATAATCCAGATAAGTTGAAAAACTAGATGAAGTTTTGTTTTAGAATTTGGAAGATTGTACTTCTTTAAGTTATCTAGAATAAAAATATTAAAGTGATGCATGTAAGTGATGTGTTATATGTAGGCCTAAATAAAATCCAAATAAATTGAAAAACTAGATGAAGTTTTGTTTTAGAATTTGGAAGATATGATAAGGATGAGTAAATAAAGAGTTAAGAACGAAAGAGAAAGCAATTCAATCAAAAGGAAATGGATAAGGCGTAGCTAAGGTGAAGAAAGGAAGAACTTTTACGTCGGGCGCCAAATGTCGTGAAGCGACAATAAAAAAACTAAGAACCTAACATAACTAGAACGAAAACAACCAAAATAAAATAAATTATTTAAAAATTTGAAGTTTTACAGTATCTTTTATAAAAAAAAGGTATGAAGGTGATGATGGGTTGTAATGAAGATGGTGATTTACAATATTATTAAAAAAAAAAAATAACAAAAGATACTGCAACGAAGTATGCACAGGCTATGCCTATGATAGGTGCACAGCTCCTGCTCTAGGAACACGTAGAATCTGGAGAAAACACACGCAGCGTCTGGAGAAGGTACACGCAGCGCTTGGAGTAGACCCACACAGCGTCTTGAGCCGGTACGCAGCGTCGGGAGTAGGTCCACGAAACGTCTGGAGTAGGCACGCAGCGTTTAAAGTAGGTACACGCGGCGCTTGGAGTAGGCAAACACAACTTCCGGAGTAGACCCACACAGCGTCCGGAATAAACACGCAGCGTCTGAAGTAGGTCCACGCAACGTCAGGAGAAGGCACGCAGCGTTTGAAGTAAGTAAACACAGCGCACTAGTAGGCGGAGGCGTAGGCGTGGCTAGGCGACGACTTAAGGAGCGGGCAGAGGCTTGCAGGATCCCGAGGCAGTGCAGAAAAGGCCTTTAGGAGATGCTTCAAGTATCAAAGCTCAAGTCAGACTCCCCATTCGCCGATTGATCGGCTTATTTTTGCTTTTTGACGGATCTGGCATAAGAACGGAAAATTATTCTCATTAAATTTGAAATTATTTAAATTAAAAGCAAATTCTTGTAAATGGCCAAGAAGAAGGGAGTATTTTGAAGTAAAAACATCAGGCCGGTAACGATATTTGAATAAAAATTGCCATGACAACCTGATAAACAACGATGTCAAAACATGTCAAATTTTGGTTTTAGGCTCGTAATACAGAAACGGCAAGATTTAAGTGAAAAATGAGATATTATTGATATAGGAAAAAAAGGTAGCGCAACAGCGCGCACGAAGCCCGAAATTGCAGAGTTACGGAGAACTAAATAAAAGACCGAAAAAGGTAGACTCCATTGACACCGATTTAAAAAGTGCTGATAGCATGAAAAATACGAAGTGAAAATGATTTGTTATTGTGTTCTTATGAATTAAAAATATTACAGGATCCTATGGAAATAAAGGTGATGCAAAATATCAAGTTTTGAGGCGAATGCAGAACATCAAAAACAGAATTTAAAATAGTGTAAAATGATATGTAAGTATGTATAAGCATAACACTACAAGATTTAAGCAAGGAACGTATTAATCTGTTATCACGCTTTTCTTTAATAGATTCTTTAGTTCAGTCCTTCCGTTTCCAACGCTTCAGATTCGAATACTTACATACATTACAGAGTAGAGTGAAGTGGAATTAGAACTCTACTGCCATTTCTGTAGGGACGATTGTTCTAATAGACGTGGATAATACTCCACCGCTTCAGTGGCCTCTAGGCGTTGTCACCGAATTCTTTCTCGGTAAGGATGGTGTGGTACGCGTTGCGCAAGTTAAACTTAAGAATTCCACTTTAAAACGCCCTCTTATCAAACTGTGTCCTTTACCAACACAGTGATTAATATAGTTAATTTTACATTATCGTTTATATATTTAGTTTAATTCTTAGGTCATAACGTTGCTTAATTTTGCTACTACATAAGTATTTATCTATATATATATCTATATTTTTATACTTTACTTGCTAGTTGAGGATACCTCAAGGCCGGGGGGGTGTTCGCGCCACTTTGCACTATCGCTTAACGCTTATAAGGGATTCGTTAATTATTATCCAATAAGATTACTGCAATTAATCTTAATTATTTTCCTATCTACCACTTTATGCCCAGCATGTGCATTCGTGTGTTAACGGGCTCACACAAGTTGAGAAGACACGCAATCAACCGCACCGCTTATATCTCGCATCATCGCTCCCGCCCCTGTGTAATTTGGATATTGAATTATACAAGCATATAGTAAAAAGTATAGACATTTGCAATAACGCTATATTTCGTGATTATCTGTGAAGTTGATAAGTGTGAAGACAGCCGGCAGCCATCGAGACACGAGGCAGATCAGCGGAAGTCCAGGTGGGTGCACATGCATTCCTTCACGTCCTTCCTATATCCCGAATTTAGGGGATTTGCAGTATCACGAATAAATTAAATTCCATTCACCGCTCGCACCGCGCTCATATACAGTCCACTATTCTATTAAAATTAATAGCCGCACCGCATAACATTATATGATACATTTGAACCAGCAGTTTGGTGGTTGAAGGCCAAACACCAAATCCACCAACTTCCATCTCTCTAGACTCAACACTTCATCATTCAGGATAGAGCCATTCTCGTCTCGTAGCGCATTCAATCTAGGCTGTTTTAAAAGTCCCCTGGTATTTATTACGAGTTTCCAGAACAGTTTTCTACTCGTTAAATACACACACACACACACATATATATATATATATATATATATATATACATATATATATATATATATATATATATATGTATAAGGAATGGAAGCTGTTTGATTGTGCGTAAATTTTTATCCTATGATAAGTAAGAATACATTTTTATTTATTTTTAGCTTATATAACTTGTGTGCTAGATCAATAATTAAATATTTCCTTACAATGTTGCGTTAAAGTGTTGTAACGGAAGGCGAGGAAGCAACCGCCCTTCACGCTGCGTACTTCACCCCGCGGATGGTATGTATTTTTTTATTTTTTGTTACCAACACCACAGGATAGATAATTTTGTATAGATTTATATAATGCCCAACTTCTTCATAGAAAAGTAGTCTTTAAATATAAGTTTTAATATCGGGAGATTTTCTGCTGCCTACATCCGCACGTGGACCACCACTGTCCGTTTCAGAATGAGTTTTCTTCCGCTTACGACCTCTCAGTGGAATAGTTTACCATCGACAATTTTTCTGGACCGACACGATCTAGGGACCTTTAAGAAAAGAGCTTTCTCCTTTCTAAAATGCCGTCAACGCACCTACGATTCCCGTGGTTTTGTGGTTGATCATGGGCTGTGGTAGTCCTTTAACATCAGGTGAGCCGCATGCTCGTTTGTCCCCTCTTCTATAAAAAAAGAGCCAGAGGAAACCTCTTGCCCTTATTGTTGTGCATCTTATGCACCGCCTCAATGGGGAAACTCTGGGATTTAAGGTCCTCCAGGATATTCCCGTTGGCAAGTTCAAATTTCGATTGACGGCGGGGCTGCGTGGGTAGAGGCAGCAGAAGAAGCTGCGGGGTCTGAACAGCGGTGAAGGCCGCGGGGTTGTAGGGCCGGCCACCAGCCCTACACCAGCCCTAGGGCTCCCTACTTTTATTCCCGCCGCACAGGGACGCGTGGGCGCTGAGTCGTCCGTGGGGTGAGGTACGCAGCATGACGGGCGGTTGTTTCCTCGCCTTCCGTAACAACACTTTAACGCAACATTGTAATGAAATATTTAATTATTGATCTAGCACACAAATTATATAAGCTATAAATAAATAAAAATGTATTCTTACTGTAACGATCTCCCCCCCTCTCTATCTATGTTGTAAATAATATTATATTAAATATTATTAGTTCCCCTTTATAATAAAACTTATATATATATATATATATATATATATATATATATATATATATATATATATATATATATATATATATATATATATATGTGACCAGGATTAATAAATCTTTCGTGATGCGTGATCGTCTTAGTTAGGACCCTTATTTACGTTGTGTTTGTTAAGTAACTTAGTTCTTTTAGGTGTCTTTTGGAAGAATGAATATTCACTAGAGCAATTGAAAGCCGTTGGTAGTGCCTTATAAGCTAAGTGAACCCCGTTCACGAAGACAGGGCTCGAGAAAGGTTAAGAACATAAAACGTCTTTA
This sequence comes from Parnassius smintheus behrii, assembly GCA_036936625.1. Classification (NCBI taxonomy): domain Eukaryota; kingdom Metazoa; phylum Arthropoda; class Insecta; order Lepidoptera; family Papilionidae; genus Parnassius; species Parnassius smintheus. Next base: position 48,426,145 of record JAUPFT010000003.1, read on the forward strand.
TTTCACTTGAATCAGGTTGACATTATTAATTTATTATTATTTATCCCTTCCCGCTTGGAAAAGGCTCACAATATATTTATACAAAAATACCCGATACAAGGGCTTCGCTCTCCTACATTTATTTAAAAAAATGTAGGGGAGGTACACGGCCCCACACACGCCGTGCACGGTGAGTGCCAACCATTTTGATGCACTCCCCCCGAAGGGAACGCTATTTCGGGAACTGGACCATAGTCCACAGCAAAATAACTGGCGAACCAGTAAAAGAGGCTTGGGCCCTTGTTAGTGCGTAAGCAAAAACATCGACCGAAGTCGCGCATTTAAATGCGTGTAAACGCCATACAGAATACGAACGAATCCAGCCACAGTGAATGTACGTCACACGGTTTAGGCAAATAGGCACACTGGCCGTAAACCCTCCGTGAGCGCCACCACCTGCCAGACCGCCGCTCCTGCAGACGTGATGTAAGTGTATGGCATCACCACCAATTTCATGAACAGCACGGCTACTAGCCGCAGAGCGTGTCATGAGACTACTGCTCACCTCAAGGGAATGGGGTCCCACGTTGTGCAGCTTTCGGCCGCAGCCTTGAGAGTCTCCTCAGATCCTCCCGCCAGCTACCACCCGCATGAGGTCGACACATATGCTCCACCAACCAATACAACGGCAGATATAGCCAAAAGGCAGTTATAAGATAAGAGTAATGATTCGCCATCAGAAAGGGTTTGTGTCACTGACGTTGAGTAAATGCATTTTCGATCATGTTTGTCTCACCCACCAACAAGTTGCCTTCAATCATTCAAAGGTGGGAAAGTTACAGAGATATAATATTATGTTGTTATATAAAACATCGTGGAGGGCAGACAGTCTGCAGCCCCGCAATGAAGGGACCCGACTTGGGCAAAGCTACTTAGGTGTGAGTCAAACCAAGACGCAGAGAGCGCCATTGAGAATAGCGTCCCACCAAACAACCATCGCAGAGACGCAATGCTTCAGAACGCAACAAGCATCAATACGACTATCGTCGGCTTATACCATTCCAAGGTCCCCCATACATCCCAGCAGACATCACCACCCGTATACCTCCGTAGACCAGAACCACAGAGAGCGTCGAATCAGGCACAGCACACTCGCAGATCCATCACAAGACGCAATACCGCCAGTAGTAGTAATCATCAATGCAACTATCATACGGATGGCGCCCCCTCACAACACACCCAACATGATCCCTATCGACTTTGGTAACAAAGTTGGTATTGTTGTTATATAAAAAATATCACCAACGTATCATAGTAGCACGCTACTAAGACGCCAATGAACAAAACTCCACGTATCATAGCGATAATGCACTAAGACATGAAGCTGAGTATGCATGTTACACTTAAAAGTGCTACCAAACACACTCATCATCCCCATCCGAAAGATAGACGACGCATCGCTATGCGCTACGACGCCGCCCACAAACGGTATGGGTGTGCGATGTCCACGGGAAAGCCGTATTGCTACAACAAACCCGCTTACCACCGACACTAAGATGTTAATTGTATACCTCCATCGACCAGAACAACAGGAATGCTTCGAATCGGGCGCAGCACACCCACAGATCCATCACAAGACGCAATACCGCAAATAGCAGTAAGCATCAATTCAGCTATCATACGGGTGGCGCCCCCTCACAACACATCCACATGATCCCTATCGATTTTGGTAACAAAGTTTTTAATGTTGTTATATAAAAAATATCACCAACGTATCATAGTAGCACGCTACTAAGACGCCAATGAACAAAACTCAACGTATCATGGCGCTAATGCACTAAGACATGAAGCTGAGTATGCCTGTTACACTTAAAAGTGCTACCAAACACACTCATCATCCCCATCCGAAAGATAGACGACGCATCGCTATGCGCTACGACGCCGCCCACAAACGGTATGGGTGTGCGATGTCCACGGAAAAGCCGTATTGCTACAACAAACCCGCTTACCACCGGCACTAAGATGTTAATTGTATACCTCCATCGACCAGAACAACAGGAATGCGTCGAATCAGGCGCAGCACACCCGCAGATCCATCACAAGACGCAATACCGCAAATAGCAGTAAGCATCAATGCTACTATCATACGGGTGGCGCCCCCTCACAACACATCCACATGATCCCTATCGATTTTGGTAACAAAGTTTTTATTGTTGTTATATAAAAAATATCACCAACGTATCATAGTAGCACGCTACTAAGACGCCAATGAACAAAACTCCACGTATCATAGCGCTAATGCACTAAGACATGAAGTTGAGTATGCCTGTTACATTTAAAAGTGCTACCAAACACACTCATCATCCCAATCCGAAAGATAGACAACACATCGCTATGCGCAACGACGTCGCCCACAAACGGTATGGGTGTGCGATGTCCACGGGAAAGCCGTATTGCTACAACAAACCCGCTTACCACCGACACTAAGATGATATGTCTAGGACCAAGTCCAAGTTTACCTCGGACCAATTGCTCGTGAAGCAGCACACACGCCACCATAATATTCCTTTTCAAGTCCCTAGTAAGGACTAGTCATTTTGCTACAGTACTAGGAGCAGTCAGTCACCCGACCACCCCATACAATGCTTATGCATCAAGGAGACCTCCTATAATATTGCTTTTGTATCATAGACCATACTTTCATAAGTCATGTACATATAGGATTCGAACCCATGACCCTACTATTGTAATGCATATTAATCATAGAGACCTTCTGTAGTATTGCTTTTGAATCATAGACCTTACTTTCATAAGTCATTCATATATAGGATTCGAACCCACGATCCTACTATTGTAATGCATATTAATCACAGAGACCTTCTATAGTATTGCTTTTGAATCATAGACCTTACTTTCATAAGTCATTCATATATAGGGTTTGAACCCACGACCCTACTATTGTAATGCATATTCATCAAAGAGACCTTCTATAGTATTGCTTTTGAATCATAGACCTTACTTTCATAAGTCATGCATATATAAGATTCGAACCCACGACCCTACTATTGTAATGCATATTCACCATGGAGACCTTCTATAGTATTGCTTTTGTATCATTGAGTTTAATATCATAAGTCCCTAATATAGGACTAGTCATTGTGCTACAGTACTTCAGGCAGTCGGGCTCCCGACCACCCCATATATATGTACAACTGCAGGAATGTATCTCCGGCAGCTCCTCCATACAAGACATCTATACATGAACACCTTCAATAACTTAGGAAAATTTTCTTTTATACGTGAACTACTTCCACAACTTAGGAAAATTTTCTTTTATACGTGAACTCCTTCCAGAACTTAGGAAATTTCTTTTATACATGAACACCTCCCACGACTTAAAAATTTTTAACAAATTTTCTAATTATCTTATAAACGTTATTTAAATTTATTTTATAATATTTTTTGACTTGTATTTCTATTATTTATCTTATTTTAAATATTTTTTTCAAGTTTTTAAATAAATTTATTTATTACGAAAAACAATAATTTTGCCTTTAATTTACTATGTTATTGGGCTAATGTCTGAAATATATTAACTTTATGTTTATTAATTTAACTTAATTGCTTAATATATATCTTTTAAAACTATTTTTGACGCCCCTTTATATTGAATTTAATTATTAATAATAATATTGGGTCGTCACATTACCTATCACAGGATAAAAATTTACGCACAATCAAACAGCTTCCATTTTATATATATATATATATATATATATATATATATATATATATATATATATGTGTGTGTGTGTGTGTGTGTGTGTGTGTGTGTGTGTGTATATTTAACAAGTAAGAAACTGCAATGAAAAGCGTGAAAGTATTTAAGGCAGCCGGATACGATAGAGTTTCGCTCGAAATGCTAAGGGCTGGAGAGGACGTGGTGGCAGGGCTGCTGTACACTTTGTTTAATTTATGTTAGGAACTAAAGCGGGTACCGGAAGACTGGTTCAAAGCCGTGATAGTCCCAATATATAAGGGAAAAGGGTCACAGCAGGACTGTAAAAACTACCGTTGTATCAGCCTTCTTAGCATTGTGGGAAAACTTTATCCTAAGGTACTAATTGAAAGAAACTGATGAAAAAATTTAGGATGTGCAAGCGGGATTAAGAAAGGGAATGGGGTGTACAGATCAAGTATTTTCCATGCGCATGATCGCGGAGAAGTTTTTGGCGAAAAACCAAAAAGTTTTTTGTGCGTTCATGGACTTGGAAAAGGCTAATGACAGAGTGGACAGTGATGTGTTATGGCAAACGCTGAACGCATTTAGGTTGAGCGCTGGTTTGATACAGGCATTAAAGTCTCTGTATAGGGACTCGAGTTCTTGTGTTAGAATCAACGGGGTCTACTCGGACTGGTTCGGCATCCACAAAGGTGTCAGACAGGGCTGTGTAGCTTCCCCGTGGCTGTTCAACCTATTTATGGACAGCTGTTTGGAAAATTTGAAAGTTGAAGAATGCGGGTTAAGAATGGGTGAGTTAACCATTAAATGCCTTTTGTACGCCGATGATCAAGTCATACTTGTGTCGACGGCGGCCGAGTTGCAAGTGATTACATTAATAAACAGGTCATTAAAAGAAAGGGGAATGAAAGTGAACGCAAGTAAGACGAAAGTGATGGTTTTTGAAAGAGAAGAAAGCAAAACGGTGTGTGAAATAAGAATAGCAGGAGACTTAATTGAGCAAGTGGATGAGTTCGTATATTTGGGATGTGTATTCAGCAGGGATGGGAGATATGATAAGGATATTGAACGACGAGTGAATGCAGGAAATAAAGTAAATGGGACTCTACACTCCATTGTGAAAAGTCAGAATGTGTCAAAAAAGGCACGTATGGCAATTCACAATGCTGTACTAATTTCTACTTTAACGCATGGTAGTGAAAGTTGGGTGTGGCAGAAGAAGCACGAGAGTAGAATAAATGCAGTAGAAATGAGGTCGCTAAGAAGTATGTTAGGGCTGAATCTGAGTGACAGGGTGAGAAACTGTGTGATAAAATAGGAGTGTGGTTTGCAAGATGATGCGGTGACCAGGAATAAGAAGGGAATGCTTCGGTGGTTTGGTCATGTAGAAAGAATGAATGCGGAAAGACTGACAAAGCAAACATATGTTGCAGAAGTGAATGGAAGAGTCGGAAAGGGACTTCCTAGGCGGAAGTTTGTCGACCAAATTGACGATATACTAAAAATGGACCAAATTAAGTGTACCCTTAACCGACGAGCATATATGCGTAGGTATATGGATGTGGAAGAGGCGAGAAAGGTATGTCAGGATTGTGCTAAATGGATGTTTGTAGTCTCTGTTTCAAACCTTTACAATTCATAACTCCGAAAATATTCAACTGTTAACAAATAAAAGTATATGAAAAATTATCAAATTTGAAACTAATAAATCCTTGTAATTCTCTGGTTCAAACAATATGACACCAAGTTGCGCCATGGCAACATGCATTAATATCATCAGTATCACAATTTGAAGAGAATCTTATAAAAAGAATTTAGGTAAAATAGTTTTCGGTACTCATACGCTGATCCCTCTGATTATAACTAATTATAACATTGATTATTTTTAGTCTTTTTATCACTAAAATTACTTCAAAATATATACGCTTAGATATTTTATGTTTTTCTTAAGCTAACTTTATTGCACTGTGTTGACCCTTTTACGCGAATAATGAAGCAACTCACTGGTACTTGCTTTATACCTTTTGACTATTAATCTCAGATATGCCAATTTAAACTTGTAACAAGCTAGGCGGCGAGGGGCCGAGAATAAAATTTAAAAATTCTGCATAGTGGACTCTCAAACATTTTCAGCGCTATGCGGATGCCAGTTATAGGCTGAGTTTTACTCTTTACTACGTTATAGTGCTACTGCTTATCAGACACATTTTTTAACTTTTTAAATTATTATAAATTTGCTTTAATTTAGTACCTACATAAAATAAAAATAATGGTCTATATGCATCCCGGTCACTTCCTGTTGTATCCGAGAGGATTTTACTGCAAGGTAAAATAAAGCACATCAACCGAATAACCAAAACTCAAATATCCAAATATTATAAATAAATATATATTCATAAATTTATATTCATATTGCCACATATTACTTATTTAATAAAGGTTCTCAACTCTAGTGAGAAGCTTTTACTCGAAAACTAGTGTTCAACTAGAATTTTTTCTAGTTCTCACCTGATGTTAAGTGACTACAATACCCAGGGAATTGCATGTGCATTGCCGGCCCCTTAGAAAGGAGTAAGCTCTTTTCTTGAAGATCCCAAGGTCGTATCGGTCTGGAAAAATCGCCGGTGGTAAACTATTCCACAGATAGGTCGTACGCGGAAGAAAACTCCTTGTTGTGTTGTGGTGGACCGCCTACCATCCAGATGGTGTGGATGGTTTCAGGACGTTTGTCGCATAGTGCCTTCACGAAATTTGGCATCTGGGATTAATCTGAACAATTCCTCAGAGCACTCCCCATGGTATATGCGAAAGAAAATGCAAAGAGATGCAACATCTCTTCGCAGCGCCGGTGAATTGACCCGATCAGAAAGCACTCAGTTGTCGACGAATTGAGCCGCTCTGCGCTGGATGCTGTCAAGTGGCAGAAGCTGGTACTCAGGAGCTCCAGCCCAGAGATGGGAATAGTATTCCATGTGCGGCCAAACCTGCGCCTTGTAAAGTTACAGGCAGTGTGCCGGCATGGAATACTGTCCCGCTCTGCTGAGCGCGCCAAGCTTTTAGAGGCCAATTGGGCCTTCTCTTCCAAGTGACCATAAAACTGCACGTCACTCGATATCTCGACACCGAAGACTCCGATACTGGCTGAGGCAACAAGGGGAGTACCTTGAAACTTAGGAGATACGACAAAGGGGTTCTTTTTGGCGATTAACGTGCATTGATTGTAAAAGACAATGGTCAAAATAAATTGACATCTCTCTCTCTCTCTGTGCACACGTAGTTATAATTTGTTTTAAAAAAAGCTCTCGTAGGCTCCCGCAACTTGACCGGCGCAGCAAGTAGGATCACCGGAAAAGCTGTGCTACCGTTAGTGAATATCGCGTATACAATTTTACCCATTTTCGCGCATCGGCTCTCCACACGGCGTGGTGATCCAGCGAACCAAAACAAATTCGTCGAGAATAAGGAGCCGTGAAGCTGATGATGGGCACTGCGGGCTGGTGAGTACGACTCTTCACCTCCTTCATATCCCTTAGTAAACTTGGAATTAGACATTTTCCATTTTGACTGTTATTTGGGTTTCAAATACAAATCTTACGTAAATTTTATAAAGTATTAAATGCAATAAATAACTATTACTTAAATAAAAATTTAAATCATATTAATTTAATTGTAACACTTACATAATATTAATTCTCACTTACATAATATTAATAAAGTTATAGACTATTTTATATTAAGTATTATACATTATAATAAGTTTTTATTGTGTCTATATATGTTTATTAATTTAAAAATTACTCGTCCCGTTAATACATAATAGATTAGTACTTATACTCGAATTTCCCTTACAACATTTGTGGAACTGATAGAGTTATACTAAACACTTTATTTTATTTTTTTTATTTTTGTGTAGAACCAGTGAATAAATTATTAAAAATGTCGAAAATTAAACTTGTTCTTAATGAATTAACTAAAATATTACAAACTTTTAGCGGCAAAAACGCCATTTAAATTTTTTTGCGCAAATGTGAATATACATATAATAAGTGACTTTAAATCATCCGATATGCAAAATGAATATATATTGCAAATTATTACTAATCGTCTTACGGGTGAGGCTGCGTAGCTTATCAGTGATCGGTAAGATATAGAGACGTGGGCCGAATTCAAGGAATTGTTTTTAACTCACTTCGGCGAACCATGTAGCGACGAATGTTTAACCATTGAATTAGTAACATTAAAGAAACATCAAAATGAAAATAAATAATTTATTACTTTGCAACCTTCCGCTAACCAATTACAATGATGTGTCTTACCTGGATTGAAGAGCACCTCCCGCCCTCCCTCAATTGCATGCACTAACTCCGTCACCACTAGTCCCGGCACCACTACTTCCAACACCACTATTCCAGGTAAGACACACCATCGACGACAGTACGACACGTGTTTCGCCTTTACACGATGCATCTTCAGGTAATGTAGACTCTACGGCGACTGACTGCTAATCTTAGCTAATCTTAGCAAAATCTGCAGAGCTATACAAATACTTGTTCCATGCGGGATACAAACCCGCGGTCACTAGCGTCGTAACTCATTGCTAAGCCACTGCACCACTGAGCAGTCTTTTGAATTTCATACGAAAAAAATTGTTGTTTCAAGTTTCGTTTCGTGTATTTACTACCAAAAAGTTCAAACTAAGAAAGTTAGACTGTTGTCAAGGTGATATATTCTAAAGGAGGTATATTTGAGTTCTTCCTTTTTCAGTAGACGTTTTTACACAATGTGGTTTATTAATTGTTATTTTAATAATTTGGCTTGTTTGTAAAGATAATATTTAAAAATAATTATTTCTCATAGCAAATAATTGGTGAATTTCACTTATTACCTAAAGTTACATACTAACTTATTGAGGGCATGACAAAGAATATATTTAAACTAGACTTACAACGCATAGTAATGGGTCTTTACCAATGAAATTGCCGTTCTGCAGTACCAGCCATTTCAAATCAAAATACTTTTTGTTTGTGTAAAAATTCTAATTTTAAATTAATTTTATTATAAAACATGGAATTCTTTTTTAAAATTCATCATTTGTTTATTGATTTACGTTAATTGTTTCATCGCATTGGAATCTTTTTCGTCATCACGTAAACGTTAAAATGCGAGTAGTTATGGACTATGGGAATATAAGTACCGTCGTGCCAGTAACGTAGCAAAACAGCACACAATATCAACGACGTTTACGGAGCCATCACATCACTTGTTATTGGTTTGTCCGCCTCCGTTCAGGAAATTTCGACCTGAAAAATTAACCCCGGTGGTCGTCAGAAAATGTTGGTCGACAACGAAGAATTAAATGCGAAAGGTGAAGCTGATGATAATCTATGGCTGAATTAGTCAAAATAATATTGGTCAATTCGCGTCAAATTGGCAAATTTAAAAAGCTTGACAAACGGTTGCCCCACGAACTCAATGATCGCCATGGCTAGGTACACGTCCAGGCGTGCCTTGTCAACAAGCACACAAACAAAGGAACTTTATAAGAGACAATCACTGTTTGGTGACTGTCTCTTATAGCGCAGGTGTGATTCATCATAGCTACTTACTAATCGGAATGAACATTACTGCAGATGTTCACTGTGGGTAACTAAACGGAATGATGGAGAATTTCGCACGTCTCCAATAAGCTTTGGTCAATCGCTCGTCCTCGCTGCTCCTGCACGCGAACGCGCGACCTCATACTGTGCCTTAATAGTACCTACATATTCGGTATTCGACCGAATAGGATAAAAATAGATGAAATGGTCGAATACCGAATAATAGCCGGATATTCGTTGCAAGTCTAATTCAAACACAATATATTTTCACATCTATAATGTGTGAATTATATTAAAGTTAAGGTTCTAGTTATCATTTTTAATCTGTAGCAACTATTACAAATATCCTCCCTATGCAGCAATTGCAATCTATAGGGGAGGGCTATGTGGGCTTAAATAGTTTATTATATTATTTATTTATTCTTTTTTGTACACCACAATACAGAAACATCAAATACAGTTAAAACCAAATTAAATTATGTACAACAGGCGGTCTTATCACTCTGAAAGTGATTTCTTCCAGACAACCTTTGCGTAGAGGAATGATGCAATTTAAAGTTAAAATAGAGGGGGCATACAAAATAATAATAAAAAATATAATAATACATATAAATAAAGATAAGTGACAATTATACATTAAATATCATAGACAAAAAAATAGATAAAAATAATAGATAAAACACAATAGATAAAATGAAAAGAGTACGAGAAAGGTAAAGTACTTTATCTAATAGCGTTCTAAATAAAACGTTTTAACAAGACTTTTGAAAGAGTGAAGAGATTTAGCACGACGAATATGGAGAGGTAAGGAGTTCCACAATCGCACAGCAGTTACGGTGAAGGATCTCTTGAAAAAGGAAGAAGACTGCAAAGGTGTAGGGAGAGAAAGATTGACGGAGGAACGAAGGAAGTGATTATGGGTAATACAAAGATACTGGAAACGGTTTTTTAAATAAAGAGGAGTGGAAGGATTAAACAGTACGCTATACAACGCGAAGAGAATGTGGGTATTCCTGCGAAGGCGGATCGGGAGCCATTTGAGCTGTTTGCTGTTTGCGTTAGTTTGTGACGGTAATAATATTATTTTAAGCTTAAGAGCAACTAATCCCTTAGTTTTTAATCAGTTTCTTAAGTATCTTATAGAAATAAAAAATATTATGCTTTTATTACACCACATTACTAAACATAAGCCTTCTCATAGACTGTCACGTATAATCGTGCTGGGCCACCTGCATTTATTGACTACTTGCGTATTTCATCAGGTCCCATGTAGTAAAGGGGTTTCCAAACATTACACTTGCCAGTACAACATTAGCTTTCTTCCCCATCGGTTGTCGGTTCTTAGAGATGTAGAGTACACATCGGCATCTCAGCTTACGGATCTGCTGATCTGTGTCAGGTACTTTTGTTCTTATGTGAATATTCTCATAAAGTATCCCGCAGAGGAATACAATCATAGCCCTTTCAATTCGCACGCTGAATAACCTTGAGTTTCCACATACGGCCGGAAGAAAAGGACCAGATTACTGTACGTCTGACAACACTCACTGGTACTGCATTGAATAGAATATTAAATTGAGCAGGACTAGAAGTTTTAAAATATCAATGATTCACTTAAAATTATATTTTTCTTTTATTATTATTGTATTCAAAACACCTCAAATATTTTATTTAAACATTCAAATTCAAATTCAATTCAAATTCAAATCATTTATTGCGAATATAGGTTGATACAGATGGTATTGTCATAGTTTATCACTTAGAGAGCTGACTTACTTATAACGCCATTAATGTTTTGATGTAATATACTTATATGTTTACAGTTAACGAAAAAATGTTTTAGATTGTTCTGCAATTACATGGTCATCACAGGTGTTTAACTCCGGTGTATCAGGCCGAGCGTCACCCATAGAATCCATTGCAATTGGCGATTTTGCAGTGCATTTACGTATATTATTACTTGCTTCATCAATGCTACACGCAGTGTCCGTGTTATATGGAAATATTGATATGTCGACTAATATTCGTTGCATAACATTTTTATATATATTCTGTAACCCATAACTGCTGATTTTACCAGATTTGTAAGAAAACATGTCATACGAGAGATTATAATTCGAATCAAAATTATGTGCATATTTATAGTATTGTACATTCATGGATAATAAGCTATTCTCCATGAATGTACAATAATATAATATTATTTCTATAATATATGTATTATTTCTATTTTATAGTTAAATATGGGGGCTCAACATATATATGTAGGAACATACATAACATACATAAACACTCACGCCTGTAACCCAGAGGGGTAGGCAGAGACTACGGACTTCCATTTGGCACGATCCTGACATAACTCTTTCGCCTCTTTTACATCCATATATCTACGCATACATGCTCGTCGGTTAAGGGTACTTCTAACGTGGCCCGTTTTAAAAAAATATCGCCAATTTGGTCGATAAACTTTTTCCTAGGGCGTCCCTTCCCGACTCGGCCGTTCACATCTGCCATATAAATTTGCTTTGTCACTCTTTCCTCATTTATTCTTTCCACATGACCAAACCACCGAAGCATTCCTTTCTTAATACTGGTCACAACATCATCTTGCATACCACATTTATCTCTTATCACGCAATTTCTCACCCTGTCATTCAGATTCAACCCTAGCATATTCCTTAAAGACCGCATTTCTACAGCATTTTTTCTACTTTTGTGCTTCTTCTGCCACACCCAGCTTTCACTACTATACATTAAAGTAGGGACTAAAACAGAATTATGAATTACCATACGTGCCTGTTTTGACACATTCTGGTTCTTCATAATAGAGTGTAGTGCCCCATTCACTCTATTTCCTGTATTTACTCGTCGTTCTATATCCCTATCATATCTACCATCGCTGCTAAATACACATCCCAAATACAGAAACTCATCCACTTGCTCAATTAACTCTCCTTCTATTCTTATTTCACATACCGTTTTGCTTTCTTCCCTTTCAAAAACCATCACTTTCGTCTTACATGCGTTCACTTTCTTTTAATTCCCAGTTCATTAATGTAACCATCATTTGCAACTCAGCCGCCGATGACGCAAATATGACTTGATCATCGGCATACAAAAGGCATTTGACGGTTAACTCGCCCATTCTTAACCCACATTCTTCATCTTTCAAAGTTTGCAAACACCGGTCCATAAATAGGTTAAACAGCAAAGGGGAAGATACACAGCCCTGTCTGACACCTTTTTGGATGCCAAACCAGTCCGAGTAGACCCCATTGATCCTGACACAAGCACTAGAGTCCCTATAAAGAGACCTTAATGCCTGTATCAAACCATCGCTCAACTCATATGAGTTCAGTGTTTGCCATAACACATTCCTGTCCACTCTGTCATAAGCCTTTTCCAAGTCCATGAATGCACAAAAAACATTCTGGTTTTTGGCCAAAAACTTCTCCGCAATCATGCGCATGGAAAAGACTTGATCTGTACAACCCATTCCCTTTCTAAAACCCGCTTGCACATCCCAAATTTTTCCATCAGTTTCTTTCATAACTCTTTCAATTAACACCTTAGCATACAGTTTACCCACAATACTAAGCAAGCTGATACCGCGGTAGTTTTTGCAGCCCTGCTGTGACCCTTTTCCTTTATATATTGGTACTATATGGTGGGAACACATAATATTATATTTGTATGAGATATGCTTTGTAAACATTCCTGAATAGATTTGACAAGCTCAGAACAATTTACAGTTTTTGTAAAGTCATGTTCTCCTATCAGGACTAAACAGTAGTCATTAGTACAGTTTCGCAGCTTTGTTTTAATACCTGCCAACATTTCCAATACTCCACAGTTTTGTGTGATATAGCGACAGTAGTTAAATTTTTCAACAAATGTGGATTCAATATCCTGTAATTTACCTTTCACACTACAATTAGTCAAAATACAGAGTTTCCGTTTTCTAATAATAATTTGGCGAGTTTTCATTGATTCTTGTTTACTGACAATATCGCTGCAATTTTTTGTGTTGTCTTCAAACTGTTTAGATGTTTCTTCTTTGTCTGAGAACATATCATTTGTTAAATGTATGTTTGTATGTTGGATCATTTGGCTACTCAAAAAATCTTTCTTTTTCTTTTTACGGTCTAATCGTGGTGTAAGTCTTGGACTCGCAATAGTAACTTTTTTATATAATTCGATCGTTTTGTTTGCCTTCGCTAAGTCTGATTTGAGTTGTACATTTTCGCATGTAAAATTATCAATTTTCTGGTGTGCAGATTGTAATTCACAGGTCAGTTTTTTAATAGTCTTATTCAGTTCTATTATATCCTTATAATCTAGGGACCGAGTGTCGTCCGGGAGGCTTGTCATAGTGCAATCAAATAATGACGAAGTACTAGAATCATTCATTGATTTTGTTCGTTTACGGTTTCTGACTGTTACATTTTCATCCATAGTGTAACTTATTATTTTGAAATTGCTTTTTATAACGTATTATTCAAATTCAATATTTTGTTATTATAATTATTAAACAAATGTCTCAACAATTTATTTCAATCCGTATAAGTCTTCAGATTAAGCGGGATTCAAACTTGATTGATTGTAGTATATAGTATATATTTTGTATGACCGTAGAATTATCAGTGATTGTAATTGTAAATTTGTAATAAATCGCAAAAAGTCATGTAGAAGCTTAGTTTCGAACTCACGACGATACCATGGCTTAGTAGCGCGTTACGTCTCCACACCACAGTGCCTTGTGATTCTACGACCGAAATTATGGATCGCTTACTAGTTCTATCAGATAACTTTAATTGCAAGTAGGTAGATTCATTTATGGATGTAATTTAAATAATTTTTTGCTAACGGATTTTGTTATTCGTAATGAAACACTAATCACTTTTAAGAACTTAGTCAAGAGTTTTTTTTTAAATATAAATTTTACTACACTTTTCTTGTAACGTTTATTTTTATTGTTGTTTTTGAAAGTTACACTCTGTAGTTGTTTTGATTTAGTATACCACTTTGTTCTTTTAATGAGATTTATTCACTTCACTTTTAGTTTAATGTTTCACTGTTTTGGGTTATTTCGCGTTAAGAAAATAATAGGACAGTCTAATCAGATTGAGTTTAACACTTTAACATGAATTTTACCGCTAGTTGTTAGGTAATATCAATTTTTAATCACGTGTTTATTGAGTCCGTCCACTCGCGACGGCGGCCGTCCGCGAATCACAGAAACATCCTCGAAGCTTGTAACAAAGTATTTTTTATTTATCTAAATACAATTACTGTGTAGTGACGGCGTAAAATAATCTAAGAAAACGAAACCTTTTTAAAAAATACTGTAGTAAATTTCTCCACTACCCTAATTTAGAAGTTTCCCTTAAAAAACATGATTAAATTTTGAATTTTACTCGTAGTGTTGTTTGAGTTCTTCTCGGAATTACAGTGGAGGCGAAACTTCAATGGGGCCCTCATGTATCTAAACTAGCAAGCAAACTTATTTCTGCAGCATGTTTTTTTTTTTTTTTTTTTATAGGATAGGGTGACAAACGAGCACACAGTCCACCTGATGGTAAGTGGGTACTGTGGCCCATAGACATCTACATCTATCCTCAATTACGAATCAAAATGCAGATGCGTTGTCACCCGTGAGGACTAAGATGGAATGCCTCGTTTCCAGTAAAAAGGGTCTCCGGTTCTCTACACTCACCATACGAAATACAGCAGCATTAAGCTACTATTTCACGCTGGTATTCTGTGAGAGCGTGGTCCTTCACCGGTCGAGCCGACCCATTCGTGCTACAACTATACTACTAATATAACTGTAGCATGGCTCTACCTCGTATTATGTGCTGTTTATTTAAGTTATTTCCATAGCATAATGTCATATGGAATCTTGATATGAGGCAATGCGACTAACATTGAAACTATCTTTGTTTTGCAAAAGACATCCATAGGAGTAGTTCATAACCTAGGTCCAAAGAAATCCCTTAGAGGTAAATTTAAAGAAATACATATTTATTAACCTTAGCCTCTCAATATACACTGGGTGGAAGAAAAATTTAGGTCACTCCTATTTTTATGACTTATTGATTAGTTACGGTCCGTTTAAAAATTAAAATAAATAATACCCTTTGAAATGTTTATTTTCAATGTTAGTAGAAGATATATAGATAAAATTAATAAGTGCAAGTGTGTCAAAAGTCTTTAATCAATTTTTAAATAGCCAAACTTTTATTATTTTATGTTTAATGTCCTGTCGCTAGAATGCCATTTAAAACTATAATTAAATTCGTATTTTTCTGTGCCTCCCAAGTCCTTTTCACTTATAAACATAAACCTATGCGAAGCAATAGTAGTTCGAATCGTAACGTTGTAACAACGTTGTTACAAACTGCAATGAGCCAGCGAAATATCGCTCGACAATTTAAAGTAAGCCGATCAACAGTTCAATATGTCTACAAAAGGTATCTGGAGACCTGTCGCTACATCGCAAGACTCGGATCTGGTTGAAGATGAAATATGTTCAAACGATATGATCAAATTTAGTGTCCGCAAGCATCAGAAATCATGATCGTTCTGAAGTAGAATTGCAGCACCTGCTCAGACATGTCCGAGGTGTCGCTGTAAGTTAAAGGATTTAAAATCATACAGACAAGAAACAGGTTCTAAACTTACCACAGCCGTGACTGGACTTTGGCACAATGGGGGGCAAGTACTCTTTTCTGATGAATCTCGTATGTGTCTATATGGTGTTGATGGTCATAAAAGAGTATATCGTAGACCGGGAGAACGATATGCACAACGTACCATCTAAAAGGGTAAGTTTTGGAGGTGGTTCAGTTTTGTTTTGCGGAATTATAAAACTAGAAGTTCGTACAAAGCTGATTATAGTATATCGAGGAACTGTGATTGCTAATTCGGACATCACTGACATTCTTGAAGAGCATGTATTGCCAAAATCGGGCTTTATCGGTCAATAATTTAAATTAATGTACGATAATTCGCGCCGCACACTGCGATGTGCGTTAGAGATTACTTGCGAGAAGTGGGAATACAGGTTCTTGACTGGAAATCACGTAGTCCAGACCTTAATCCCATATAAAATTAATGGGACGAGCTAAAAAGGAGAATAAGACAGCGAAATTAAGCTCCGGGGAATTTTGTCAATATTTTAACTTTTATGTATTACAGCAAATCGTCATGCAAATTAAAAAAAGTAGAGAGAATTAACAATACTTTCTTTTACTGCAATTAACGTAAACACGTGAATACTAGAACGTAAGTGCTCTCTAAACGTTTCCCCCCACACTCCTATTGTTTCAATGTTATAATAACCAAGAGAAATACGGGAAACGGTTTGGAGATCACTTCTGTAAAACTTCCTTTTATACATCAACTCTGACGCTTGACAATTCGGACTTCTATTTGGCACTGTCCCGACCCAACTCTCTCGCTTCTTTGACATCCATATACTCGTATATACGCAACACGTTTATCGGTTAAGAGGACTCTTAACTTTAGTGTATCATTGCCAATTAGTGCGAAAACCGTCTTATTAGCGTTGCTTCAAGACTCAACAACTTCTGCAGCATAAATTGGATATGTCTCACTTCACACAAGCTATATATATATATATATATATATATATTGTATGACACCTTTATATATGCCAAAAAAGCCTGTTTAGGCTCTATTAATCCTGACACAAACACTAGAGTCCCTATAAAGACGTATAATGCCTGTGTCCGCTCAGCGCTCAACCGAAATATTGCCAGCATTTACAATAAAGTCAATCAATATGTTAGAATATTATTTAACTTAAATTTAAAGAGTTGTAAGTAATATTTTTAAAGCATGTTTATGAGTGAGAAATAAATTATACTCCGAAAGAAGAAGAAAGAGGTAGCGAGATAAGTAGAGATGAAATAATAAAAGCATGAAAGCAGGTAAAATAGCCGTATATGATAGAGTTTCACTCGAAATGCTAAGGGCTGGAGAGGAAGTGGTGGCAGGCATGCTGCACATCTTGTTTAATTTAAGCTGGGAACTGAAGCGGGTACCGATAGACTGGTGCAAAGCCATGATAGTCCCAATATATAAAGGAAAAGGGTCGCAGCAGGACCGTAAAAACTACCGTGGTATCAGCCTTCTTAGCATGGTGGGAAAACTGTTTGCTAGGGTGCTAATTAAAATGGTCATGAAAGAAACTGATGGAAAAATTTGGGATGATTAAGCGGTTCTTTTCCATGCGCATGATCACGGAAAAGTTTTTGGGGCAAAAAAACAAAAGGTTTTTTGTGCGTTCATGGACTAGGAATAGGCATATGACAGAGTTGACAGGGATATGCTATTGCAAACACTGAACTCATTTGGGTTAAGCGATGGGTTGATACAGGCATTGAAGTCTCTACATAGGGACTCTAGTGCTAGTGTTAGCATTAAAGTAAAAATTTTGGCATCCATATAGGTGTCAGACAAGGCTGTGTGGCTTCTCTGTGGCTGTTCAACCTATTTATGGATAGTTGTTTGTAAAATTTGAAAGTTGAAGAACCGTCAAATGCCTTTTGTACGCCGATGATCAGGTTATTCTTGCGTCGTCGGCAGCCGAGTTGCAAATGATGGTTACATTAATAAACAGATCATCAAAATAAAGGGGTACGAAAGTGAACGCAAGTAAGACGAAGATTATGGTTTTTGAAAGAGAAGAAAGTAAAACGATATGTGAAATAAGAACAAAAGGGGAGTTGATCGAGCAAGTAGATGAGTTTGTATATGTATATGGTATGCGTATTTAGCAGGGATAGGAGATATGATAACGATATAGAACGACGAGTGTACGCAGGAAATAGAGTAAATGGGATCCTGCACTCGAGTCAGAATGTGTCAAAAAAGGCACGTATGGCAATTCTCAGTGCTCTTTTGGTCTCCACTTAAACGTATTGTAGTAAAAGTTGGGTATGGTAGAAGAAGCACGAGAGTAGAATAAACGATGTAGAAATGCGGTCATTAAGGATTATATTAGAGCTGAATCTGAATGACAGGGTGAGAAATTGTGTGATAAGAGAAGAGTGTGGTTTTCAAGATGATATTGTAACCAGGATTAAGAAAGGAATCCTTCGGTGGTTTGGTCATGTGGAAAGAATGAATGAGGAAAGGGTGACAAAGAAAATTTATGTTGCAGAAGTGAACGGCAGAGTCAGAAAGGGACGTCCTGGCGAAAGTTTATCGAACAAGTTGGCGATATTTTGAAAAAGGGGCCAAACAAGGAATACCCACGTTTGCTTAGGTATATGGATGTTGTAGAGGGGAAATATGTATGTCAGGATCGTTACAAATGGAAGTATATAATCTCTGCCTGCCCCTCTTGGTGACAGGCGTGAGTGTTTATGTTATTTTAATGTTCTTAAAAATTTATTTAGGTGAGATTTGATAATTTCTACGTGCAAGAGCCACGTATCATTGTTTGGCTCGACCGGGTAAGGACTACGCTCTCACATCCTGCTGTGTTTCAGCGCATTTAAGTACCTACCTAAATGACTTTGACATAAAAGTGTATTTTACGTTTTAGTAGTAAAAGTTTCTATGCTATTCAAAATAAATAAAAGCACTAAAGTAAATCAAAAAGTTATGCTAGCCGCCTTTAAATTCAAACTATAATTTATTACGTTAATATTATTATTTAAATATACCTCTTTGAACAACCGTAGGAGTAAATTGGTAGCGGCTATAATAAAAAAAAAGTTTGAAGTGTTATTCAAACTTATTGCATAGGCGTAAGCACGATCCCACCAAAAACATTCTGTAAAAAACTAACCAAGTCTCGATGGAGCTGCTTGTTTATCTCTAAAAAATAATGATTGATTGAATAACCAGTCAATTGTATGCGTCAAATCGACCACCGATCTGACATAAAATAGACGTACAGACGGACTTCTATCAATGATTCGAAGTCCGCCTGTAATAATAATAATAAAGCCTTTATTAATCCAAAACAACGGTTACCGTTACAAAAAAAGTTCCTTAAGTATAAATATTATAAGCTAAATATGTCATGGCCCCTTTCGGGTATAGGCCTCCTCCAGTTGCCTCCATTTTTTCCTGTCAATAGCTGTTTCCACCCAGTTTCTTCCTGCTACTTCTGGTATGTCCGTCGACCCAGCGAGCTGTTGGTCTGCCCTTTTTTCTTTTTGCTCCAGGACCTCCAGGGCCCTTCCAAATGGTTGCTCGCTTGACCTATCTGTCTGCAGAGGAGCGGGTGATGTGTCCTGCCCATTTCCATTTTAAACGTAGTGCATGTTTCAGTGCGTCTATCACTTGGGTCTTTTGTCTTATTTTTTCACTATTTTCTTTATCTAAAAATTTTATACCGAGGATGCTCCTCTCTGTAGCCCGTTGACAAGCGCGTATTTTTGACATATTTTTTTTGTTAAAGATCCAGGTTTGGGCACCGTATGTTAAGCAGGGCAGGAGGCTCGAATCCATCACTTTCTTCTTTAGTCTTATTGGGAATTTTGATTTTAATATTTCCTTGTTACTCCAGTATTTTTTCCACGTCATGTTAATGCGCCTTTCTATTTCGTCTAGGTGTCTTGTGTTTTGGAATGAAATTTGTTTTCCAAGGTGTGTATAGTTCTCTACGTACTCCATTGTTGTTCGGTTTATTATTATGATATCTTTAGTGCCGTTGGTAGCTATCTTTGTCTTTGAGGTGTTAAGTTGTAGCCCAATATTTTCGCTAACAGCGCTTATTTCTATCAGCATTTCCTGAAGTTGTTTTGATGACTTAGCAAAAAGTACTATGTCGTCGGCGAATCTCAGGTTACTGAGGTTTTTCCCATCTATATTTATTCCTTTTTGATCCCAATCCAGGTCTTTCATTATATTTTGTAAGACAGCAATGAAGATCTTTGGTGATAGCGGGTCTCCCTGTTTCACGCCTCTACGAATATTAAATTCTTGGCCTAGCCTGTCCAGTTTAACCCGACTTGTGCTTTTTCTATATATATGCTTGATAATATTGATGTATGTAGAGTGAAGGTTCTGTTGCTCCAATGCGTCCCAGATACTTTTATGCGAGATAGAGTCGAACGCTTTCGCGTAGTCAACATATGCTATATAGAGTTTTTCCTGGTATTCTACATATTTTTCAATTATTTGATCTAAGGTATGTATATGATCCATTGTTGAGTACCCTTGGCGAAAGCCAGCCTGTTCTACCGTTTGGTTCTTTTCTGTAGTTGGCTCTATTCTTTTCTCCAGGCACATAGCAAACAACTTATAAATTGTAGGCAGTAGACTAATAGGTCGGTAGTTATTCATGTCCTCTGGATCTCCCTTTTTGTATATAAGAGTTATCCGTGACCTTGCCCAATTGATCGGTATTTCTTGTTTTTCAAGTATTTTATTAAAGAGAGTAGTGAGCGGACCTAGCAATAGATGTCTTCCTAGTATCAAAGCTTCGTTTGGGATATTATCGGCCCCAGGACTTTTATCTTTTTTCAATTTTTCGATTCTATTTATTATTTCGGCGCCGTGGAAAGGTTGAATTGTCTGATTTCTATCTCCTGTTTTTGAAGACTTTTCGTAGGTTTTATTATCGGCAGATTTATCATCGTACAGCTATTTGTAAAAGTTTGAGGCAATTTTTACAAGGTCTTTCCTAGTTTGTTGTTCTTTTGGCTTATTTTTTGTCTTCAAAGTTGGAATCCATTTTTTCTCCTGTATTTAATTGTTTATATGCTTTCTTTTGGCTTCCAGTGGAGCGTAAATGTTTTTCAATTATTTCCATCCTGTAATTGTCGTATTCTTTTTTAAGTAGTTGGTTTTTAATTTTATATAGTTCTGAAAGTTCTTTTTTTTTCTTCTTTTGATTTGGAGGATTTATATTGTAGATCGGTGCGTTTTTTAATTAGGTTTTTAGTTTCTTCTGATATTATTTCTTTCTTTGTTTTAATAGGAGAAGTATTCTTTAAACTTTCTTGTATAGATGACTCTATCTTGAAATAATATGACTCTATGTCATCATTGTCCTCCCAGCTCAGTTGCTCAATTTTTGTTCTTAGGGCATGAAGGAATATTTCTTGTGATTTCTCGTCAGATAAGTTGGTTACTGGGATTGAATAAAAGGTAGCTCGGCTTTTTTTTTGTGTATTTAGAGTGATTGTTCCTCTCAAAAGTCTATGATCACTTGGGAAGGAGAGTTTGTTTAGGACTTCTATGTTGGTAAAGAGTTTTGAGTGATTACTCAAAATAAAGTCTATTTGGTTTTTGTTTTGTTTGTCTGGTGTTATCCATGTCCAGAGATTCTTGATTTTTTTCTTAAATATTGTGTTTTTTATGGTAAGTTTATTTTTAAAAGCATACTGAACAAGTTTTTTGCCTCTATGATTTCTCTCACCATAGCAGTATGGGCCTATTATTGTGTTTTCTTCGAGTTTTCTTTTACCTATCTTTGCATTCCAGTCACCCAATAATATTTCTTTGCCGGTTGCAAGGCTTCGGGCATTTTCTATTTGGTCATAGAAGGCATCAATCTCTTCCTCAGTTGCGTCCAAGGTGGGTGCGTAAACTCGTATAAGTGAAAGTTTCGTTGTTACAAAGTTCAAGTTCAGCAGACAAACTCTTTCGGATATGCCTATGTAATTTTCAATATTATTTTTGTATTTTTTCTTAATTAAGAATCCGACTCCATGGAGTACTTTGGACTCCCCAGTGTGACAGAATATATACTGATCGTCCTCAATGATATTATTTCCATTTATTCTGAGATCTGCTAGTCCAATAATATCATATTTAATGTTCTCTAAAGAGGATTGTAACAGTAGCATTCTTTGCGGTGATAATAGGGATTTTACATTGTATGTACAAATATAAAGGTTATGTTTGTAAAGATCTTGTTGTTGGCATGCTGGAGGGTTATAGTCTAGAGCTCCCGCGGTGACAAGCCGTGTTGGGAATTCGAGAGGAGGCGGCGTTTTTTGCTATTTTGAATTTTGATTAGGGAGGCTTCCTTGTGAATTGTCTGGTAATGTGAGCGTAGGTTTTCTTATAATATAATTGCTTATGTTATTAGTCTTGTTTATCTTAGCGGGTTGTTTTTGGTTCTGTTTTCTATGTTCATAGAGTTTGTTATGTTTGTTGCCGTCTCTGGAGATTCTGATAGGTTCCTTTTTTATTTTGAGTTTTTTTTTGCCATTCTGGATATTGTTTTTTATTATTTTCAAGTAAAATGATTTTGTCGTATTTTATTATAGCTTTTTTCCCGTGGTCTTTCAGCATCTCTACTTCTCCTTGGAGTTCTTTTCGTTTTTTGAGCACCTCTAGTGGGAAGTCTTCTCTTATGCAGTAGGAAGTTGTTTCCAAATTCTTTTTGTTTTTTAGTATTTCTATTTTCATCCCATAGGAAGCAGAGTAGTTACAATGGGTCTGATTTTATCGCTTTTTTTCCAAGTCTTCTTACAGATTCTATGTAATGCATTCCACATTTGATGTTCAAAATGTTGTTTATGATATCTAAAACTTTTTTCTCCAAATCTTGATAGCTAATTTCTCGCTATTCAACTCCAAAAAACATCAGGTTTTTTCTTCTATTGAACCTTTCAAAGTTATCGATTGACAATTTTTGTGTTTCCAATTTTTGCTCGAGTTGTAAATTTTTGTTTTCCAAACTCTTAAATTTCTCATTTATATTATTGTTGATTGTGTTTTTAATGTCTTCTTTCATGGCTATCATGTCTACTTTTTGCTGGCTCATTTCTTCTTGCATTTTTCTTAACATATCTTTGATTTCGTCCATATTGTGTTTAGCGCCTTCTGTTGACGTGTTGCAGTATTAAGTAGGCTCGTAGGATTTCTGCTCGGCTACTATGAGTTATCGATATTGACATTAGCGTATTGCCTGGTTTCTATAAATTCCGTCAGATGGCGCTTTTATTAAAAAAGTCGGTGGTACTATTGAGTGGCTTGACCATACCTTGATTTTTAGGTTATTGCATTTCTAACTTTTTATCGGAACATAGTTTTCACTAGATCGGCCGTGGTTCTTCTCAGTAGACAGTCACATAAGTCACAGAATGAGTAGCTTGAGACAACTTCTTTTTATCACCATAAAAATCCCTTTGTTGTTATTGACTATTTTACCACTATATCGTGTTTTAAAATAAAGAACAGTTTATATTTTAACTTTCTTTTACTAATTTTACTAGTCTCTTATACTTTTACACTGGTTTTTCACTATATTTTATAATTTTACGATTTTTATTACAAATTATATACGGAGCTGATGTTTATGCTGGCACAGTAGCGCCCTCTCTCTCTGTACTGGACATAATTTTTTATACTGTTTGTTTCAGGCTCGCCCATACAAAAGTATTATTGAAATACGCAGCTTTATCAAGCCTACAATTGACTGGTTATTCAATCAACGTTTTCCAAGTGGCAATTTTCTATCGTCAATGGGTAGCGGTTCTGGCGACAGATTGCATGATGCAAGGGTGTCATGTAGTACCTGGTTTTGTACCCTTGAGTACCCTTCAACGGCCAAGTCACACAACATTAACTATAATAAGAAAGAAATCGCAGTAAGGAAGCTTAGACTTGGCACAACTTTGTCTAGATTTCATTACTTTTTAGAGATAAACAAGCAGCTCCATCGAGGCTTGGCTAGTTTTTTAAAGAATGTTTTTGGTGGGACTTCACTTCTTTTTGTAGAAACGTGGGCACATTGATTTATATTATTAGATTTTCTTATTCGACACATTCTTTTTCTTTTTAGGAGTAATATTTTTATTATTACAAATCTTTCTTTTCTTTTTTTCCGGTTCTGATTCTCGTACAGTAGCAACAGTTTTTCGTATTGCCCATTCGCGTTCATTATTTATTCTTTGAGACGGTTTAGACGGTTTAAAATCCGAAAGATCGGCGCGGTATTTACGCCTAAGCCGGTTGCATTAGGTGATTGCTGAAGCTTGAGCTTTTATACGCTTGAAGTCAACATTTATGAGGTGCATCCCATGAAGATTGGTTACTCGTGAAAGCGCCACGTAGGCTTGGCCACAAGTGAATATGGAGGCGCCAATGTCCATGAGGGCATTTTTTACACTTAGATCTTGGCTCTTGTGAATTGTTAGGGCATACGCCACACAGATTGGGAATTGTTCCCTGTACACGTATGCCCGGGGTATGATCTCAATTTTGACTTAATAGGCAATAATTCGTGAATCAAATTATTAGCAAATTTTACTACGAATTGTTTAGGCTTTGTTTGGTCTTCCGGGTCCCACCTCACTTTTTGTACAACGCCTAATGACCCATTCACTAAAGCTAAACTAACATCAATATTTATCCTAAGCATTACTTTAGCTCCCTCTTTAATGATTATAGTTTCTTCCAGTCCAGCAGTTATCGACGCATCATCTTCATATTTTTGTAAACACGCCCGGGCTTTCGTTATCATACATTTTGAACAATCCAAGGAATCTTTAGCAACTAACTTTATCTCGGGGTGCGGAATCGCTTTTAACATAGCATTAATTAACTGCATACACATATTTCTAGTCGGTAGTAAACAAACAGTATTTTCTGGTAAGTCTAGTGTAATTTGTTTATTTAACCTTTCTCTTACTGCGCTCGCCGTAACAAAAAACAGCTTTGTCACCTCAGCTGGCGGCACTTGTTGTAAACATTTATGTTTCTCACTTATGTTTAAAGAGGTTTTTGTTACAGTTATTTAAAGCCGATAAGATTTTCGATAAGTAGAAACAATAACCATAACATCTAAATGTTTATTTTATTTTGTACAGCTCTTTGTTTCTAACGGATCTTGATAAAGTGTACTTACTGACAACAAATTTTATTTTATGAATGAAGTACCGTAAGTTTTTATTTTTATGTCCTTACAATCAATACAACATATTCTTCCTAAATGAACCGAAACTATGCATGTAATATTTATAATAATTCTACTTTTTCACTTGCAAACATTTGCTAAAAATTCGACAATAGACAGTTTGCGCGCGCTTTGTAACCTCATTTTCAAAACCTTTTTGTGTATATATTATAGCGTCTTCCCCTATTTTTCTTATACAATCATATAGATATAACATTTAGCAATTCCTAGTAAAAGTAGTTACTATGGTATTAAGAAATATACTGTTATTATCTTATTAGAAATCTTGACCGTTATGAATTGTTCGCGTAGAGGTTTTTTGATTCTACTTTTTTATCAATTGAAACATAAAAAGTTACTGTTATTGTAACTTAGATCATTCAAAAACATTACGTAGTAAAGATAAATTACATTACTTACAGTTTTTTGAAAGAAAATCACAAAACTTCAACGATTACGCAACTAACAGCACCAACAGCACAAAAGCCAATGGCTGTTATATTTCATTTTGTCTATGTAACCGAGTGAATATAATTCTTCAGAATACTCTTTAGTTCGTTCAGAATCGAATGAAATAGTGTTCAATTAAAAATATACTGTATTTTTATATCAATTAATGAAGAAAATAGCAGCACGTAATGCGGACATGAATTCATGTCCATGGTACCTTAAAGGAATTTGAGTAATGTTCGAGTAGAATAAAGTTAATCGTTCGAATATTTTTTTTTGTAAACTTGTAAGTATAAGTATAAAAGCCAATCTAGTGTTATCCAGAGTTTTCCTTTAATTTTATTTATATGCGTATTAAAAGCAGAAGCGGAGGCATTCGCCTAGCAGTGGGACGCTACAGGCTAGATTAAATTACATGTGTCCTACTACGCTGGATTTTTGCAATGACAGTAGATTTTTATGTACCAATGGTAGAAGGGGGCATTACCATATCTCTAATACAGCTGAGACCAGCTGATGGTTCTTCATCAGATATTTTAGACCTTCGATTTTTGACATCAAATGAAGCGGTCCACCAAGTTGAATATTTTTTTGTAAAGGCGGTATGTCGATCTCTTCTAATAGTTTGGTTGGGCTCTTGTGTTTTCTAATCAGGGTCACCAGGTACTCCAGATGTTCGACAATCCTAGTTTTTATAACTCTAACTCTGTACCAAATTTCAGGTCTCTGAGTTTATGGGAAGTACTAGTTCTGTTCTGATGATCATGAGTGAGTTAGTGAGTGTCTAAAATGCGAAACTTTGCTTTCGCTTAACGTCGGAACTAAATTACCTACAGACTTGAAATTTTGGATTTTAAATATGTGATTATAGTTTTCTGGATGACGAAAATTTCTGCGTTCTAGTATTATTCAGAGGTTCTCAAATAGGGACCTGAAAATGCGGCGAAATGGTTCCAGTAAAGGATGGTACGGCAGTGTTTGCTTCGCGCTCGACTTGGCGGGGGCACTGCCGTACCATCCGATACATTACTTATTGTTTATGAAAAATGAAAAAGTTCTGTTTATATTTTAAAAAAAACAGAAACACATAAAATCAATTGCATTGCTACGGATTGGAATCCCGAACGGGACAAGAATTGATATGATCTACCGGTAATAGTTCCTCGGTTTGTCTGTTTGCACTTATGCAATTTATGTTTGTTTATCTTTTATAGAATTAAGATTACAAACGAGCACACAGTTCCTTGGTTGTTAGGTAGATGCTGTGGTCCAGAGGTATCTAAATATATCCTTGATTAAAAACCAAAATGCAGATGAACTCTCACGCACTGAGGACTAAGTTGGATTGCTTTATTTTCATTAACTCTACACTCTCTACACTCACCGTACAAAAGGCAGTATCATTAAGCTCTATTTTACGCTGGTATTCTGTGAGAGCGTAATACAACCCCGGTCGTTCCCATCCAATCGTCTCTGCCACGTATAGTAAACGTATGTTTATGAACGTCTACACCACTTAGAAGAAAAACTAAAAACAAAATAATATTATTGTATTTAAATAAAAATGTTAATGGCTTTCTTAGTTTGCACAATACGAACACCGTCTGTCGCCAAAAGATCAATGTGGGCTTTAATTTTAACTTACGGTAAGATCTTAGGGTCACTAGGGAGCTGAGTATCGCTTATAATTTTATACACAAGTAAGATAATTATAAATATTATTGTAAATTAATGTTAATATTCATATTTATCATAATTTTAAATTGTATTTCTGACTCATTTTCTTCTAACAATAAATTTCATTTTCTTAAGAAACTAAAGTTATAAAGTAATGTTCTATTATAAATTGAGTATAAGCAGATTTTAAACCTAACTGAAAGCTTTCATACAACATAAATCCGTTGCCACGTCGGTAATAAAGAACGTAAATGAACAAAGTTATTACTTGATAAGGTGCAAACTCAGATTTTAGGTCACGGTCATGCCGATGCTAGTGTTAATAAATCGTTGTAAATTACAGATTATAAGTTTTTAAATTAAATTACCAAAAAAAACTTGTATTTCGTATAAGCAGGTTTGTCCAAAATTTATGGGGGTCTAACTTCTAAGACTTAATTATTATAGATTATATATTCGTATTTATCAAAGGTAATGATTTCTTATATTTAATTGAATAAAATTAACTTTCACGAATTTTATCGTGTTTTATTTACTTTTTTAATAATTTTATCCTGCCACGGGGGACCTGTATTTATTATTTTAACAATTGTCTACTATATGATTAAAATATAACACATTTGACAAATATCTACTTAGTCACTAAGTTCTTGTTGGTTGGAAGCTACGAGTATAACTAGCTAACTAAGATTTACTTGAAAAAAATACATCATTAAAAATACACCGAAATAAATCACTTGTATTTTTTTGAGTAAATATTTGATACACACAAATGCTTCAGCATGTTGGGGCTAAATATATGTGTGAATGTATAACTTACATATTAAAGTTTTTGACTCAATTACTATCACCACATCATTACCTTACGGTGGTCACCATCAGCGTATACCAGTGGTCCAAGATCTTCGTTTATAACGTGGACCTGGGAACCTTGTCCATTTTTTTGCTATTTTCTTCTCCATGCCGATTTTGTTCTCCCTTCTCGCGGATTCTTTTTTTCTTTGAGGATTATTATTTTTCTTTCGATGCTTGCGGGAATCCCGTCTTGAGATCCTTAAGAACGAATGTCTTGACGACGTAGTTTCCGAGAGGGATTAGTCCTAGCAGCCTCCTTCTGATTTCTTACATATTTACAGAAGGCGGTTGTGACCCTTAACGCAGAATCCCTGCTCAGCATGTAAGACACAATTATATTATAATAGTCTGAAGCTCCGTGTTGTGGATTTTCTATTAATACGTGATTCCCGTCAATAGCCCCACAGCAAAAAGGAAATTGCCAGCGATATAAAAATCATTTTGTATTTTCTTCCATTGATCGGTGGTGGATGTCACCTAAAAGAAATAATCTTATATTAGTGTATGGTTACAGGGAAAAGAAAACGAAGATTCGGCGGTGAACACAAACAGCGACGCGTCTTCATATTTTGATGAATTGGGACAAGAATCTAATATTGCGCACTTACAAAAAAAAAATTGTTTCCGAAGAAAAAGGCGGAGCGTGCTCTAAGAATGGACGCCCCTAAAATAGACCCACCTGTTTTACAAGCAGTCCATAGATTAGAAACTTTAGCTCAAACTATTCGTCAAGATGAATTTGATACATTCGGAGTACATGCGGCAAGCCAATTACGTGATTTTCTATTAACAAATGCTATTGTTTGTCAAAATTTCATTAATAATTATTTGTCACAAGAAAGACCGAAAATCTTAAATACACAAATTTTGCTAATTGCTAGACCTACGAGTTCACTTTCAGAGTATACACGCTATATTTAGACTCCTGAAGCCGAAGCTACTACTTTCCGAAACCAAGCTTTTCGAAACGAACGTGAAACTTCGACTCACGTAGCTTCCACTTCTGTAAGATACCTCGAATATGAAGAAGACTATTTTGTCAGTTGTTTACTAACACAAGAAAATACTGGGCAACAATACGCAGTGAACGATGAAATTCTATCTCAAGCTGTTAGATCATGCTTAGATGAAAACACCATGGAAAATTTATAAATAAATCGTTTATAAATTAATTAATAGTTTCACCACAGTACCATAATGAACTCCTGTAAAACATTGGGTATAGCATCCAAAACATCCTTCAAAAACAGGGAAATTGTGCATTCTGGAACTCTAAATGACTCTGCAAGACTTGAGTAGTTATCACCGGTAGCCAAGAACTTTTCTAATTTAATTTTCGGAGAAAGTGCTTCTCGCATATTAGTATTGCATTTTTGTATAAGCGGAGTAACCTTATGTAGTAAAGTATTAAACTGATCAGTAGTCATCCTTAATCGTTTTTTAAAATAATCAGGATCTTCTAAACTCCACTCAACCAATAAAGTGTCCGAAGCACCCGAGACCTTTCGTCGAGAAATCCATCCACGTAAAACAATACGTTTTCTTCTTTCCTTTTGTTTTTTCTTCTCTATTTGTTCTTTAAGCAATTGTTGAATAATTAAATAATTAATTATTTCAATTTCGGCACAACCGGCTATTCTGCTCAACATTTTCGATGGAAATGACCGAGACGCATGCGATTTTAGTAACCTGTGTAAATGTGCTAGCGACGCGGCTTGGTGAGGCAATTTGTGAAGGGATGTGCCGCACGTCGAAAATCGACCCTTGTAAATACCCCTTTCAATGGAATGGAGCTACGGAGAATTGACCGTCACTTAGTGCGCAATAAGTTGAGGCCGCAGATTTCTTCTAGGAGTTTACAAAGAAGAATGTATTTGCACTTTCACGACATTTTCTGTCCACCATCAGTACACCAATCAACTCGAGCCATTTTCTTTGGGGCGAGTTCATGAGGAATCCAGCGGCAGCAAAGTTTTCAAACGTTGATGTTCACATTTTTTTAGTGAAACCGATCACTAAAAAAATGTGGCCATTTAATTGAACTCGATTATTATGAATTTTTAAAATAGAGAGAAATACAGACACGGTCAAAATCTGCTTACCAAAGAAAAACACCTTGAAATGTTCAAATGAAGTGCTTCCCTTGAAGAATACTTTTAAAGGCGAGCAGTGTAATCATGCGGAGAGAGTATGATCTTTTAAAAACATAAAAAAACTGTCGCCGTAAGATATTTTCGCGTTAATTCCTATTTTGCTACATATAACGAACTTCAGCTTCTGTTGAAAACAATTGAAACGGTAGTTCCAGCCAAAATTTTTTTTAAGCATTTCACGACTTTTTTGTTTTAAAAATATAACATACGAAATTCAAAAATTTATGAGCAACCAATAGCAGAGAATAGATCAGTATTAATAGTTAATAAAAACTGGGTTATCATACACTTCTACTCCACGCGATATGGAACCAGAACACTGGACGCGTTTCCTCGCTGAACAGCAATACTTAGCCTTTAAGCAAATAAAGGATCAGCTCTCTTGTCACCAGTAGCAGTGAAAAGTCACGGATACAGTTCGTCTATGATTTTACCAACACGTAAACTCATATTTGTGGCACTTACTTAGTTTAGCCTCCTCTGACGTAGCCACGTTTCTAAACGATGTTCCCCTGAGATCAGAGGACACAAAAAGTCAACGCACGTTGCTTCCCATACTAGAGCTGTATCTTTGAAAAGCGAACAAAGTCATAAAGTCTCTAAATTTCACAAAACTGTAAAACCGAAGAAAGTTTATAAATAAAAATATGCCCTTCGAATAACTTCGTTCAGAAAACTGTGCTACAACCAACCAAACAATTTCTAACGTGAAAGTTTCCTACACGAAAGTCTATGAGCCCAACGCACTAGTCGACGGCGTTGTCGTAACTGTAATTTTTGTGAAATTATTTTGCAATATTCGAGTACATGTAAATTAAATCTTAAACATACTACTGTTTAAAGATCCTTGAATAGTAGACGTTGCCGTTCAACAGTAAAACAAAACCAAGAAAATGAAAATAAATCAATTCCTAAATCAAGCAGAAGAAAACCATATTGCTTAACATCAAAGATTAAATCGCTTATAATACTCTTTATTGCAATCATTTCGACAGTACAATACTCCTATAACATAACGTCATTACAAAACTGCAGTCTCTATTTTGATACAATAACAAGCATGCATTTAATACGAGACGACTGGCGCCTTGTTGTCTACTATGACACATTCCCTTATCAAGAAGGTTATACGGCGCTAACAAAATATATACAATACTTAAATAACATGTGTGTAATTATGAAGGAACGATCACATTGTGCCTCCTTGCCTCCAAGATCTTGTTGCAACTTCGGCACGAGTTCACGGAACTGCAATATTATAATAACATTTTAACCATTCAACATGATAACATACTAGAGACCCGCCCACGTCGCCGGCGCGGCTTGATCAATATTGTAGGAAGTATTGCTAATAGTTTATTCGGTATTTTAGACGAAAGTTTTGCCGAAAATATGAAAGGGACATTGACTTATCAGGCGAAACCAAAACAATTTGGCAACCTTTTGGAAAACCCGTAGTGGAAGCGGAATTTAATTTACTAAAACGCACTAAGGAAATTATGGAGAATAACCACAAGAATATTAACAGAAAAGTTATATCTTTAGAAAATGCCGAAGATCAATTCAAGAGGGAGCTTCTGAATATTTCCTTCTCGAGTGAATTTATCAGTACAGCCATGATGACAAGTAACCTTATAATCTGCCTCAGAAATATACAACAAAATCTACTCGACACTATTACAAATATATACAACGGAAAATTTAATTTCCACTTCATATCTCCCATTCAGTTAATACAAGAACTTAACGTTATAGCAGACCAGCTTCTTAAATACTTCTAGCATTACCAATAGATAACTCTTATTCGTTTGAAATTTACAACTTACTGCAGGTGCGAGCTAGAATAAGAAGTAACTATATCATATTCGAAATCAAGATACCTCTCATCAGCAGAGATATGTTTGAAGTCCTAGAAGTCATACCAGTACCTTATATATCATAAAATGAAGAAGAAATTTCCGTAGTACCAGTATCAAGATACATCGCTATCACCTTGAAGAAAGACTCCCTATTGCCACTGACCAAAAAGGACCTGGATTTATGTACCAGAAGAGACCCCAAAATTATTTTGTGCTATCATAAAATACCTATTTACTACATTTAAGATGATCATAGTTTCAGCGAGAATCTGTCCTTCTCAAGAAAATGTAAAACATTTACCAGATCCAGCTACAATCGTTGGATACAACTAAGTAAACTAAATACATTTTTATTTTTGTTGCGACCAGTGCAAAATGAAGTTACTATGTTACGATCAAGTTACGGCAGTGCAATTGAACCGCTCTAGACTATCTAATGTGGATCAAGGTTGTATAGTTAAAGCAGCTGATTTCTTTTTTTTATTCACACCGACAAGAACTTAGCGAGATGAATATCAGTTCTGATATACAAGCTCCTAAGATATCACCAATTAATCACATCATCAATATATCGCTACTCCATCGCTCCTTATCGAACAATACCAATGATGATATAGCCAATAATCTACAGATGATCAAGGAACAGATTAAAATTTTGAAAAACAACGAGCCCTTAGCAGAGAGGATTTCTTATCATGATGTCCACCACTACGCTGCGATATTTGTGTTATTTTCTGTCGTTGCGGTGGGCGCCCTGGTGTACAGCTGGAGGCGCTGTAAGCGGTGGGCGCTTGGAGCACCCGCGGAAGCGGGAGTGTCGGTGCTTATGACGCAATGGGAGACGTCGTCGCCACATGTTCTACCGAGTGTCAGTGCTCAGTGTAGTGAATGTACTATGGTCAATCAGTGTCAAAGTGTGAGTGCTTAGTGTAGTAAATGTTTTAGAGGCAATGAGTGTCAAAATGTGAGTGAAAATGATTTTTCAAAAAAAATTTAAGAAGCGCTTCGCCTGTGCTCAGATCCGTGTACGCAATTCCAAACCAGTGTGCCTAGACTAGTCTTAGATAAGAATATTGTTTAATCATCTTGTACATTCATGTACTAATCAAGTTATCATTTGCACGGTAGATAAGAAACAATGGTATCACCTTGTAATTAGATTAAGCCTCACTAGCATCCATTAACTTTACGTGCTTCTACTAACCTCATCTTTGCTGCCCGGGAATATGTACGAGCATGTAATGCAACGTACAATTGTTAAGTCGGCATTTCACAACTTGACCTCTTTTACATATTTCCGCGGCACATGCATTTTTAAATCAGTTCGCCGATAGCCACCAAGAGCGCTACACGTACACATTATCAGTAGTTCTGGCCTTTTAATTTGTATACTTATCCACAATATATTTTATCAAACTTATGAAGCGTTATGAGTTTATCATCCCCTTAGAGTCGGTACTACCCTGAACAGGCAAGTTAATAAATAAATAATTTAATATATACTAAGAGAGAGAGATGGGGGGGGGGGTCGTTTCATACTGAATAAGACTATGTGGTGTTTCAACTTCGCCATATTAAATTTGCACAGGCACGGAAACGCTTTCGCGTATATATGCAGCCACAACAGCGCTTATAGCCTGTTCAAAAATCTAGTAGATTAACTTATATACACAAATATACTTATAGTTTTCAAGAAAATTAAGAACAAAATTACAATTTTATTGAATAATCTTCCTCGTTTTACATAAGCGTGATAATGCAAAATGCAATATCTCAAATGAGTAATCTAAAAAAAAACTAAAATATATTAATAATAAAATAAAAAATATAGTAAAATATAACTAATTATGACGGAGACAAGTAGTTAAATTACTTTTAAAGAGAAGTATTTAGTTAAAATAAAACTCTTTCATATATATATATATATATATATATATATATATATATATATATATATATATATATATATATATATATATATATATATATTTGTATATATAAGACGATGTCCTGAGTGACTGATTCATCTAACAATGCACAGCCCAAACTACTTAACGTAGAAATCTGAAATTTGTACAGTGGCTACCTTCGTAGGCTACAAAGAAAAAAGGCGTTTCCTATCAAAGGATTTTTGAAAATTCAACCTCTAAGAGAGTGAAATAGGAAGTTATAGTTTGTTTAAACCTATTAATTTTTTGGGACGAATAACGTGAAAGTTTTTAAAGGTAAGTGAAATAAATGAATATGTATTTTGCGATTTTCTTAAACAACCGACACAGTGGCCCGTCAAATTTGCATGGAGAAATATAATTTAAAAATTAAGGATCTTTTTAACTCATAAACTGGGACAAATACCCTTGATTAAAAGTAATAAAGTACCCTTTTTATTTTCTCAATCATTTATCTACCTTTTACTTTGTTCCATAATATCAAACATCCTTTCGCCTTGCAGTCCCACCACACGCGCCAGTGTGTAGCCTCGCTGTTTCCCACAGTCGTATCGTACGTCAGCCACGGATTAAAATAAAGTGTCTTTGCACTGTATGAAAATAATATAAAAAGTCAATAATATATAATATTTTAATTTCGTATGTATTAACACATATTTTATATATCTATACATACATAATACATAAACACTCACGCCTGTCACCCAGAGAGGTAGGCAGAAACTACAGAATGATTTCTTATATTTACGCGAACACTACACATTGAAATAATACTAGTTTATACGGAATTTATCGCGTATATTTAACAAAAGGTAAAATTTTAATCTATGGTAACCGCGGTTAACTATGACAGCTGAGGATAACCATGGGTGCTGTAAAGCTCTCGAAACGTCGGGTAAAAAAGTTAAATATACGCGATAAATTCCGTAAAAACTAGTATTATTTCAAGAAACTACAGACTTCCATTTGGCACGATCCTGACACACCTCTCTCGCCTCCTTCACATCCATATACTTCCGCATACATGCTCGTCGGTTAAGGGTACTCCTAATTTGGCCCGTTTTCAATAAATCGCAAATTTGGTCGATAAATTTTCGCCTAGGACGTCCCTTTCCGACTCTGCCATTCACTTCTGCAACATAAATTTTCTTTGTCACTCTTTCCTCATTCATTCTTTCCACATGACCAAACCACCGAAGCATTCATTTCTTAATCCTGGTGACAACATCATCTTGCAAACCACACTCTTCTCTTATTACACAATTTCTTACCCTGTCATTAAGATTCAACCCTAACATACTCCTTAACGACCGCATTTCTACTGCGTTCATTCTACTCTCGTGCTTCTTCTGCCACACCCAACTTTCACTAGCATACGTTAAAGTAGGGACCAACACAGCATTTTGAATTGCCATACGTGCCTTTTTCGACACATTTTGACTCTTCCCAATAGAGTGCAGGACCCCATTTACTCTACTCTTATTTATATATCTACCAAACCAAATTAAGGAATCTGAATAAAAAAAAATAAGAAACAGCAAAAATATTTTAACATATTTTCGGAAATTCATGAATATTTTTGAAGCACTGTATTTTGGAAAAAGACCAAATGCAACAAAATTTATTAAAAGCAAAACTTTTTTTATAGAAGAGGGGGAAAACGAGCATGCGGCTCACCTGATATTAAGTGACTACCGCCGCCCATGATCAACCGCAACACCAGGGGAATTGCAGGTGCGTTGCTGGCGCTTTAGAAAGGAGTAAGCTCTTTTCTTGAAGGTCCCCAGGTCGTATCGGTCCAGAAAAATCGCTGGTGGTAAACTATTCAACAGAGAGTTTGTACGCGGAAGAAAACTCCTCTTGAAACGTACAGTGGTGGACCGCCAAGCAACTGAAAACAATTATCCATTTTCTCTTTTGTACTCACTACATTTCGTTTTCAATTCTCTTATTTGAATATGCACCCAATTTTCTAAGATATCGTTTGTGGAACTGACGTTATTAACTTTGTTTCCCAAAATGAAAGATGCAAACAGTACAAAGACCATTAATTATTTTTGATGCAATATAATGAAATCGTAATACTACGTATAAAAACTTCTTTTTTTCTTTTGCACAGTCTTGGCATGATATAAATTAATATTATTCATGTGTGATTCATTTTTTTTCATCAAGATTCATGCTTGTCATAGGCATAAAATTGACAGTCACATGGCTTGTTGTAGCAATTTGGTTGACTGATATTCCGAAAATAGCCACACGCATATGCTGCACAGCCTGCATGCTCGTATGCACAAGAACTCTTATTATTCATTTTATTAATGTTTTGACATATTCGGAATTATTTAATATTATCAATTCATATTATGTATGATATTAATATAATCACTACGATCCAACATATTAACGAAAATTATAATTGTGGTGGCCATAAGCGAAATAAACCGAAGCCTAAATCACAATATCGAAGTTTCCGAACGTTTTTTAATATACAGAATAAGCTCTGTACCATGAAGCATCCACGCCAACTGCCATTTCTGTTTTCGTATAGAGTGAACTCGCTCCTCCAAGCGCCAGCTCAAGGCTGGAGTCCCTCAGAGCTCCGTTCCCTCCCCGAACCTCTTCACACTCTATATGAGTGACATCCCGTAGAACCCAGTTTTCAACACCGCTCCCTTTGCAGACGTTACGGCACTTTACGTCGCTCATTTCAGCAAGCAACTTCTCACAAAGATACTCCAAAGAGCTCTCAATCGCTTAGGCGAATGGTTTCGCTTATGAAGAATCAAAGTGAATCCTGAAAAATGTATAGCAATATACTTTCCACCACGAACCACTCAGCGTTTGTCGCTCCCAGGGCTGAGCACTTTGGTGTGAATACCCTTACCTAGTTTTTCTTTGCACTGCCAATGCTAACATCAAAGAAAAGTACAAAATTAATTAAATAACAAATTTTCATCAGTACATATAAGTGCAGTAAATTTTGTCTTTTGCGGTAAAAATAACACAACAACAAAGGTAATTTTAATAGATGATTTAGTGTAATGGATTTCCGCAAAGTGTTGCCATCAGGCAACACTTTGCGGAAATCCATTACACTAAAGATATTCATAGTTTCCTTGCAACCTAACGCTCAATAAAATGAAATGATGTATCTTACCTAGTTTGAAGAGCCCCTCCCGCCCTTCCTCAATTGCGTGCACTCTTCCCGTCACCACAAATCCCAGCACCACTACTCCCAACACCACTACTCTAGGAAAGACACACCATCGACGAAAATGCGACATGTGTTTCGCCTCTACACTTTGCATTTTCAGGTGATATGGACTCCACGGCGGCTGACCGATGAGTGAGCGACGAGCCAAACCAGCTGTCATTTACATACGCCGACGAAAACGCTCACCACTAAAGTAGCGAGCGACCGCGTCGTGCGATAAAAACCTGCAACTAATTATTATTATCATTATTATTATTTACGGGTATTCATATAGTTTCCTCATCTGGTTGGGTTCCATAAATTAATAAATAAATAAATAATAATAAATAATAAATGAAAATGAAATGCTAAATATACGTAAATATTAATTAAATAAGAAGGAGAGACCAAACACCTGAGGGTTAAGGGGAAAGGGAAAGAAACCAGCGGATGATGCGGGCGGCATTGAGGAGCACTGCCTTCTCCACGATGATGAACGAGATTAGCCCATTCGCAGAAACTACCACAGGAATAGTTTCGGTCGGCAGACCACCTCATATGTCGGTCACCTCGTGACTTAGGCCCAGATATTTTATTTTCTTATCGTATTCAGCTTTCACTAGGTTTTCGTCATATGGAATGGTAATATCGACCAAAAATATCCGTAACTGTGCCCGGTCCATCAGCATAATATAAGGCTTATTCGTAAGAATAGCCTGGCGCGGTTATTACTTATAATAAGGCAGTTTCGGATCCACGAGACCGTATTTCAGAGCGAACTTTTGGTGTAAAATTCTTGCAACCAGGTTGTACCTGTGCAAGTACTCAGAGTAAGATAGCGCCAAACAACCGGAGATGACGTGCCTAAGTGACTCACCGGGATGGCGACAAGCTCGACAAACGTCGATGGTGCCATCCCTTAGGATGTATCTCTGATAGTTGTTGGTCTTAATAACCTGATCCTGTATTGCACAAACAAAACCCTCGGTTTCCCCGATGAGGTCACCGAAACGTAGCCAGTTGAGAGAGGCTACTGTATCCACGAAGAATCTCCACGAAGGGAATATCCACGAAGGGATCATATAGAGCCTTGTAGTATCTCCTGTGGAGCTCCTTCTCCTTACATACGGTCTCCGGTCGGAGATGCTATGTACTACTGGGTCTTGCCATTGCTCGTTGGCTAAGGATATGGGGGTAAGCCCTTTATCACAAGAAGTGACGTCATTGTAGAATGGAACATCCGATCTCGTCAGAAAGTATTAACCGTAGCTGCACACTTCGCGATTATGCATGGTGAGCGCGCTCATAAAGCCACGCCCACCATGCTTTCGCAGCAAGTACAGCCCTATTACCGACGATCTCGGATGATACATCCTATGGGACGTCATAGTAGTGTGGACTTTTCTATCCAGAACGTTAAGTTCAGTCTGAGTCCACCTGATCGTTATATGTGTGTGTCTTATTCACAATGGACAAATAGCTGTTAAGCACTTTGGTCAAGCGTGCACAAAACATGTTGTAAACTGACTGTTTCTTACCAGACTCATCGATACTGATGTTCTGTGACACACCCAGGTATCGGTAAGTTTTTGCCTCGGAAAGGGTCCTTAAGTTGACGAAGGGTCCTTAAGTCCTTTAGATGAGTTATTATTATTAGTATTAGAGAGTAAGCTTAAAGATGTATTATAAAGATGAACTAGAAACATTTGTATATTCATTCAGCAGTGCAATGTTACCATTGTTATTTTTTTAAATCTCTAACTATTTCAGCACACACACAGTCGCAGCCCTTTATTACAAGTACGTAAGACTTAAAAGATGTGGTCATTGATTAGGTAGGGTTCAGTGTCCAAGAGATGTTTAACAAAATGGGATTTATCGGGATTGCAATTTCTGTGAGCGGCTAAATGCTTCTTATATCGTACCTCAAAGTTGCGACCAGTCTGACTCACGTAACGGCGTGGCATTCATCACAAACAAGTTTATAAATACCCGATTTTTTTTAATTATCTTTATTATTACAAATATTCCAAAGAGAATTGTTTGATTTGAATGCCACGTTTACGCCGTTCATCTGATAAGAAATATTTTTTCAAAAATTTTACATAAAGTTTGTAGTACAGATATTATTCTTTTTACGGTCCGATGTACTACCAAATTTGAATAAAGGTATAACTTTACAATATTTCATTAAATCAGGAGGCTTGGTAATATGCTACAGTGACTATTGCAGATACAATGACAGAAACAGAAACAGAAACTTTTTTATTCAATGTGGATTATAACAATACTTATTGAAAGCCACTTTTTTAATTTACCACTGGTTCGCAAAAAAAAACCTCTGTCCTGGGAAGAACTAGCAAGAAACCCCATTTTCCAATAATAGCTTACAACCATGTTTACAATTTACAACACAAGGCAAATTAGAAATAGCTTGGTAGTGATCACCCTTCCCAGAGGTTATTATCATCCATAAATTCCTTAAAATTATAATAACCCTTTTTATACAATCTTAGTTTGATAACATTTTTGAACTTTGTATATGATACATTTTGTATAATATCTGGGATTGTAAAAGCGTATACATCGCCCCAAAAATGAATTTTTGACTCGGTGGAGTCGAGTAACTGGTACTACTAGCTTGCGTCTGCTCCTAGTATTTACAGAATGAATATCATTTATTTTCGCAAAACTACTTTTATTTTTTCGTACGTACATTACATTTTTATAAATGTATTGAGAGGCCAGAGTAAATATATTGATTTCCTTAAATTTTTTCTCAGTGACTCTTGTGGTTTTAAATTATATATTGCTCTAATGGCCCTCTTCTGCAAAATAAATATAATTTCAGTGTCAGTCGCGTGTCCCCATAGCAAAACATCATACGACATAATGCTATCGAAATAACTAAATTAATTCCAAGAAAAATGGTGGTATCAACAAGACTCAGTTCCTCCCCATTTCAAATTTCATTAGTATTGACATGTTTAACATTAGGAGTGACGAATTTCATACATTTAGTTTTAGTTCCATTTAAACGCAAATAATTAACATTAAACCAATTGATTAACTTAGCTATAGCATTATTTACTTCGTCGTAATTTAATAACTGTCGTTTTAATTTGAATATTAATGAAGTATCATCAGCAAATAATACTGTATTATGGTTATTCCCTACTATGTAAGGTAAGTCATTAATATATACAAGAAACAGAAAGGGGCCGAGAATTGAGCCCTGAGGCACGACCATTTTTACAATCGACCCGGAAGATCTCATACTATTGATGATAACTTTTTTCGTTCTATCACTTCAATATGAAATAATTAATTTAAGAGTATCGCTTCCTACACCGTAGTGTTGAAGTTTCCTTATTAATGTTTCATGGTGAACACAATCGAAGGCTTTGGATAGGTCACAGAACACATCCCGCGACCCCTTGTGAAACCAATTTGATTTTTATGAAGTAAATTATTTCCATTAAAAAAAAATTAACATTTGATAAAGAATAATTTTATTAATAATTTTACTAGGTGTTGGCCGTACAGAAATAGGTCTAAAATTAGCGTGGTCCAATATACTACCAGATTTAAATAAAGGTATTACTTTACTATGCTTCATTAAATCAGGAAACACACCAGATTCGATACTAGTATTAAAATAATAGATAGTTGAGGTGCGATTATATCTATATTATTACAGATCGGCGGTTCTCTTAATTTCAATAGTCTTAAAATATTTTACAATATCTTTCGATGACACTATGAAATGTAAAGAGAAGAATTCAGTGAATTAGTGGTTAAGATCGGAATATCAGTAAAATATTTCTTAAAATCCATTGCAACATCCTGATCTGATTTAGTTAATTTATTGTTAAAACTTAACTGGTAGTTTGAATTGCGAGTGTTGAACTTACCATTTTCACTATTAATTATACTCCATGTAATTTTAATTTTATTAGAAATAGTCTTTATTTTGTTGCTCGAGTACAATGACTTGGCTAAGGAGCACTCTCTTTTAAATATTTTGGAATATTTTTTAAATATTCCCTAAATTCGACGCTCGGATTATATGACATTTCATTGTAAAGTTCATATAACCTTTGTCTACTCTTATGGACTCCTACTGTCGCCCATTCATTAAATCCCTTGCGATTGTTCAAGGAGAATGTTATACAAGTAAAAGTATTATTAAATTCATTGCAAATGAGTTTAAATAATGTTCCATACAAAAAATTTGGATTATTTTGGTATGAAAGTAATGGAAGTTTTTTTACTATGTTACTTCTAAACTTCTCCAAGTGATGTGCATTTAATGGAACAAACACTTCTTTTTATCTACTTGCTTTTTGTGAACATAAAGTAATGAAACTTGTTGTCCACAATGATCAGAGCTCAATTTTTGAAGTATACATTTATTGAACGGCTTAACATTTCTAAAAATGGTATCTATACATGTTGCACTAGATTCAGCAATACATGGTGGCTCCAAAAATAAATTAAAAAGATCATAAGATTTAAACAATGAGTTAAATTTTATATCGATGGAGAAAGCTTCTAGGAGATTGATATTAAAGTCTCCACATATTACAACAGTTTTATTCTGTTTATTAAGCTTACCTAAAACTTCCTCCATAATTTTTTCAAAAGTATCATATAAAGAACATGGGGATCTGTAAACGCTCAAAACAATGAGGTGTTGAAACTCAACACATGCCATTTCTACAGTTCACTCAACAGAGAGGCTCACAATATCTTTACGTTCTTTACATGATAATAACTTACTAGCTAAAATTAGGGACACACTCTTAAATTTTTTTCTCTATTGAAAGAACTGATCACCTGGTGATTACTGAAGTTAAACATTAAATTATGAGCTTTTGACCAATGTTCGGTAATACATAAAATATGAATATTGTTGCTATTTAAGAACAATTCAATTTCTAGCTCTTTGCCTATCATGCCTTGTATATTTTGATGCACCAGGTGTCAACAATTTTTATTATCATTTTGTGGCGTTATACAACTGCAACTATTAAGGATTTGTAAGCTACATTCTAAATTATTTAAATTATTATAACTGCTAGAGATTACCACTATTTTCTCATTTTCTAATTTAAATTACTTGGAACGGATTCCAAATTGCATGTCAAATCATAATGCTGCTCAATAGGAGCAGATGTCTGGGTAGCCAAGTCCTTAACTGAGTTAATATATAAATAATAAGATAGCACATTTGCTATCGGTCTTAAATTATATTTGGATAGGTATTACACCTATCTGTAGTCAAAAAATTTCTTGAATAAATTATTAATATCTATTAAATTAATTCTATTGGTATAGTTGTTATAATTAAATGTCAAATTTAAATTATTGTTGCATGATAAATTATTCATTAATAAATTTAAATCATGCCTTATTTTATTCTCCTGTGGCCAACCCTGTATATAATGCAATGTAAACAAGATAATTTTATGTACATTTAAAGTACCTATTGAGGTAATCAATATATTTTGATAATTAATTTTTGTTTACACTGCCTCTTCTCCCAACAAGAATTATTAATGTGCTATTAGGACAAAACTTACTAGTTAAAACTTGATTCATTATTATGACTAAAGGATGCTCCAGGCATACAATAATTACTAATCAATTGTCCTTTTAAATGATTATTTAACATCACGCCAAAATTGTTACCAATATCATCGCAATACATAATAACTTTATGTTTTTTTTTTAATATTTAAACTACTTTTAAGTTTTTATTCTTTGTTATGGTACCGTCATAGAGTGTTGGTAAAAATAAGGAGTCATTGCTATTTACACACATTGTCCCCGATGGCCATGATATGGAGCGTTGTTTCTCACTCTGATGTTTTATTAAGGAGTCAAAGCGCTCCTCATTTTATTTACGTGACTGCCAGATCATTCATGGTCAATATGTATTCTTTTATCTCAACCTGAGCCGATGCATATTTATTTGAGATAATTTGTAAGGAGTTTTTAAGCGACAAAGCTTCTGAATTGAGACACTCTGTTTCAGTCTCATAATAGTTTTTCATATTTTCTACCTCAATTGAATATAATTTAAGTTTAATAATTTTTATTACATATATTTATATAATTTTTTGAACGTTTTTGCCATTTTCTCGTTTCCAGTAAAAAGGGTCTCCGGTTCTCTACACTCACCATACAAAACACAGCAGCATTAAGCTACTATTTTACGCTGGTATTCTGTGAGAACGTGGTCCTTCCTCGCTCGAACCGACCCATTCGTGCTACAACTATACTACTAATATATATGCAGCATGGCTCTGCCACGTATAAAATTGTATAAAGATTTCATAAAAAATTTTTTTTCGAAGGCTTATAATAAATAATTTATGAAGGGCACTATGATTTTGGATTTTATAGATGTGGCGGTACCGTCGTCGCGCCAGAAGCAAAACACACCGAAGCCTAAATCGCGCTTTCAAAGTTCCGAATCATATACAGTATATATAAAACAGTTCCAAACTATCATACGGAGCGTTGGCCGCACCCCGGGCAAGACACCTTGCCCGGCGGGAGGTCCCCCTTTTCCTTCTGCGGCCACAGTGGTGACCACCCGACGTGATCTGAACACGCAACCAACAATCTTCGGAAACTACAACTTCAAGCCTTCGTCATTATCCTCAAGAACCATACCATTCATTACTGAGAATCGTCTTCTGCAGTTTTCAGTTTTTGCAAACCAGTCCAACTTGTCTTCATCTCGACTCACCGCAGATTTATAAGGCA
Organism: Parnassius smintheus behrii; assembly: GCA_036936625.1. Classification (NCBI taxonomy): domain Eukaryota; kingdom Metazoa; phylum Arthropoda; class Insecta; order Lepidoptera; family Papilionidae; genus Parnassius; species Parnassius smintheus. Next base: position 48,470,274 of record JAUPFT010000003.1, read on the forward strand.
GATTTCTGGCACTTGCTTCGGTATGTCGTTCTCACTGACATCACTTGCCAGTGCGTACTACGGCATGCATTACACATCGGCATATCATTCGCACCGGTGTCACTTGCCCGCACGCACACAACATGCAATCCCCACCGGCATTAAGGACGCAGCGGTAATCGGACTGCACTGTCGACCTTCAGTCTGAGCAAGGGGTGATGTGGCGGTGATGTTGTCGCGCCACACAAAAAAAACACACTGAATTATAAACAGTATATATAGAACAGCTCCGAACTATCATATGGAGCGTTGGCCGCTCCCCGGGCAGAACGCCTTTCCTGCCCCTTTTCCTTCCACGGCCACAATAGATTACGTTAAAATGTGACTTATCATCTAGGACTATATCATCACTTACTACCAGGTCAGACTAAAGTCAAGTACTGGCTTAGAAAAAAAGACGCAATTTTTAATATGTTTATCCCGAATACGACTTAAATAAAAATTCCTATGGGTTTTCGGTTATGCCGTCCGTCATGAGCTTTTATGGTCGATTTAACGCTTCTATAAATTAATTAGTAAATGTGTACATAAGTATGTACAATTTAATCACTGAATATTATTTACTAAAAAAGTAGTTTATCCGCATGAGTATGTGTTACAGCCTACTAAATTCCACTACATATAATAGCACCCCCCCACAGAGACTTAAAATTATTGTGAGATGGATTTCCAAGCCGTTTTCACCATTACATAAAATTTGTGAGGAACGTTTTCGTTTATACATGCATATTTTGTGTAGCTGCTAATGCTGGTAGAAGAATGCTGTCATTTTGCAATATCTTAATCTTAATATATATAAATTACGTGTCACGTTGTTTGTCCGCGGTGGACCTCTAAACTCCTTAACCGATTATAATCAAATTTGCACAACGTGTGCAGTTTGATCCAACTTGATATATAGGATAGTTTTTTTACCCATGAGTGACCCACTTTTTTTTGCGAATTCAAGAATTTTTAATAGGAAACAAAAAGTCGTCAAAAAGGATAGAACAACGTTTGCCTGGCAAGCTAGTAAAATTTAAATGACAAGCTTAGGATTATAAAATTTTCTTTAAATTTGTCATCATTGGCGCAAACGAAGTAATCCGACGGAATTTTTGTACACAAAATACTGTTTTAATGCTTATTCCCTTGACTTTAATTTGGTAAGTTGCGAAAATTTCTTTCAAATACGCGCGTGGGACCTGTTTAGTGAATTTTATCGCTCATGGATTTAAATTTATGGCGTAAGTTCGATGTAATGGTCTTATGACATTGGAAAGTCGTAATTTAGAGAAGAAAACAAAATTTAACGAATTTATGAGGGAATTATTTATGTGAGTTGATAAGCTTTTACTTTCTACAATCAACTTTAACAGAAAAATAAAAAATGAATGAAATCAACCTTAAGTCACGTCACAGTTAAGTTAAGATATGCCATTTTCTTTCATTTTCACAGTTTTCTATCAGCGATAATGAATCTAGTTAGTCAATTTGGTTTTGCTCCGTAGTACCGCTAGGCCAATGTATACTATTCGAAAATTATCATTTCTCAAATGTAGAAGAGCGTAACATACAGTGTCAAAGATTCAAATATAAGTTTATCAAAGTAAAAGTATCTGAACTATAATCGTTTGCGTCGTAGTACAATATTTAATTCGCGATAGTAATGGGTTGGCTCGTCTGTTAAAATACCACGCTCGTGAATTATACTAACGTAACATAGAACTATAATGCTTCTCGCTGTGTTTTTTTACGATAATATACGAGAACCGGAATGGCACACAGCATTCACCTGTCAGAAGGACTGTCTGCTCGTTTACTACCCCTGTTTCTGTAAAAAGCAAACGTTGGTTTTGGTTGGAATAATTTAATTTATGGTATTTGATTAAGGATGAGATGCAAATACAAAAGACATTAGCAAAATTATTAACTTTTTTTAAGAAAATATATGAAATACTATTTTAAATAAACAAACGTTTTTATTAATTTGCGAGTCAGTGTTTTTTGCCGTAGCAACGCTATTTTTAGGTTATCACATAAACGATGAAACAACTGTTATCAAAGGATATTTATCCAAAACAGCCGATACGCAACCGTTGTCAACCGGTTGCTTATCCGACTATAGACGAAAAAGGATGGTTATGTTTTACTGTTTTACTGTGTGTACGGGTGGCTAAGCAGAATCGCTTCTTGCGATGGTGCTTAAAAACTACTAGACCGATTTAAAAAAATCTTGTACCTATGCTATTATGACTGAAATGTAGGATGCATTTTATTGTAGAGGGTGCTACTATTAATGAATATATTTTTTTATCTAAACTCATAAAGTAATTGACAAATTTTGGTAAACAATATTCAGTGATTAAATTATTATATATACCTACTTATGTACACATTTACTAATTAATTTATAGAAGCGTTAAATCGACCAGAAAAGCTCATGACAGCTGGCATAACCGAAAACCCATAGGAATCTTCATTTAAATATTGATAAACATATTGAAAATTGTGTTTTTTTTTTCATCAGACTAAAGTACTTGACTTTAGTCTGACCTGGAAGTAATTGATGATATATCCCTAGATATTAAATCACATCTTAACGTAATCTATTGTGGCCGTGGAAGAAAAAGAGAAGATCTCCCTGCAGGCAAGATGCCCTGGGAGCGGCCAACGCTCCGTATGATAGTTTGGAACTGTTTTATATTATATACTGTTTATGATTCTGTGTGTTTTGCTAGTGGCGCGACAACAGCACCGCCACATCACCCCCTGCTCAAACCGGAGGTCGACAGTGCAGTCCGATTACCGCTGCGTCCTTAATGCCGGTGGGGAATGCATGCTGTGTGCGTACGGGCAAGTGACACCCGTGCGAATGATATGCCGATGTGTAATGCATGCCGTACTATGCACTGGCAAGTGATGCAAGTGAGAACGACATACCGAAGCAAGTGCCAGAAATCTGCGGTGAGTCGAGATGAAGACAAGTTGGACTGGTTTGCAAAAACTGAAAACTGCAGAAGACGATTCTCAGTAGTGAATGGTAGGGGTTCTTGAGGGTAATGACGAAGGCTTGAAGTTGTAGTTTGTCGTGAAGCGACAATAAAAAACTAAAGAACCTAACTTAACTACAACGAAAACAACCAAAATAAAATAAATTATTTAAAAATTTGAAAAGTTTTACAGTTTCTTTTACAAAAAAAAAGGTATGAAGGTGATGATGGGTTGTAATGAAGATAGTGATTTACAATATTATTAAAAAAAAAATAATAAAGATAAAGATACTGCAACGAAGCATGCACAGGCTATGCCTATGATAGGTGCACAGCTCCTGCTCTAGGTACACGCAGAATCTGGAGAAAGCACACGCAGCGTCTGGAGAAGATACACGCAGCGCTTGGAGTAGACACACGTAACGCTCGGAGTAAGTACACGTAGCACCCGGAGTAGGTATACGCAACGTCTGGAGTAGGCACGCAGCGTTTGAAGTAGGAACACGCGGCGCTTGAAGTAGGCAAACACAGCGCACTAGTAGGCGGAGGCGTAGGCGTGGCTAGGCGACGACTTAAGGAACGGGCAGAGGCTTGCAGGATCCCGAGGCAGTGCGGAAAAGGCCTTTAGGAGATGCTTCAAGTATCAAAGCTCAAGTCAGACTCCCCCATTCGCCGATTGTTCGGCTTATTTTTCCTTTTTGACGGATCTGGCATAAGAACGGAAAATTATTCTCATTAAATTTGAAATTATTTAAATTAAAAGCAAATTCTTGTAAATGGCCAAGAAGAAAGGAGTATTTTGAAGTAAAAACATCAGGCCGGTAACGATATTTGAATAAAAATTGCCATGACAACCTGATAAACAACGATGTCAAAACATGTCAAATTTTGGTTTTAGGCTCGTAATACAGAAACGGCAAGATTTAAGTGAAAAATGAGATATTATTTATATAGGAAAAAAAAGTAGCGCAACAGCGCGCACGAAACCCGAAATTGCAGAGTTATGGAGAACTAAATAAAAGACCGAAAAAGGTAGACTCCATTTACATCGATTTAAAAAGTGCTGATAACGGGAAAATACGACGTGAAAATGATTTGTTATTGTGTTCTTATGGTTTAAAAGTGTTACAGGTTCCTATGGAAATAAAGGTGATGCAAAATATCTAGTTTTGAGATGAATGCAGAAAATAGAAAACAGAATGGAAAAATAAATTTAAAATAGTTTAAAATGGTATGTAAGTAACATAACACTACAAGTTTCCAAGAGTTGTTGGTTGCGTGTGTTTAGATCACGTCGGGTGTTCACCACTGTGGTCGCAGAAAGAAAAGGGGAGATCTCCGGCCGGGCAAAGTGTCCTGCTCGAGGAGCGGCCAACGCTCCGTACATTGTTTGGAGCTGTTCTATATATACTGTTTATGATTCAGAATTTTGATAGCGTGATTTAGGCTTCGGTGTGTTCCGCTTCTAGCGCGACGACAGCACCGCCACATCTATAAAATACAAAATCATAGTGCCCTTCATAAATTATTTATATTAAGCCTTCAAAAAAAATTCTTTATACAATTTTATACGTGGCAGAGCCATGCTGCATTTATATTAGTAGTATAGTTGTAGCACAATTGGGTTGGCTCGAGCGAGGAAGGACCACGTTCTCACAGAATACCAGCGTAAAATAGTAGCTTAATGCTGCTGTGTTTCGTATGGTGAGTGTAAAGTATCGGAGCTTTTTTTACTGGAAACGAGGCATTCCATCTTAGTTCTCACGAATGACAACGCATCTGCATTTTGATTCGTAATCGATAGTAGATGTAGATGTCTATGGGCCACAGCATCCACTTACCACCAGGTGGAATGCGTGTTCGTTCGTCACACAGACAAAAAATTTTAAAAATTGCTTATAATTTGAGGATCTAACCTAGATGTTTACTAACTATATTTATTACATTTTATATGCCTTGCCTAGATTTAAAATCTGTATATATAACGCTAATGACCAAAGTTTACAGGTAGTTTTCACCACAGTTTATTGGAAACTACCGTCGGAATAATTTATTGTTATTTCTAAACTAATTTGTTACAATGTTAATTCATTTACAAATTTATTCCGTTTAGTACCGTAAATGTTACCAAATTCGTAAATGTCAGGCCAAGCAAGGTCTGATCGCTCCCATGTTATTTGAATTGGAAGTTTAATTTCCTAGTTCCCGAAGCAAACTTTGTTGACACATACCTTTGGGACGTCACTTCCAACTTTAGCGTTTTAAACATTATTTTGATAGATAAGTAGCCGACAATATAATACTTCCCGCTATATCAATAGGATTGTTTTAAAAGTAAAAACCTTAATTGCCATTTACACACAAATAAATTCTTGAGTAAACTAAATATAGTACTACAGCTAACGAACGTTGTGTGTCTCTACCAAGACTTGCAATTGATAATATCTTAAAAAAAATCATTGATACCTTTAACTTTTAATCAGTAATTGTTCAATTAAAAATGGGTATTTAGTAAGGACTATGAATTATTATTAACTACTTTAAATTAACAAATAATATAAACTATCACTCCTTTTTTATATCAATATAATTAACGCGTATGGTACAAAGTGCAAATAAAAAAAATTCAAAATTTTGGAAAGCAACAAAAGCCTGCAACATACGTAGTAGCTTGTCAGTTAGCGTGAATGAGATTAACGACAAAAAAGACATAGCTAACACGTTTGCTAATCATTTTTCAATTAAACCAATGCACGTGGAGAGTATTCCCCATGCTCAGTCGACAATCTCCAACGCTGAGGTTTTGTCATTGTGTGCTAGTGATATCATAAAAGTAGTTCATAATATGAAGCGAGTAAAGTCTCCGGGCCACGATGGCTTGAGTAGTGAGCACCTTCTCTATGCCAGTGATAAACTATTTGATTCTCTAGCATTACTTTTTAACCATACTATTATTACTTTACGTATTAAACATACATATTTGCCTGATAAAATGTTACAGACGATTGTTGTACCAGTCGTTTAGAACAAAACCGGTGACCTCTCTAATATCTCCACTTACCGCCCTATTTCTCTGGGCACAATAGTTGGTAAAATGCTTGAAAAACTTCTACAGCCCGAACTTTGAAAAATATTAGGATAAGTGTAGCTCAGTTTGGTTTTCGTGCGGGTGTTTCTGCAGACTCTGCATTACTATCCGTTAAGCACGTCGTGAATTATTATAAAAGACGTAGTACATCTGTTTACGCCTGCTTTATGGACTTGAGTCGGGCATTTGACCTTGTTAATTATCTAATATTATGGAGAAAAATGCATGAGTCCAATGTACCTGGCACTGTTCTGGGTTTGCTGAGATACTGGTACGAGAACCAGACAAATAAAGTTAGGTGGGACGACACAACTTCTAGTGGCTATAAACTAGAATGTGGGGTACGTCAGGGAGGGCTGACCTCTCCATACCTTTTCAATCTTTATATTAACGGCGTGATCGAGGAGCTTAGGAGTACCAAAATTCGATGTCACATTAATGGTGTAGCGTTTAACAACCTTAGCTACGCAGACGATATGGTGCTCCTTAGCCCATCGATCAACGGTCTTAGAAAGCTTATATTCTATCTGCGAAAATTATGCTCGTCAGCATGGATTAAATATAATGAGTCTAAGACTGAAATGCTAGTCTTTTGTGCTGAAAAGGGTCCAGGGAGAGTACTGTGAAGAATTTCAGGTACTTAGGTCATATGTTGTCAGAAAACCTGAGTGACGACTTGGATATTGAGCGTGAACGTAGAGCTCTAGCTATACGTTGTAACATGCTGGCGCGTCGCTTTGCCTCGTGTTCTGGGGATGTAAAGATTACTCTGTTTAAAGCCTATTGTATTAGCTTTTACACCGGACAACTCTGGATAAATTACACCAAAAAATCCTATAACATCCTCAGAGTACAGTATAATGATGCTTTTCGTATTTTTTTGTAACACCCACGGTACTGCAGTGCGTCCACAGTGTTTGCAGAGGCTGCCGCTCCAGACTTTTACCCAGTAAATCGTTACTAATTAATTAACTTACGTTGTAAATCGGACAGTTTCTGGGAAACTGTACGTAACTCAACAAATGAATTAGTTAAGGTCGTTGCTCAGGTGTCTCCTGACAATATATTTTATAAACACTGGCAGGGTATGCATCAGACGCTATAGGTGATGAAAAAAATTGTTTTAAAGTACTATATTTTAACCCATAATAGAGTTTAATTTGTAATTTTGTATGTGTAACACTCTAATTCATTGTCTTTGACGCAAAATGTACTTAACATATGTGGGTTGGAACAGTTTTACTGGGTCCATTATCGTGACGATGTCGAGGCTTGGTGTCGTACATGTACAAGTTGTGCAGCCGTGCGGGGACCTCAGACACGTAGTAGAGGACCATCGAAATTGTACAATGTTGGTGCACCATGGGATAGGACAGCCTTTGACATTGCGGAGCCGTTACAGAAAGGCGCAAGAGGGACTCCTAAGATCGTCCATGTGGATCGCCTGGCGCGATATTATGGGGCCGATAATGCTCGGGACGAGCATGTCTTAGGAGGGGGCAGTGTTACGCGCCGAAGTCGACGGCACTAGCGCCATCTAGTATCGAACAGAAGAACTAAGCTTCTGGAAGCTGACTCTCGAACTTTCGGCGCTTTGTCGATCGGTGCGCGTATTTACCTGAATGTTCTGAATGATTCGGTACTAATGTGTATTTACGGGCGTTGCAAGGTGCGATCGAGGAAGTATTGAATTTGGCGAGACAAGCGAAGCATCGGAGCGGAATAAAAAGAATAAGTGCGCTTAATTATTAGTGTTTTAAATTTTAATTTGTGTAAAGAAAATTAAAGTGTTAATTTAGGTAATTCTATCGGCAATTTTTATTGTCACGAACCTCAAGCTCGTAACAATACCTTAATAAATAAACTTTATTATTATTATTATTATTATTGTGGGGTATCAATATAGTTTTCTCATCTGGTTGGGTTCTAATTATACATAATTATAAATGAAGATGAGAAGATAAATATACATAAATATCAATAACATAAAATAAATATTAAAATACATAAATAAATAAAAGCCCAACCAGATGGAGGCCCTCAGCAGGGGAGACCAAACGGCCGAGGGTTAGGGGGAAAGGGAAAGAAACCGGCGGACGATGCGGGCGGTATCGAGGAGCACCGCCTTCTGCATTTGAGCCTGGAGCGGTCCGCCACGTAGTCCCAGCCGCCTCAGATGACCCGAGAGGCTGACTGGGATTAGCCCGTTCGCAGAGACGACTACAGGAATAATTTCGGTCGGCAGACCACCCCACATGTCGGTCACCTCGTGAGCCAGGTCCAGATATTTTGTTTGCTTATCTGTTTCGGCTTTCACGAGGTTCTCGTCATACGGAATGGTAATGTCGACCAAAAATATCCTTGACTGTGCCCGGTCCAGGCTTACTCGCAAGAATAGTCCTGTCTGTGATGATGGCCCGGTCCCAATAGAGCCTGGCACGATCATTTTCGAGCACGGCTTCCGGCAAGTACTTGTAATACGGCAATTTCCGAGACACGAGACCGTATTTCAGAGCGAGCTCCTGGTGAAGAATTCTGGCTACTAGGTTGTGCCTGTGCAAGTACTCAGAGTTAGAAAGCGCCGAACAACCGGAGATGACATACCTAAGTGACTCACCGGGATGGCGACAAGCTCGACAGATGTCGACGGTGCCATCCTTTAGGATGTATCTCCGATAGTTGTTGGTCTTAATAACCTGATCCTGTATTGCACAGACAAAACCCTCGGTTTCCCCGAAGAGATCACCAAAGTGTAGCCAGTGGAGGGAGGCTACTGTGTCTACGAAAGGCTCATGTAGAGCCTTGTAGAACCTCCCGTGGAGCTCCTTCTCCTTCCATACGGTCTCCCGGTCGGAAATGCTCTGAACTGCCGGGTCTTGCCATTGCTCGTTGGCTAAGGATAGAGGGGTAAGTCCTTTATCACAAGAAATGACGTCCTTATAGAATGGATCATCCGCTCTCGTCAGGAAGTAATCACGGAGGCTGCACACTTCGCGATTATGCATGGTGAGCGCACTCAAGAAGCCACGACCACCATGCTTCCGCGGCAAGTACAGCCTCATCACCGACGATCTCGGATGATGCATCCTATGGGACGTCATGGTAGTGCGGACTTTTCTATCCAGGGCGTCAAGTTCAGTCTGAGTCCACCTGAGTATGCCAAAGGTATACATGAGGACAGGCATGACCCAACCGTTATATGCGTGTGCCCTATTCACACCGGACAAAAGGCTGTTAAGCACTTTGGTCAAGCGTGCGTAAAACACGTCGCAAACTGACTGTTTCATACCAGTCTCATCGATACCGATGTTTTGTGACATACCCAGGTATCGGTATGTTTCAGCCTCGGAAAGGGTTCTTAAGTTGACGGGCATAGATAAGTCTATGCCCTCAGAGTTAGTAACCCTTCCCCCCTCAACATGGAGGACCGCACACTTATCCGTCCCAGCTCCATTCCAATGGAACTGCTAAATTCACAAGTGATGTTTAGCAATTCCATAAGATGGGAGCGACTGGAGGCGAATAACTTGAGGTCATCCATATAGAAAAGGTGGGTTACTTTTGTCCCTCCTTTCCGTAGCTGAAATCCCCTCCCGGAGCCCTCCAGTAAGGTACTGAGAGGGTTCAGAGAGAGGCAGAACCAGATTGGACTCAGACAATCGCCCTGGAAGATACCCCTTCTTATCCTTATGTGGTTCTCCGCAGCCATCATCCGCTCGCCCAGATGACAAAGGATCGTACTCCACTGCCCCATACACTGCTCCAGGAAGTCTCTAACTGTACAGTCTATCTTGTACAGCTCGAGGACTCTCTTTAGCCATGTATGGGGCACCGAGTCGAATGCCTTTCTTTTATTATTATTATGTGGGCTATCAATATAGTTTTCTCATCTGGTTGGGTTCTATAAATATATAATTATAAATGGAAATGAAAAGATAAATATACATAAATATCAATAACATAAAATAACTATAAAAGTACATAAATAAATAAAAGCCCAACCAGATGGAGGCCCTCGGCAGGGGAGACCAAACGGCCGAGGGTTAGGGGGAAAGGGAAAGAAACCGGCGGACGATGCGGGCGGTATCGAGGAGCACCGCCTTCTGCATTTGAACCTGGAGCGGCCCGCCACGTAGTCCCAGCCGCCTCAGATGACCCGAGAGGCTGACTGGGATTAGCCCGTTTGCAGAGACGACTACAGGAATAATTTCGGTCGGCAGACCACCCCACATGTCGGTCACCTCGTGAGCCAGGTCCAGATATTTTGTTTGCTTGTCCGTTTCGGCTTTCACGAGGTTCTCGTCATACGGAATGGTAATGTCGACCAAAAATATCCTTGACTGTGCCCGGTCCATCAGCACAATATCAGGCCTATTCGCAAGAATAGTCCTGTCTGTGATGATGGCCCGGTCCCAATAGAGCCTGGCGCGATCATTTTCGAGCACGGCTTCCGGCAAGTACTTGTAATACGGCAATTTCCGATCCACGAGACCGTATTTCAGAGCGAGCTCCTGGTGTAGAATTCTGGCTACTAGGTTGTGCCTGTGCAAGTACTCAGAGTTAGAAAGCGCCGAACAACCGGAGATAACATGCCTAAGTGACTCACCGGGACGGCGACAAGCTCGACAGATGTCGACGGTGCCATCCTTTAGGATGTATCTCCGATAGTTGTTGGTCTTAATAACCTGATCCTGTATTGCACAGACAAAACCCTCGGTTTCCCCGAAGAGATCACCAAAGCGTAGCCAGTGGAGGGAGGCTACTGTGTCTACGAAAGGCTCATGTAGAGCCTTGTAGAACCTCCCGTGGAGCTCCTTCTCCTTCCATACGGTCTCCCGGTCGGAAATGCTCTGCACTGCCGGGTCTTGCCATTGCTCGTTGGCTAAGGATAGAGGGGTAAGTCCTTTATCACAAGAAATGACGTCCTTATAGAATGGATCATCCGATCTCGCCAGGAAGTAATCACGGAGGCTGCACACTTCGCGATTGTGCATGGTGAGCGCGCTCAAGAAGCCACGACCACCATGCTTCCGCGGCAAGTACAGCCTCATTACCGACGATCTCGGATGATGCATCCTATGGGACGTCATGGTAGTGCGGACTTTTCTATCCAGGGCGTTAAGTTCAGTCTGAGTCCACCTGAGTATGCCAAAGGTATACATGAGGACAGGCATGACCCAGCCGTTATATGCGTGTGCCTTATTCACACCGGACAAAAGGCTGTTAAGCACTTTGGTCAAGCGTGCATAAAACACGTCGCAAACTGACTGTTTCATACCAGTCTCATCGATACCGATGTTTTGTGACATACCCAGGTATCGGTATGTTCCAGCCTCGGAAAGGGTCCTTAAGTTGACGGGCACAGATAAGTCTGCGCCCTCAGAGTTAGCAACCCTTCCCCTCTCAACATGGAGGACCGCACACTTATCCGTCCCAAGCTCCATTCCAATGGAATTGCTAAATTCACAAGTGATGTTTAGCAATTCCATAAGATGGGAGCGACTGGAGGCGAATAACTTGAGGTCATCCATATAGAAAAGGTGGGTCACTTTTGTCCCTCCTTTCCGTAGCTGAAATCCCCTCCCGGAGCCCTCCAGTAAGGTACTGAGAGGGTTCAGAGAGAGGCAGAACCAGATTGGACTCAGACAATCGCCCTGGAAGATACCCCTTCTTATCCTTATGTGGTTCTCCGCAGCCATCATCCGCTCACCCAGATGACAAAGGATCGTACTCCACTGCCCCATACACTGCTCGAGGAAGTCTCTAACTGTACAGTCTATCTTGTACAGCTCGAGGACTCTCTTTAGCCATGTATGGGGCACCGAGTCGAATGCCTTTCTGTAGTCTATCCAGGCGGCGGAGAAGTTCCGACGGTTGCGTTTCACCACTTTGCCAATGACCGCGTCAATGAGGAGTGGTTCCTTGGTTCCACGACCACCGCCCCGACATCCATTTTGAGCGCGCGACATCACCTGATTTGAGTCCAGGTGACAAGTGATTCTCGCGCTCAAAATGGATGTTAGTGTCTTGTATATTGTCGGTAGACAAGTGATGGGGCGGTATTTGCTCGGGTCTGTGGTACCCTGGTCTTTAGGAACCAAATGAGTGATCCCAGTAGTGAAGAGGCTTGGGAGCGACTTCTGGTTGAGAGCCTCTTGAAACTGTCGGGCGAGCACAGAGTGACACACCATGAACCCCTTCAGCCAGTAGTGATGCAGCCCGTCAAGCCCCGGACTTTTCCAGTTCGGGGCCCTACGGACCGCCTCAGCTACGTCATCCGGCGTTATGATGACGGGGTCCATGGGCGTAATACCCGCACACTGACTCGCCACAACTTCTGTCCAAGGGCCCTCGCTGTGGTTTACGGGCTCTGACCACAGGCCGCGCCAGAATGCTACACTGTCGGCCTGATTCGGTGCTGGACCCGTTCCACTTACCATTGGTCGCTCCAATGATTCATAGAGCCTCTTCTGATCACTCTGGAAGAGACGATTCTGGTTGAACCGTGTCGACCTCTCGGTATATCGCCGAATCCGCTTTCCCCAAGCAGCGATTCTCTGCTTCAGATCATCTATGCGCTCCGTCAGTTTTTGCGTTATATCCGGCTGGGACAAACTGACATTTGTCCCAGCAAACGCCATCCTGACGGTGCGCACAATTCTTGGCCTGTTGTTGCCTGATCTGAAGCATATCAGTCTGCCGATGAGAGCTCTAGCCCTTGCGATACGTTCCTCAACTCTTCTTCTCCATGCTGGGATAGCGCTACTATGGCCAGTAGCGCGTCCAGCCGTGGAAACCTTGGCGCCTATGATACGGCAGACTGCCAGCGCGGCGCCAAAAAGAATTGAGTCCGTCTCGCAAAGGTCCCGGCTGGCTTCCAAATAGGTAACCAGCATTGGGTTCAGAGCCCTCACGACAGCCCGATTCCGCTTGCTTAGGGCTATGCGGGGAAGTCGCGGTCGATTTTCGAGAGGCGTACTGCGCGTTTCCACAATCGCCTCTTCCAATATACTCCTCATATGCTCTAATTCCAGTTCCTGGGCGACTGTTCCATCATCGTTTGAATCAACCACAACTGGGGTATTCACGGCGGCATCCACGTTTGCGGATTGCTCTACCATTTGTGGCGCCGCATCCTCAGCCGTAGCATTCTCATCCGACGAGGGAACAGCCTCACGTCGTAGCCGTTCGAGTTCGGCGGCATCAAATATATTTGAGCGCAAGATATACCGAACTCGGTCTGCCAGGTTTTGCTCTGTGACGGTTAAAGATTATTATTATTATTATTATTATTATTATTGGGTTATTAATAGAGTAATCACATCTGGTTGGGCTGGATAAATATATAAAGGGAAAAATAAATATACTTAGACATAAATTTAATATATTAACATAAATAAATAAATAATACATAAATAAATAAAAGCCCAACCAGATGGAAGCCCTCGGCAGGGGAGACCAAACGGCCGAGGGTTAGGGGGAAAGAAAAAAATACCGGCGGACGATGCGGGCGGTATCGAGGAGCACCGCCTTCTGCATTTGAGCCCGGAGCGGTCCGTCACGGAGTCCCAGTCGCCTCAGATGTCCCGAGAGGCTGGCTGGGATTAACTCGTTTGCAGACACGACTACAGGAATAATTTCGTTCGGCAGACCAACCCACATGTCGGTCACCTCGTGAGCCAGGTCCAGATATTTTGATTGCTTGTCTGTTTCGGCTTTCACGAGGTTCTCGTCATGCGGAATGGTAATGTCGACCAAAAATATCCTTGACTGTGACCGGTCCATCAGCACCATATATTATTAGTATTATTATTATTATTATTATCTGTCAGGCTCCTTTAATGATTTCATGAAGAGATGCCTACACATACCTACATCAAATTAACTACCATAAAATCCTCATGATATTTCACCTTCGTTGCATAATTACGGACAGTGCGTCACCAAAACTTCCACACATACATCCGCAGTACCACCTAACTTCCTACACGAGTCCACTACGTGGGGCCATGAAACCAGGAAAAACAAGCACTGTATAGCACTAGCCTTCTCGACTGGCCTATACCTCCAGTACCGTCTAAGTATCCGGGGAGTATAGACAAAGTGGAACATCATAATACAAGGAGTATTCCCCGCGATTTCAACTTGGCTTCAGTAAGCAGGGGTGAGAAGATAATTGTATTGCTGCGGTTTATCAAAACGAATCCAGAATGTATTCGTTGTCACATGTCACATGGTCACCTCGGGTTAGTTTCAGGTGCCTACCAGGCTCTTCCATCTAACTCCCGTAACTAAGTCTGAGTACAAGGAAGTGTTTTACACCTGGCCTCAATAATATGATCGAGCTCCAATTTTAATCAATTTGTAGTGTTTGCGTAAATTTAAGTTATCATTATATTCTTACATAATTATATTCTAATATAACAGCCTTAAAGTTTAAACTACTTCGTTTTTAATGTATTTATAATTTAAAACATATTTAATTTTAATTTGCAATATTATGATTTTTAATAGACTTTAAAACACTCATATGCGCGATTGGGTGTAATAATTTTTTTTTCGATTTTATAGGTAATTAAATTTATTTCACTGCGTACCTTCTTATTTTATTACATAAACTTTGAAAAATGAGTATATGAAATAGCAGCTTGTAAAAAAGGGTTAAATGGTCTATTGAACCTTTTTCACATGCATTTGTTACATGAAAGTTGAGATTAACCCATATATGCCCAGAACTATTTTTGAATTCTGATTTTGATTATTTCAAGATATGTTTATGCTGATAAGTCCTTATATCAGTATTGACTAATTTTATTAAAAAATATTTTTGGTAAGTAGGTTTTTTAGGGGTGTTCGAAAACGAAACAACGGACAAATATCGTAAATTCGTTATAGGTAATTAAAACAAAGATGTATAATGAGATTATTTATTACTTATTACTATTTCTACACAAAATTGCAATATAAAATTAAGAATGAAATACAGAGAAACATTTAGAATGTAAATTTACTTTACATTTTTGACAAAAAGTGACTGTAAGGCTTTTGCAATAGGCACATCGCAGTCTACTTGGTGCCCTGTCGATCATGTGCTCAGCGTTATGCTTTCGTACTGATGTAGGTACATTTATAGATACCCGTTTGCTAGGTCCCGGATGCTGCTTATCATTGCCATATTTTTTAAGTTAGGTTCTGGCAATGCTACATCTAAATACCAGCGTATCTATATCTTTGGAGAAATTACGAGCTAGTAGGGTAGCATTGTTGACCGCAACGTCTATCGACCAGAAAAGTAACGGGATATACCATTTTTTGCCCCTAATTGCTATTCGATAGGTACCAATGTTTGCATCTAACCGATCCCATAAAACGATTGTATTGGTGCACAACTTTGGGTTGTGGTACATCTACCCTTTGCTTTTGAGCAGCTGAGTATCTCCTTGCAGTTCGTATAGGCTCCAGGCCGTATTCACTGGATAACAGAGTGACTACTCTATTATCGTTCCAGCGCACTGCACAGATACCGCTGTTTAGATCGAGTCGGCTGTCATGGTTACCTCGCTGTTCCTTCTTGCATAATTTTTCATCTTTCAAAGGACACTTGTCAGTGCGATTACTACGTACTGTACCTGTCACTAAAATATTTTTTTCTTTCATTGCCGTTATCAACGGTAATACTGTGAAGAAGTTTTCGCAGAAAACTGAGAATCTTGTTTCTTTGTGAACAATCTGAATCTCGGTCATCAATTTTTGCACAACATACTCGTATTGTCCTAACCCGGTACTAAAAAATTCATAGCGGCCTTGATATAGGTCGGCGTATAAGCAATATCCTAAGGGCAAGACTGCAATCCATGTTTTGAAGCCAAATCTAATAGGCTTACTTCTGATGTGCTGCTTACATCCGTGTCTACCATAGTAAGGTATCATAGACTCGTCTATGCTGATGTTCTTTTCGATTACGGCATATTGCAGAAACTTTTTATTGAGTAAATCAAAAAGTGAGCGGACTTTAGCCATTTTGTCATTAGGGCAAAGGTTGGTATTATCGACCACATGGAAATGCCGAAGAATTTCTTCGAATCGGTTTCTTCGCATGGATTTCGCCACTAAGATATTGTGTGTGTTTTCATTACTTTCCCAATACATCCGACGTCGCGGCAGTGGAGAATATCCGGTTAATATCAAAATGCCGATAAAACAATAAATGTCATTATCAGAGAGGGTAAACCCTGGGGTCCTTTTTGAACTGCATAATAGACACGTGTCAATCATGCATGATTTGTTCGTTTGAGCTGGTACAGTTAAAAGTATTGATGGTTCATTCATTTGTTTTTGAATGTACCAGTACACCCAATCACAAACAATTGACGGTACCTTTTTAACCCGTGATCTGTTTGAATTGAGAATGAGCCGCAAACCGACCGAATCCCGAAATATCTGAATGAATTATTTTTAATGTAAGGTATACCAGTGCAGTATAATCAGTGCATGCATTCGGAAATGTTGCCAAGTTAGGCGATTTTTAGCTATTTAGGTTAGTTTTAAAGTAATCGGAGCGACAAAAATTGTGATTTTCTACTAGTCTCCGAGTAGGCTATCTCAGAAAGAAGGCGATTGTAAAGGATATTATTTATTCTATAACCCTTTTATTAGAAAATAATAAAATGTAGATATTGCAACTGACTTCTTAAGTATTTTTAATACCTTTGTAGTCTACTTCTACGCTTACAATCCTTATTACTTCTGATGAATAATATAACACTAAAGGTACCTAGCATAAGTTTAAATTAAAGCATTTTCTTAAAATATTTCTTATAAAATTGGGTGACTTTTTAAGACTTTCAACTTTTACTCTGCGTCAACTTTTTAGCGACTTAGATTCGGCTAGAATAGGTAACACTACACTATTCGTACAGAGCAAGGAAACGGAACATAGGTACTATTATTAAATACTAACTAATCTCTGGCGAGACGCGAGGGGTTTAAAGATGAAATGAACAATGAAATACGATACGTCAAACAAATTAAATCGGAATCAAAGTTAGATCTCTGGAATCTGGATTCTGTGTTCGCCGGTCTGGTCTCTGTGA
Organism: Parnassius smintheus behrii; assembly: GCA_036936625.1. NCBI lineage: Eukaryota > Metazoa > Arthropoda > Insecta > Lepidoptera > Papilionidae > Parnassius > Parnassius smintheus. The sequence continues at coordinate 48,487,466 of JAUPFT010000003.1, forward strand.
CGATCTGACGATGAAGTGTACTCGTAGATGGAGATTAGGATTAATTTAACGTTCTTTTATAATTGTGCAAGATTGAAGTAGCTCAGTTCAGAGAAGCTGCAAAGTGCAAACGTGGAAAGTTCTTTATGTGTCATAAGGAAGCACTTTATTTTTATCAAGTAGCTACACCCGCACTGGTAATAAAAAATATTTTAGAGTATTTATTATATAAGGGTTTTTTTATTATTATATAAGTAAAATAAAAAAAATATTTTACATTTAATTATTTATTACATTTAATTGTTGCATCTATGAGTTAAAAATATCATTTCGTGGCAAAGGCGTATAAAACAGGACTTTAAAAACACCGAAGTTTCGTGGGGTTTACTAAAAATAACACTTCAAAAGAATTCAAGGCAAATTATTTATTTAATATGATAATTTTCTTATAAGATAAAAGTTTATCTTACAAGAAAATCATCATATTAAGTACTTTGTAGCAAATAAACATTACAATCCTTATTTTTAGACATGTGAAGCCTAAATTTTATAATATTAGATGAAAACAATATCTTCTTTTTACTAAAATTGCTTTCAATGCTTTGCTTTGTAATAAATAGCGCCATCTTATCGATCTATAGTTAAAGTCATTTCTCATTTTATCGAAATCAAACCAAAATGGATGAGACTCAAGGTGGTACGCTCAATAGATGCTAGATGGCCTAAATGCAAAGTAAATTTATAAGAATCAATAAAATTAAGTATAGTTATGAATAAAATTTAAAAATAAAGAAATTTATTAAATTAATAAAATATATAATAATAATCTTGAATAAAGTTATCAATTAAATCAAATCAATTGAAGTTTTGTGTTTATGCCATCTAGCATCTTTTGGACTTACCACCTTGAAAATCCATAAATTTTTGTTCGATAAAATGCTTTATTACCTACAACATGCAGTAGATGGCGATGATAGCATTACAAAGTCATAAATATTTTTGCCATTTGTTCCCAATGGATCTTACAGACACAGAGTACTGGAGCCAGAAAGGATCCATTTGAATGATCGATCCGAATGTACCGGTACGCGTGACGAAATGTACTAGAATGATTCGGTTGCTAGAAATGAGTAATCTACACATGTCTACTGCATAAATAACAGAGTGACGAACAATGTGCATGATAACTTCGTGACTAAAAAATAATTCAAAGAAATCAACTGATTTTGAAGCTTCGGATAAGGTAATTACTGATCTAGGTAATGGTGCAATCCACTCATCATGAAGTTGGGATAAGTCTCGTTTTACCCATTTTCGGACTACCTTAGGCGATCGAGGTGGCGGTGGAGGTGGAAAAGGAGGATTATCTATCAATGACCGGCTCCGCCTACAGTTTGATAAAGACTGTGAGTCAGTCACAGTACGTGACGTAATTGGGCCTAAAGCTTCTTCTTCAAACTCGCTGCCATCATTGACGTTTTATCCATGTAGTGTTAGTTCAGCAGGTGCCAAAAGTTGACCACACGATAAATTTTCAAAACTTACGTTTCTTTCGTCCCCCGAGTCGGAATCTTTTTTTTTTTATAGAAGAGGGGGCAAACGAGCATGTGGCTCACCTGATGTTAAGTGACTACCGCCGCCCATGATCAACTGCAACACCAGGGGAATCGCAGATGCATTGCCGGCCCTTTAGAAAGGAGTAAGCTCTTTTCTTGAAGGTCCCCAGGTCGTATCGGTCCGGAAAAATCGCCGGTGGTAAACTATTCCACAGAGAGGTTGTACGTGGAAGAAAACTCCTTGTGAAACGTACAGTGGTGGACCGCCAAGCATCCAGATGGTGTGGATGGTATCGGGACGTTTGCCGTGTAGTGCGTTCACGAAATTTGGCGGCTGGGATTAATCCGAACAATTCCTCAGAGCACTCTCCATGGTTTATGCGAAAGAAAATACAAAGGGATGCAACATCTCTTCGCAGTGCCAGTGAATCGAGCCGATCGGTAAGCACTCGATCGTCGACGATTCGAGCCGCTCTACGCTGGATGCGGTCAAGTGGAAGGAGCTGGTACTGGGGAGCCCCAGCCCAGAGATGGGAAGAGTATTCCATGTGCGGCCGAACTTGCGCCTTGTAAAGTTGCAGGCGGTGTGCCGGCATGAAATACTGTCCCGCTCTGCTGAGCATGCCAAGCTTTTTAGAGGCCAATTTGGCCTTCCCTTCCAAGTGACCACGAAACTGTACGTCACTCGATATGTCGACGCCGAGGATTCCGATACTGGCTGATGCAATAAGGGGAGTGCCTTGAAACTGAGGGGATACGACAAAGGGGTTCTTTTTAGCGGTTAAAGCGCAAACTTGTGTCTTCTGGGGGTTAAACTGGACTAGATTTAGTCGCCCCCAATCCGAGTTTCTGTCCAGCAGAGACTCGACTTCAGACACAAGTTTGTCCCGGCACGCAGAGACGTTTTCCCGAGAAATATTGGCTCGGCCGGTGTAAAGAGCATCACCAGTGCTGTCATAGCAATGAATGTTTCGGGTCTGCAACATATCATTGATATGCAGAAGAAACAGCGTTGGCGATAGCACGCAGCCCTGTGGAACACCAGCATTAATAGGCTTGCAATCGGAGCTTGCACCGTCTACAACGACCTTGATGCTCCGATCTGCAAGAAAACTGGTGATCCAATCGCACAATTTCTCGGGAAGCCCGTAGGAAGGGAGCTTCGAAAGAAGTGCTTTGTGCCAAACCCGATCGAAGGCCTTCGCAATGTCCAAACTAACGGCCAATGCTTCCCCCTTGGACTCTACTGCACCCGCCCATCTGTGACAAATGACACAAGTTCATCACCCGGAGGGTCGATATAAATGTCAGTTGCTGTTGCTTCATCATCTGAAGCTAAATCATTGATAATATCAACGATTTAATTTGTAGTTAACCACGTATTCCACCTAAAACATAAAAACAGATTTAGTAAAAGTCTCACCTGTATATTTGCCCAACGTTTCGTTTTCGAAATACGAAAGTTATAAAGACGTTATAAGTTTCACTCAATTGAACAAGTACTTACTTCTTTTTGGGAGACGACATGATTTTTGCGCGACGTAAAACAGGACACAACTTGCACTACTGACTATTTAAATCAAGTGTCAACGCTACTTAAAACGCTTCGTTGCAAACAAAAGGTAGTTCCGTAGCCTTGCACTAGATGGCAATTTTTTGCATTTTACTGCGCTAACAAAGGATTTGCAATGGATTTACGAAAGTACAAAATCTTGTTTCGTTTTCGAATCACGGGGCATATATGTGTTAAGAAACTTTATGTTTTTTATTATACGGAGTATAAATATATATTTTAGGAAATTACATACACAGAAAACTAACCATTTATTGAAGAATAAATATAAAAAATTCTGATATAGAAGCTGACAAATTTGAAGATGATTAAACCTAAATATATTCATAACGGGCGTATAGTCCAGGAATAAGCAGCACAAAAGTACCAAAAATTATTCAACCTCAACTTTTTTATGCGATTCTCTTCAAATTGTCATTCACTGTTTATATCATATAAATACATGTTGACATGTGGTAAACCCGGTACCATATTTATTTATTCTTTTTAACACCACAATACGGAAACATCAATATAGTCAAAACTAATTAAAGTATGTACAATAGGCGGTCTTATCACTCTGAAAGTGATTTCTTTCAGACAACCTTTGCTTAGAGGAATGATGCAAAAAAAGTTACAAATAGAGGGGGGCATACAAAATAATAATAATAAATATAATAATACATACAAATAAAAATAAGTGAAAGTTATTTAAAAATATCATATAGTAGATTAAATGTAAAGAGTACGAGAAAGGTAAAGTAATTTATCTAATAGCGTTCTAAATAATACGATTTAACAAGACTTTTGAAAGAGTGAAGAGATTTAGCACGGCGAATATGGAGAGGTAAGGAGTTCCACAATCGCACAGCGGTTACGGTGAAGGATTTCTTGAAAAAGGAAGAAGAGTGCAAAGGTGTAGAGAGAGAGAGAAAGATTGACGGAGGATCGAAGGAACCGATTGTGGGTAAGAGAAAAGTACTGGAAACGGTTTTTTGAATAAAGAGGAGTAGAAAGATTAAACAGCACACTATACAACGCGGAGGGAATGTGAGTATTCCTGCGAAGGCTGAACGGGAGCCATTTCAGCTGTTTGCGAAATTCGGAGTTATGATCATATTTGCGAAGCCCAAATATAAATCTAATGCATAAATTTTGAATGCGCTCAAGCTTATTAAGCTGCTCCTCGGTAATGTCAAGATAGCAAATATCAGCATAGTCAAGAATAGGCAGAAGTAGAGACTGGGCGAGCTTAACTTTAGTTGCTGTGGGAAGGAAATTATGTAATCTACGTAAAGAGCTTATCGCAGCAAACATTTTTCTACTGACCTCATTAACCTGTGAGGTCCAAGACATACAGGAGTCAAGATACAACCCCAGGTTTTTGTAACTGTAAGGGATTAGAGTGCAGTCTATTATAATAGGGGGTAGGGAAGACCAGTCAATTTTACCAATTAATCTAGAACTACCGATGACAATAACCTAAGTTTTCTTACATACCATACCATAACATTTACTCCAATTCGAAATACAAGTCAGATCAGCGTTAATAGTGTCAACTGCCTTAGATAGATCCTCAAGAGAGGATTGAGTATAGATTTGGAGATCATCATCAGACAAGTGGTAAAAAGAGGACAAATTATGACTTATAGATTTAATGAAAATTGCAAAAAGGAGACGAGACAACACGCCACCTTGTGGTACACCAGCAGCTGTAGTAGTCCAGCTGGAAAAAACCTCTTTCACCTGAATTCGCTGTCGGCGACCAAACAAGTAACTTCAAAATCAGTCAACTACAGTTGGAGATATGTTGAGAGAGCGTAGAATGCTTAACAAGATATCAAAATCTACAGTATTAAATGCGTTACTAAAATCAAGCAACGTGAGAATGGTAAGCTTTTGTTTCTCAATACCATACCGAATATCATCATTGATTTGTAAAAGTGTAGTAGTCGTACTGTGGCCAGGACGGAAACCGAATTGGAAGGGATTTAAAAGATTGTGTTTTAAAAGATAGGTGCCTAATTGATTGCGCACAAGACGTTCTAGAACTTTGGAAAAGAAAGGCAAAATAGATATAGGTCTGTAATCAGAAAAACTAGAGGGATTTGACTTTTGCGGAAGAGGAACTACAAATGCGTCTTTCCAAGCTGAGTGGAAAAAAGTAGAATTCAGTTAATTATTCAGGATAGACGTGATTATAGTTATAAGGAGATCAATGAGAGGGATGACCATTTTCCGACTATTGCAGTCACTACTAATTGAATTTTAATGGATGAAAATTATGGCTCTTTTAACATCACAACTGTTAAATTGGCTAAAATTAAAAGCAGAGGTGTCCGGAGTGGGAGCTTTTGAAAGAAAATCCAAAGTATTATGTTTTGCTTTATCGTTAATGCAAGACGAAGATGAGAAATGCAAATTAAGTTGCTTAAGATCAAAGTTATGGTGTGTGAGATTTTGTCGTAATTTCCAACTCCTAAGGACTTAAGAAATTTCCAGACCCTAGCAGGGTCAGGATCTTGTACTGATTCAGGAATACGGCGTCGTTGCGCTTTTCTACACAGATTGTTGCAACGATTCCTTACTCATCTATACTTCTCTCTATTCAAATCGCTAGGAAGTGACTTGTATTTAGCCTTGGCACAATTTTTAATGTGGATGATTTTTTTTATATCATCGGTCAGCCAAGGAGAGGGAGGATGCTTTACACGCACTGGACAAACAGGAGCATGAAAGTCGTAAAGCTGAATTAACAGAGAGTTGAACAAAGCAACCTGTTCATCAACAATAGACGCATTGACGACTACACTCCAATCAATCTTTACAGCGTCATTTGAAAGCTGCTCCAAATCCAAGTCACTAAAGTTACGCTGAAGTAGTATCCTTGACTTAGCTTTAGGGGGACGGATTTTGTATGATAAGTATAAAAGGTCGTGATAGGAAAAAGAATCAGCAGCAGGTTGCCCAAATTTAGAACATGGTCAGGTAAAGACACAAATATTATATCAAAAAGAGAAGGGGTACAGTTCGGGAAAAAAATGTGTGGCAGAATTAGGAAGAAGTTTTAAATTTGCTGCTTCAATAATAGATTTAAGTTTTCTTGATCTAGCGTTGTTTTTTAAAAGACAAGTATTAAAATGACCCATAATAATACTGTGACAATAGATAGGTGTAAGATGGTCAAGAATATTTTCTAACGTATTAACCACGTAGTCGACAGTGAGAGAAGTACTGTAAAAAACTCCGAGAAGTAATTTTGTATGACCAAGAAGAACTTCGATAAAAAGAAATTCAACTTCGTTTCCAGTCTGCGAACCATTTGAAACTTGAATTACTGAAAAAGGTATATGAGAGCAAAGATAATTAGCAACACCACCACCGCCCCGATCGGTACCGTCGTTACAAATCAAATGACAACCTGGAAGCGAGTAGGAAGTTGATGGAAGACATGGTTTTAACCACGACTCCGAAACAAGGATAGCGTGTATGTTTTTGCTATTAAAACTTGACAACATGTCGGGGTAATGAGCAAGAATACTTTGAGCATTTATGTGAATAGCGTTAAAGTTTTTGTTAAATTCAGAAAAAGTTGAATCTAACATAATATTTAAGGGTGCAATACTTTCAAAGCTGTCAATAATGCTTCATCCATCAGAGGCAGAATCAAAGGCGAAGGAATTGGTACTCCGAACATCTGAAGAAATCATATTAAATAATATCTGATTATATGTAAAACTAAGTAAATATGTATGATTATATTCATGTATTATAATATGTATAATTATAAAATAATAATTCAAAAATAAATAAGTCATCAGTAAACTACCTGCCAGCATTATGGAAAGAAATGTTTAATTCACTAGTGAAGAAACGGAACGTTAACATACTATAGACACAAAAGTAAGAGGTGTTAATGTCAGATGAGTCAGTGTCAAAGTTACAGTACGTTAACTAGCAATTATCTACCTTACAATATACTTTTATCACTAATACTAAACTTTCCAAAGAAAGATTACAACAATAATTACCAACATACAGCAAAAATTATAACACTAAATAATAAACATTCCAAAGGGAGATTATTAGTCATTACATTTGACTATCTAATCTACAACTAACAAGGAAAAGTTATGACGATATGATGATAAAAAGAAAACTAAAATATGAAGTCCAGAGAAAAGTTATAACAGAATTACAAAAATTAATAAAATATAAAATAAAATTATTTAAGAAAAAGTTCATTTTTTACCGGCCCTCTTAGTACGCTGTGGTGCACCTTTATCTTCGGGGGCCTTATTTGCCTCAACCACAATAGGATAAACGGGTGAAGCAGAAGTTGACCCGTTGCATAATGCGTCAAGCTCAGACAAAGTCTCAAGTTGGTGCCTTGTACCATCTGGAGTAAAAATATTGATAACTCCATCCCTGCTCCAACATTTCGTGATGCCATACCTTTGCCTAGCTTCTAGAAAAACACTGTGGCGCCTCCTTGTTAGAAACTCAGACTGGGTTATACCTGTGCCCTTAAGTTTGGTTTTGGAGTACTAAACCTTGTCTCGCATCAGAGTATCGCTGAATTTGACAACCACAGGCCTAGAAGATGGATTATGGATGTTTACTGAAAACTGGGTCTAGAAGTTTAGTGCTGATAAGTGTACTTATAACGGCGGTAGTATCCTCAGATTTTTTCTTCAGGAACTCCATGGAGTAAGATCATCTTTCTGCGGCGACGCATTTCACTACGATCCAGTTCTCTTCCCAGAAGATCTACTTGGTTATGCAAAGATGTTAAAGCAGCCAAGATGAATTTTCTAAAAGCATTAAAATCACCTGGTAGGTGAGATGAAGTCGTGGCAGCAGAACTAGATTGTTGCAGCTCCCGCTGAATGACTTTGACATCTCCATAAGTGAACCTTTCAGTGCTTCCATGGTAAAAGTAGTTGTAAGTGAAGTGCTGTTAGAGAAAATACTTGGAAATAAGAGCTTGTAGGTAGTAATTTATTACATATAAATAATAAACATGAAATTTAAACGGTAACTATTTTTTAAAATATATTTAAATCTAAGATGTCTAAAATGTGTACTAATCAATTCACCTACCCTCACAAAAAAGTATAAATATACTTGTATGTTACTTGTATATTATATAATATACCATATTGTTTTAACCGATTTTTACATATGCAGGGAATTGTTATTTCCAACCGGACAATTTTTTTTATATTATTTGATGAAATACAAATAAAAAAGTCCCGTGATTTTTTAAGGTAAAGGTAATTTTATCGGAATCATGAATTTTTAAATATTGAAAAATCTGAAATCCGAATAATTTAGACCCATTAAATATTAATAAAGTAATATAATAAAATATATATTTTTAATACAATGCAAATAAAAAAGTCTTATGACTTTTAACGATAAGTTAATACTTTCGGAGATATGAATTTTCAAACACTTGAAAAATCCCGAATTCGAATAATTTTGACTTATTATAAATATTTGTATTTCACTAAAGAATATCTTAAACAAATGTCCCGTTTAAGAATAACAATTCCTTGCAATTGAAAAAAATTGGTTTAAATTATATTGCACAGAGATGCCCCAGTGCAATATGAATTTATATTATCAATAGGAAAATTTAAAGACATTTTATTCGTGGTAGAGACATGCTGCAGTTAAATTAGTAGTATAGTTGTAGCACGAATGGGTCCGATCGACTGGGGAAGGTAAAATAGTAGCTTAACGCTGTTGTGTTTCGTATGTTGAGTGTAGAAAACCAGAGACCCTTTCTACTGGAAGCGAGGCATCCCATCTAAGTCCTCACGAGTGACAACGCATCTGCATTTTGATTCGTCATTGAGGATAGATCGAAAACAATTTTCCATAATCACGCATAGAGTCCTTCTAAAGGAATATATAATTATTACCAATATTGAAGAAAATATTTTAAGTTCTTTAATTTTATTTTAATTTCATCTTAACCGACTCTGAAGATACCAATATTGACTACTGACACTCACATTGATGTTTTACTAAAGAGTCAAAACAGTCCTCATTAAATGACAATGCCCATTTGTGCCCCAGAAATGCCCATATAAAGTATATTACAAGATTGCTCTATATACAACATAATTCTAGTTTTAATTTATATAAATAAAAACTAGAATTATGTTGTTAATTTTATATATATATATATATATATATATATATATATATATATATATATATATATATATATATATATATATATATATATATATATATATATATATATATTTTATAAAATAGCGGACAAACGAGCATGCGGTTCACCAGATGTTAAGTGACTACCGCCGCCCATGATCAACTGCAACACCAGGAGAATTGCGGGTGCGTTGCCGGCCCTTTAGAAAGGAGTAAGCTCTTTTCTTGAAGGTCCTCAGGTCGTATCGGTCCGGAAAAATCGCCAGTGGTAAACTATTCCACAGAGAGGTTGTACGTGGAAGAAAACTCCTTGTGAAACGTACAGTGGTGGACCGCCAAGCATCCAGATGGTGTGGATGGTATCGGGACGTTTGCCGTGTAGTGCGTTCCCGAAATTTGGTGGCTGAGATTAATCTGAACAATTCCTCAGAGCACTCTCCATGGTATATACGAAAGAAAATGCAAAGAGATGCAACATATCTTCGCCTTGCCAGTGAATCGAGCCGATCGGAAAGCACTCGGTCATCGACGATTCGAGCCGCTCTGCGCTGGATGCGGTCAAGTGGAAGGAGCTGGTACTGGGGAGCCCCAGCCCAGAGATGGGAACAGTATTCCATATGCGGCCGAACCTGCGCCTTGTAAAGTTGCAGGCGGTGTGCCGGCATGAAATACTGTCCCGCTCTGCTGAGCACACCAAGTTTTTTAGAGGCTAATTTGGCCTTCCCTTCCAAGTGACCACGAAACTGCACGTCACTCGATATGTCGACGCCGAGGATTCCGATACTGGCTGAGGCAACAAGGGGAGTGCCTTGAAACTGAGGGGATACGACCAAGGGGTTCCTTTTAGTGGTTAACGCGCAAACTTGTGTCTTCTGGGGGTTAAACTGGACTAGATTTAGTCGTCCCCAATCCGAGACTCTGTTCAGCAAAGACTCGACTTCAGACACAAGTTTGTCCCGGCACTCGGAGACGTTTTCCTGAGAAATATTGGCTCGGCTGGTGTAAAGAGCATCACCAGTGCTGTCATCTGCATAGAAATGAATGTTACGGGTATGCAACATATCATTGATATGCAGAATAAACAGCGTTGGCGATAGCACGCAGCCCTGTTAAACACCAGCATTAATAGGCTTGGAATCGGAGCGGAGCGGAGGAATCTCCGATCTGCAAGAAAGCTGGTGATCCAATCGCACAATTTCTCGGGAAGCCCATAGGAAGGGAGCTTCGAAAGAAGCGCTTTGTGCCAAACCCGATCGAAGGCCTTCGCAATGTCCAAACTAACGGCCAATGCCTCCCCCTTGAACTCTACTGCCTCCGCCCATCTGTGAGTGAGGTAGACCAGAAGATCACCAGCTGATCGACCACGGCGAAAACCGTATTGGCGGTCACTAATCAGCTGGTGATGCTCAAGGTACCTCATGAGCTGGCAGTTTACAATGGACTCCATTGTTTTGGAGAACAAGGAGGTGATGGCGATTGGCCGGTAGTTGGACGGGTCTGAGCGGTCGCCTTTTTTAGGGATCGGGTGGACGAAAGCCGTCTTCCATGACTTTGGGACTACGCCTAGGAAGTAGGAGTACTGGAAAAGACGCGTTAAAACCGGTGCCAACTCTGGAGCACACGTCCTCAGCACAATTGGGGGGATTCCGTCAGGCCCACTCGACTTGTGGATGTCCAGGGAGAGGAGTGCTTTGCGAACCGAGCGCTGTGTGAACTGCACTTCCGGCATGGAGCACTTACACCGCGGGATGGTCGGCGGCGTACTCCCCCCGTCATCGAGAGTCGAGTTAGACGCAAAGAAAGAGCCCAGAAGATCGGCTTTCTCCTTTGCAGTATGGGCCAGTGAGTCGTCCTCCCTGTGCAGAGATGGAAGAGATGGCTGACAGAAATTCCCCTGGACAGCCTTGGCGAGAGACCAGAATGCACGGGTTCCAGAAGGAAGGCGAACTAGTTTCTCGCCAATTCTGCCTATGTGCTCTGACTTTGCCTTGGCAATGACTCTTTTGAAGGACCTAGAGGCGGAATTATACCTCTTTTTTAGAGCGCTTGTGTTATATCATATGAAGCACTGGATAAAAAACAAAAAAATAAGACGTTCAATTGACATTGCGGTACGTATCATCGTTTCAATCATTGATGTATGCTTTATTTATAACGGTCTGGAATCACGTCCTTTGACCCATGCATATTGGTCAAAAAGTAATCGATTCCAATATCGCTTATTTTACTTTTGAATCAACAACGGGTTGAATAAAGATCTAAATGATGTTTTCAGACACTCAAAAGTAAAAAAGTACTTTATGGTAGTGTATAAGTATATCTAGGCTTCAAATAAACAAATATAATTCAAGCAAAAACCTCATGAAGCTATGGCAGAAAAGAATTAGCTCCAAGTCAAAAACATTCCAAAAAAACTAAAATGACTGTCACTCATTCCTTCACTCTGCCTGCGCAGGGGAAACTTTTTTGAAACATAGATGGGATGACGTCTCTTAAATGAGCGGGTCGCCTTGCTATACCTGATAAAATCTGAAAATACTCTGCTGCTTGATAAAAAAATCTACTTTGGTTTCGTTTTATGGATACTGATAGTGTCGTTTTATTCGGTGACTCCGGCTTTTTTCTAATAAGGACTTGACTGTGTTTTGTGATTTGGACTTTTCATTTGTGATACAAAATGTTGCGTTGTATGAACTGCGGGTTACGCGTTCAACGAATACAGAGGCATGTGGTTACAACTCTGCCTCAAGAGTTGCTAATAATCTTGTCTATTTGGCTGAGAATTAAAAAAAAACTAATGGCAATGCTGTCTGTAAACGTTAAAATGTATAAAAACCAGTAGGAAGTTATCGTGTTTAATGTCCAATTTCTTTTGAACCGGTGCTTTATATGACATTCAATCTAGATATCATATAAATACTGTTAAAAAGTTATCATATGACATAGAGCTGAAATTGGGGCATTGCATGGCATTGCTGACTTTCAGCTCCATACTAATATGGACATGGTGTTTTACATGTCTTTACTAGGTTATCTATAGCCAGTGTGTGTTATTTTATTTAATTTTAAACACACTAATTCACTTAATTCCGCTCCGAAGCTTCGCTTGTGTCGCTGAGTTCAACTCTGCCTCGATCGCATCTTGCGCCACCTATTTATTTAAATTAGCAAAATATCCGGAATGTTCAAGTAAACACGCGCAAGGTACCGAGAGTTCGAGTATAGATTTTCTAGAAACTTAGTTCTTCGGGTGGCGCTGTCGGTCGAAAGATTTGTGATGTCATAAACTGCAACGCTCCCCTCGCTCTCGTTCCTGACACTAGATGGCGCTAGTTGTGTCGTCGACTGGAGCGCGTAACTATATATATATATATATATATATATATATATATATATATATATATATATATATATATATATATATATATATATATATATATATATATATATATATATATATATATATATATATATATGTATTATCACAAATAACTCTATAGGCTGAAAATTTACAAAACAATAATCATCGAATATAATAAACATCAGTTGATTTCTAATAAGTACAAAAATTTTTATAAAATATTTTTGAAGTTATGGGACATAGAAAAATAAATAAAATAAATAAAAATAAAAATAAAAATGTTTTATTTTTCAGGCATCGTAGGCCCATAACACGTTAGTAATACAAATAAAATTTAAGAACTAATGTTAGTACACAAAATAATTAAATAAAAACACAAAAGAAATAAAAACAAAATAAAAATTCATACAATGCATAATAATTTGATAGATTTATCAAGCTCACTTTAGTACATGTAGCTTTGTCAAGCTACCTGACACGACCTGACCCGACACTAGGTGGGCTTACAAAGCCTTCCTAGTGTCGGGCCACCGAGCGTCTCCGCAAAGACCCTCAGGATACTATTCCAGCTCCCTGTCACTCTGCACATTAATGACCCACTTTGTTACGCATGATCGCAAAGTAGTCATCAGTATGCGCATCGGTGAACATGCCTGATACACTACAATGAGATGGAAGCCCCAACAATAAACTGAAGGCATTGTTATATTGAATACGCAGGGTATTGCTTGTCTTTTGGGTATGGTTGGACCAAAGGCTGCTGGTATAAAATGATGTGCAGTAAGCCTTGAACAGTGTAATTTTAACTGGTACAGAGCAAGCAGCAAACCTTCGAGCCATCATATTACCTCTCACAGATAGCACCCTGCGTTCCCTAAATTGCCGTGTACAAATTTTAAGTAAATCACCCATATACGGTACTCATAAAAAAAGACTGTTGTTGCCGAAGCAAACAGACAGACAAAAGTTTTTAAAATTTTTGTCTGTCTGTTTGCTTCGGCTAGTCTCCTAAATAGTTAGCCTGATTTTGACGCGACTTTCACTGGCAAGAAGCTGATGTTATAAGGAGTAACAGGCTTTTTTATTTTAGAAAAATAATTGTAGTTCAGCGCAAAAATATTAAAACCCACGAAATCGATTTCAAATAAATTACACTCGGGCGAAGTCGCGGGGGACAGCTAGAATATTGAATACAAAAATTATATTTTTATACGAGTAAGTAAGTTTAAATATAATTGTTAAATCTTATGGCCTTATTTGCTTGAATTAGGTTCCAGAAATATAAGTTCACTATAATTTTAATACCATCGAAACATATTATAAACGATACAGGATTGTGCGAACCTTTTCTCGGTATTATGTTTCATTTTATAAATTAAATTTATAAACCTAAAGGGTATTTCGTATAAAAATAATAACAGTAGCTACATCTAAACAACACTTAAAATTATTACACATTGTATAGTAGAGGTTGTTATACAATGATACACTTAAAAGCTTTTACTTGGTGCCGGTAAATAATGTTTATGACAGCGCCGTCTGCAAGGCGCATTAGTGACACTAGTGTCCCCGTTTATGTGTATATGTACAGTGTGTATTATTTCATTGTCCTGGGGGATATACGAGTATCCAAGGAATAGTTCTAACATGCGATGCAGAATTTCGTTTACTTTCTAACAAACAAAAATTTAATGATCATATACTTATGACTCTTCCTAAAAAGTGTGACACAATATTTGATTTTTGAATACAATATGCAACTGTGATTCATCACCATTATCATTACAGCCTATCAAAAATCCACAGCTGAACATAGGCCTCCGGACTCCTCTAGGCAGGTCAGATGGCAACCACAGTGTTTTTTTGCTAGTTTGTGTCCCTCTGTTGCTTGTCTTTTACGACACACAAGAAATTGTATATGTATAGGACTTTCTTACATGACAACTTATGTAAGGTTACTAACAATGTATGTGTTATTAATAAAAGGAATTTTCTTTGTGTGAAATAAAATAAAATGTACCGAAACAGGTACTCTTAATCTTTTATTTTAACTTTTTTTTTACACACTATATTTTTTCAAGCACCTTGGGGGCAGTTTAAATACATATATTTCAAAAAGACAAATATCCAAAACCGAAACAATTATAAGTAGGCCATACAAATACTTGTTCCATGCGGGTTTTTAACCCGCCGCGACCCTTAGCGTTGCAACTCATTACTAAGCCACTACACCACAGAACCATTGTCTTTTATTTTTGATCATTTATTTGCCTAAAATCAGTAATTAAACCCGACATAGATAGTATTGTTCAATAAAAGAAACAATATATAGGTAGAAAAAGATTTTATTTGTTGAAATTATTCTGTTAGATTGATCTTAATCCTAAACAGCACTAATGAAACCAAACCGTTTTTACTTTGTATAGCTTATGCCGTAGGCCAATCGGTAGAATTTGGCAGATCGTAATCCCCCTGGGAATTTCATGATTAATGTGTCAATTTCATGATTTTCCCGATAATTTATAACTCTGACTCCTGTTAATATAAGGTTTAGGTGATATATAGGATAGATGCGCAACATTAGGTTAAGGTGTTTATTACAAAAATAAGGACGAAAAGTCATAGGGGTCTACAAATTATCGTGTATACTACACATAAAATAATATTTGTGTATAAAGAAATGAAGTTTTGTATTAGATTAATCCTCCATAATAAAATTGATATATAAATATAATTAGAAGCGCTGCAAACAGCAACAAAATACAGAAAGATTTACACTCACAAATTAAACAGCTCGGAATATTCATCGACAGTGAGAGGTTGCGATTAAATTTCGTAAGACATTAATGCAAAAATGAGAGAAACGTAATCATTATAAATTCGTAGCATCATTTATTTACTTTGTTATTTAAAGAGAAATTGTTCAATTTAAATATATTTTATTACAAATTACGAGACATATAGTGTGTATACTGGGTGTATAGTGTGAATTCAAAAGAAATGAAATATTCTTATTTCTTCAATGCAAAAAATACTATTTTGAATGGTAATGTCATTTTTTCGATTCGAAATAATGTTCCTCAGATCGGAGAACAAATGGAAATAGAAAAGACGAGTGATGTTTTAAAAGTTACAATTATAGAGAAGTCATTAACTTTTAATAATTTCACCTGTAGTTATTATAAATATAAAACACGAAAACAGGCGTGCTCGTTGCAGCGTTACGTTCTCAAATTAATTGTTTAATTAATTAATTTGGGCAGCCGCAATTGATGGTTATTTAAGGGTCAGTTCACATAAAAACATGAGGCGATGTCACGCGGCGCGCACTCTTTATGATAGTGATACAAAAATAAAACTTTATTTACTACATAAAAAATACACTTTTATTGAGATAATTTAAAAATGCTCCGCGGCGTCACGCTACGCTGCGCTACACCTCAAGATGCTTCGCGGCGTAGCGCGGTGGATTACGGCGCGGTGATTCGTCGGTAGGCACAGCGTGCAAGTGCGGGGCACTGCCAGCGACTCGCGACAGCGCACTGCGCGATGCTAAACCACTGGCTGATGAAGTAATCCTTATTTTGGCAATTTGACGATAAGAGACGTCAGATTTTAATATTAACTAGATATTGGTAAAACATAGGTGAGTGAAGTCTTGGAATAGTATTATATCTTTTTCTTCTCAGCTCGTTAAATTCCCTGCAGTTGAACTGGATTCCCTGCAGTTGAATTGGAACATGGACCTCTCTCGTTACGTCACACTTGGCAGACGTATTGACGATTGCAGTACCAGACGTATTACCTTCGACATTGCTCTCTATCGCTGGTCTGGACATTTTACATTTGACGTAAAGAGATGGTTAAACTGCCATCTGTTAAAAGCCATAAGATCTTGTAACATTTTCAATAATGGTTCCTTACGACATCTCCGGATCATTTTAACATTTATTTGAAAGATTATTATTAAATACTAGCATGCGGCTTCGTCTGTGTTGGATCTATTAACGTCAGAGGGCGTCCATTACATAACGGAAGAAGTTTAGGGATAGGAGGCAACGAGCCGAATCTAACTCAATCTCATCTATGTAATATATGTGTATTTTAGGGTAGTTAGTTTTAAGTACGGCATTACCGCAAAGGTCAAATACCTACGTGATTGCTATGTTGCTCGCTCTCTCGGATTAAACCGCTAAGCTGAACAGACGTGTGTTATTTTGCTTCCTAATAATATATAGATGGTGTGGTCAGATCCCAGGTCAACACTAAAATCTTTTTGATTTTTGTAGTAGATTTTTATAGCAGTCATAAATGACCAATTTCATTAAAATATTTTTCATATAAAGGAGTCAGAGAGAATACCAGGATCACTCCTAGAATTGCTCTCTATCTGTTCGGCAAATTTCATCACAATCCTTTCAGATATTCCAAAGATTAGCCCAATATAGATTTAAATTGTCAATTTAATTCATTAAATGTTAATAAATAACCTGCACTATCGTTGCAGTCCGTCATAAAGCTACTTTATATTATATCACAGCCTTCCTAAACACATGATAGGACAGCCCATGATAGCCCATTAATAACACTGGCTTGTTGGAAATTTGTGTTCAGCGTTTTGTTATATTTGTAGTTATACTAAGATTGAGTTGGACTATGAATATCTTAGCTAATTACAATTTAAGTTTTCGATTATTTAGTTGAAACTTTGTCCCACTTGACTTACTAATATTCCTATTGTCATACAGCTCACACACATAAAGCGTGGTAGTCGTGTGGAATATTGAATTGCGATAATATTTTTGCACCATTACTAGTTGTATGTTTGAGGACGAAACCACAGAATAAACAAAAGTACTACGTAAGTAAAGTGAAAAAGTACGGTTTTATATAATTAACTGAATCAAGCAAATTAAAATAAATACTTTTTGTGATTTAAAAGATCACAGCTTAGACCTATTATTTTTATTTTTAACAATTTTGATCTTTTATGTTGTAAGTTCTTTCCCGAAACTTTGTAATTACATTGACTTAATTTTTAATGTAATTTTACTGTAAGTATAGGTAAACGGTGTCACATTGCTAAGGGATAATATATTTTCAAGACGATGACGAGAACACACGTAATTATTAGGCACCCGCAGCTTTAACGCAGCGAGCACATCTGGGTGATATATCCAACCACGTAATACTTTCCACACATATTTAACAAGCGTGATGTCTCTTCTCACACTCAGGCGGCTGTAACCAACCATCCCCAGTACAAACAAACTGGGATACATCAGTGGAAAACAAGGATAGATTACGTAGTGCTTAAAGTATAAAAATCGAGTGAATTTATTTCGAATTTTTTCGACAATGACACTATATTTGCTTTCATGTGGATTCCAGATACTTGACTTCTTACGAGAGCATTAGGTATATAAAATTCTAATAGTAAATAAATTCTGGAAATCCTTGCACTGCCTTAATATAAATCCGAGACTCCTAAAAGCTTTTTTACAAATATTTAAAATGTGCTTACGAAAATTAAGTTCCGGGACCATCACAACGCCTAAGTCTCTAATATATGTAACGCGCGGGATTACGAGGCCGTTCATTTCATAAGCATACTTCTGAGGGGCTTTTGCATGACTATAACTCATGATACAACATTTATTCACACTGAAATTCAATTTATTTACCATTCCCCTGTGCCAATCTGTCAATGTCCCTTTGCAGATTTTGGCAGTCAGTAGCATTGTTTATTTTTTAAAAAAAATAAGATCATCGGTAAATAGCAAACACTGCGCATCTTAGCGTAGGAAGATCATTAACCATTAATATAAATAATAAAGGGCCAATATTACTTCCTTGACTCACACCAAAATAAGTACAATACGGCTGCAATTCAAAACCTGCGAAATCTACGTATTGTTGACGTCCATTCAGATAATTTGCAAAGAAATCTAGTAAGCTAGGTGTAAAACCTAACTCCGCATGCTCTACCAACAAGATATCGTTATCAACGGTATCGAAGGCTTTTCGAAAATCTAAATATGCGGCGTCCACCAGCATCCACTACAGGCACCACATAATTTATAAAGGAGTATAAATTACTCCCAGTACTTCGTCCTGGCCGAAAACCATGCTGAGCTTCAGTAAGCTGCGAGTTCACTTGATTATAAACATATTCATAAATAATTGACTCAAATACCTTAACGATTACACAATACGGCTACCGGTCTATATTCATCCGTCTTTGAACCCGATCCTCCTTTTAACACCGGAATCACTCGGGACACTTTCCATTCGTCCGGGTAGCAACCTTATTTTAGACACAGGTTAAAAATATGTAAAAGAGGCAATTCAAACACCATACGGCAGTCATTTAAAATGAACGGTGGTATACCATCTAGGCCCACGAACTTCTTGGGCTTAAGACGTGTGAAGGCGCCTCGAACATCCCGCACGTTTATCCGCCCGATATGAACGGTAGTTGAACACGTCGCGTAGCTCAACTCTTGCACGGCTGTGCGCTCCGCTTCCCTCGGATCTAAAGTGGGCCTCTCCTTACTGTACACCGAATGAAAAAATGCAGCAAAATCTCTGCACAGTCCGCATCCCTAATCACTTGCCAGTCTTTAGTAATTTGAGTTCTATTAAATTTTGGCTGTTTACTCCTAACGAAATCCCAAAAAGATTTTGGGTCCTCTTTTATATTATCTTGTACTGTACATTGATATGCCTCGTAAGCCCATCGTATTTTGTTTTTAACCACTGCACGGTAGCGTGAGTATGATTCGTAATCCCTCCGAGATCCCGTTATTTTAAATAATTTATGGTATTTCCATTTGAGTCTTATATCTAATATTAAATCAGCCGTATACCAATCAGGGTAAGTATATTTCGCCTTCGCATTATGATTACTTAATTTACCTTTCTTTCGAGGCACACCTTTACTAATCTCATTATTTATAATGTCATAAAAAGAATACAAGGCGGATTTGGCATCTTCTAACTGATATAACGAACTCCAGTCAATTGAACCTAATAATTTATATAATTTGAAGAAGTCACATTTCCTAAAATTCCAACTAGAGCTTTCAATTATTATATTGGATTATTGATAGAGTAATCACATCTGGTTGGGCTGGATAAATATACAAAAGGAAAAATATATATACTTAAATATATATTTAATATACTAACATAAATAAATAAAATCCCAACCAGATGGAAGCCCTCGGCAGGGAAGACCAAACGGCCGAAGGTTAGGGGGAAAGGGAAAGAAACCGGTGGAAGATGTGGGCAGTATCGAGGAGCACCGCCTTCTGCATTTGAGCCCGGAGTGGTCCGTCACGGAGTCCCAGTTGCCTCCAATGGCCCGAGATGCTGGCTGGGATTAACTCGTTTGCAGTCACGACTACAGGAATAATTTCGGTCAGCAAACCACCCCACATGTCGGTACACCTCGTAAGCCAGGTCTGAATATTTTGATTGTTTATCTGTTTCGGCTTTCACGTGGTTCTCGTCATATGGAATGGTAATGTCGACCAAAAATGTCCTTGACTGCGCCCGATCCATCAGCACAATATTTGGCTTATTCGCAAGAATAGTCCTGTCTGTGATGATGGCCCGGCCCAGTAGAGCCTGGCGTGGTCATTTTCGAACATGGCTTCCGGCAAGTATTTGTAATACGGCACTTTCCGGTGCACGAGATCGTATTTCAGAGCGAGCTCCTGGTGTAGAATTCTGGCTACTAGGGTGCGCCTGTGCAAGTACTTAGAGTTAGAAAGCGCTGAACAACCGGAGATTTCATGCCTAAGTGACTTACCGGGATGGCGACAAGCTCGACAAACGTCGATGGTGCCATCCTTTAGGATGTATCTCCGATAGTTGTTGGTCTTAATAACCTAATCCTGTATTGCACAGACAAAACCCTCGGTTTCCCCGAAGAGGTCAACGAAACGTAGCCAGTTGAGGGAGGCAACTGTATCTACGAACGGCTCATGTAGAGCCCTATAGTACATCCCGTGGAGCTCTTTCTCCTTCCATACGGTCTCCCAGTCCTGACATTTTTCGTTGGCTAAGTATAGAGAGGTAAACACTTTATAACTAGAAATGACGTCATTATAGAATGGATCATCCGATCTTGCCAGGAAGTAATCACGAAAGCTGCACACTTCGCGATTATGCATGATGAGCGCGCTCAGAAAGCCACGCCCACCATGCTTTCGCGGCAAGTACAGCCCCATTACCAATGATCTTTTTTTTTTAATTATTTATCAAAAGTATTCTTACATATTTGACTGATTTGTACCATTAAACCAATAATGGTTTGTATTGGTACTCACATTCGCAACTAACGCACTGCTTTACATAAATATTTAATTAATTTACTAAAAAGTAAAAAAAAATACAAAAAATGTATATACATTTAAATATATACGCTTTCTTTGTTGTGTAAGTGGTAAGCACCCATTTGCAATTCTCACCTTGGACTATTCAACGAACCGGTTCTATTAGGCAGCGCAAAGTACTTAACTTTATACAGGCTGTTTCACTATTATACAACCTAAATTATAACTATGATTCTAAATGATTTTATAAGACGATGTTCTTTATATTATCGTAATAATATTTTTTGAGTTTACGTTAATAGTTTTTTTGTGTATTTAATCTTTTTGAATGTTTTGAGGGATGTTGTTTATAAAAGTTGGGATTAAAAATTCTATAGTTCGCCTACCACAGTAATTTGAGATCCTAGGCACAATTAATTTTTGTTTAGTAATATTTCTTGTAATTACTGTATGAGATACGGGTACTTGGATGCTTTTATTGTTGAATTGTTCAAATAAAAAGCTCATATAGGTTCATATGGATACAAAATTCTAAAATACTTATTAAGAAAAGTGAAACTGAAAATAAAATTCACCAAATCAAAAGTGAGAAGGATATCGAAAAACACCTTCAAGGTGATTGTAATTTGCGTCTTTAATGGTAAAAAAGGGCACCATGGTGCAAGATGATAACAATGGCATTTAATATGAACGAATTAATAACAAAGATCGTCTACAACTATTTATAAAGGAACAAAATGCGTCAATAAATATTGTACATTTAAATATAAGATCTATGCGTAAAAATTTTAATGAAATATTAGTGTTGTTGGATGAAGATTTGTATAAACTAGAAATTATAGTATTAACCGAAAAAAACATAAAAGAATATGAAATACCATTGTATTATATACCGGGCTACAATGCGCATGCGTATACAAGAAATAGCAGAAGAGGGGGAGTTTTAATGTTTGTTAAAGATACAATAACTTGTACACCTACTGAGTATAGCGGGCAATCCTGTGAGGTGTTGCATGGCCTTATGACAATTATGTATGATCGACCTGTATACGTTTTCGTTGTGTACATGCCCCCACATACTAATAAAAATAGATTTGTGGAAGAGCTGGATGAATTATTGCGGGGTGTCCCAGCGACGACCGATGTTATCCTGGCGGGTGATGTCAACATTAACATTTTACATGGTACAGAAAATTCGTCAACGTCGAGATATAAAGACATGTTATGTAGGTACGGATTGCAGTGCGCCTATGATGATGTAACGCGAGAGGAGATAATTGATGGGAGATTAGTAGTGTCCTGCATCGATCATATGTGGGTAAGGGACGGAGGACGCTCGGCACCGCCGGCGTCGTTTGTTTATACAGCTCAGAAGATAACGGATCATTATTTAACGGGACTTACTTTGCGTACACGTAATTATGGAGAAGGTGAACGGCCTGAGCATGTAAGTACATTTATTGATAACAAAATTGTGATAGAAAAATTGAGTGCAGTTATTTGGTCAAACCTATTATTAATTAACTGTCCGTTAAAACTTTATGATAAATTGTGTGAAATTTTCGATGAGACATATAAATGTGCTATAAAATATAAAACTGTGAAGAAAAATAATAGATATAAACCATGGATTACAAATGAACTAATTCTAATGTCTAAAAAAAGAGATGAACTTTTTAAAAGGTCAAAATCTGCTCCTCAAAACATGTGTTATCGGTTAGAGTATACAAGATATAGAAATAAATTAAATAAACGTATTAACCAAGCTAAAAATAACCATAAAAAAGAGTTAATTATTAAGTGCGGAAATGATATGAGAAAAAAATGGATGTATATTAATGAATGGATAGGTAAAAAAAAATTTGTGTGGATGATATTGTATTACAACATTTTTCAAGTGATAGTGATATCAGTTCGATTTGTACAGGCTTTTCTAAAACATTTACACATGAAGTGGATAGAATCAACCATAAATGTAATATTAATTTTTTGGACAGGAGTAAATATGTTAATGAAAGCTTGGTAAGTATAAGATTTAAAAAAACGACACCAGGCCAAATTGCAAAGTTAATTAATGAGTTGTCGTGTGAAAAAGCTCCTGGTGTTGATGGAATAAGGGTCCAAGATTAAAAATATGTCAAAGACCAGATTAGTCCTGTCATTGCTAATTTTATTAATTTATGTGTAGAAAAAGGTACATATCCAGATAGGCTTAAAATGGCAAAAATTCGACCCATTTATAAGCAAGGATGCCATAAAAGTTATGAAAATTACAGACCGATTGCCATACTTTCTGTTATAAATAAGTTAGTTGAAAAAGTAATTGTTAAGCAAATAACGGATTTCTTAGAGGATAATTCTATATTAGGCGACCATCAGCATGGATTTAGAAGAAATAGGAGTACAGTTACAGCTATAACTAGTTTTACAGACTATATAAATGAAAGGTTAAATGAAAGAAAACATGTTGTAGGAGTATTTATTGATTTTAAAAAAGCTTTTGACACTTTAGAACATAATGTCTTGTTGAAAGCAATGGATGAATGTGGTATACGCGGTCCTATTAATAGGTGGCTAAGTAATTATTTGAAAAATAGGAAAATAGTGACAGTCATTAAAAACATTACGGGAAACGAGGAAAATGTAAAGTCAGGTGTACCTACTGGATCCGTTTATGGACCAGTGGGCTATATAATGCATGTTAACAGTATATGAAACGTAATTGAACACTGTGCTGTTTTTATGTATGCAGATGACATGTGCATCCTCTATGCTGACAAAAATCAAGATGAGATAGAGAAAAACATACAAAGTGATTTTAACAACATAACTAAGTGGTCTCACGATAATGGAATTATTATTAATACAGCAAAAACTAAAGGACTACATATGTCATCACCGCATAATATAAAGAATGCAAAAAAATTCAGGATAGTGGGTCACTCTTATCAATGTATACACGACAATATGTTTAAATGTGAATGTACAGTTATAGAATTTGTAAAAAAATTTAAATACTTGGGCTTAACAATAGATAGAAATATGAACTGGAGTAGCCATATAGAACTGGTATGTAATAAATTAAGAGGTATTTTAAGTAAATTCTATTTTTTGAAGAAAGTAACACCTAAAAATGTACTGTATGTTGTATATTACGCACTAGTTGAGTCAACGTTACAATATGGATTAGTAGCATATGGAAGGACATTTAAAACATATTTAGATAAATTGAAGCAGTTTCAAATTAGATTTATGAAAATATTAGTGAACCCAAAAGCTAAAATAAAATATAGGGATAATTATGAGCAGCTCTTCCAGGAGTGTAATTTAATACCGATACATGAGCAATTTAAAATATCATTTGCGACATGTGAAAAGTATTATACAATCTTATGTGACGCATTGCGTAGTTTTATCCCCATAAATAAGAATACGCGCAGACCGAATAAAGTAATAACTTTACAATATAAATGTGCTAATTATTATGGTAAAAGAACGTTCCAACATTTAGCAGCAAAAATTTATAACAATTTACCCCAAGAATGCCTTACGCATAACAACATTTTAAAAATAAGTTAAAAAAACTTTATACTAATAAGAAGTAAAAATGGAATGTATCACGACGATCCATTGTACAACATCATAGGTAAGCTGTAATATTAAGGTATGCATATATTTGTACGCATGTATGTATGTATATTTGTAAGCGTCCATGCAAAATTTATGCATATATGAAAAATGCCGTTATCCTTTAAATTATTGCATAACGTTATAGTAATACTATTGGTTTGTCATATTAGTGGTAGTATAATTGTATTAAGCTAATTCTTTTTTTTCTTTTTTTGCATGTTAGAAAGCAAGAGAGCATTTTTCTGCCAACAAACTGCTGAGCAGTTTGGCAGACTGTAAAAATAACTAATTATGTTTTGTTTTTATGTTAAATAAATAAAAAAAATAAAAAAAAATAGGGTCATGTAAAGTTTCATCTGCATAGGTAAAATATTACAGTAATTAAAAATGTCTAATACGTTTTCTTCATATTGTTGTATTATTTTTGGGGTACAATAAGTTTAAGTAATCTTAGCTGTAGTTTATATATTTTTTCAGTATATGACTTAAAGGTTCGTCCATAACTTGATATTCCTTATGGTATAATTGACTCAGCTAAGGCTTTATATATATTCAGCAGAATTTTATACGGTACTTTAGGCTTTAAGATATAGAATTTAGCCAGTATAGCTCGTAACTTCTCACAGAAAGAATCTATGTGAAATCTCCAGCTAAATCTACTGTCTATAATTAGTTCTAAGTAAGTGTGATGCGTAACTTGTTCTATTGCCTCACATTTACAAGCGTTAGTTGAAGCGCAAGATGAAGTTGATTTGTGCAGACATCTGTGACTATGAGCAACGATCTTAATATACGCGTTGTGTTTTAGATAGCTTGAGTGAACGTGAATCACTTTGGTTTTATTTGCATTCAAGACAAGTCCCGCATCATGTGACCATTTGGATACCTGTGTAAAATCCTGCTGCAGCCATTTAGCTGCTTCTTTTAGATCTTTGCTGGCCGCCAAAAGGCACGTGTCATCTGCATATTGATAAACGGAACAATGGTTGACAATATGCTCCATATCGTTGACGTATGCTAAATAGTGCAAGGGTCCAAGCACCGACCCTTGAGCTGTTCCTTCAGTAACATCTATAGCGTCGCTGACTTCATCACAAATTTTAACTTTATATTTGCGATTATTGAGGTAATCTGTGAACCAATCTAAAATTGGACCGCGTACACCGGTATTCTCTAGTTTGTTTAAGAGAATATCGTATCGAAGAGTATCAAATGCTTTGCTGAAGTCTATGGATAACAGAATTACGTGGTTTCGGACATCTAGATATTTGTTTACATCATTTGTAAATTTTGACAGCAGTTTAGAGGTATATTTGTTAGGTTGAAAGCCGCATTGTGAATTTGATAGGTTGTGATTTTTATTGTAAAAGTCTTGTATTTGATTACAAACATATTTTTCTACTATCTTGTCAATGACTGGTAGGATAGTAATTGTTCCATAGTTGGCATAATCACTGTGACTACCGTTTTTGTATATCGGTCTCACTATACCTATTTTTAATTCATCTGGATACTTTGCTTGGCGCATACTATTATTTATTAATTTAACAATAATTCCTATCATCTTATCAGAGATAGATTGTATGTCGATACATCGGATATTATCCATACCAGGAGCTTTATTGATTTTAAGGTTTTTTACAATTTTCGTCATACTTTCGATTATTTTCGATTCGATTTTCGTCATATGAATATTATTTGAGGCTCTTTTAAAATACATAGATTTATTTTCGGGGAACATATATTCTGATTCATTTAGAAGCCGTTGGTTACATTTTGGCAGGATTTTTTAACACAATTTCTAAATTCTTTTGCGAAGTTATTAGCTATTGATTTTGCGTCAATATTATTTTTATTAAATGTTTTTAATATTGCCTCATCCACTGAATTTTTGTTTCGACCAGATAGTGTATTCAAAATTTGCCATAGATTTCTAAGATTCATTTTATTACTATTTATTTGTTCCTTATAATATTTATTTTTACACTTTTCTATTAATTTACGTGTCTTATTACTTAATTTATTATACTCTAATCTTAGTAATTTGTCCGTAGGATAATTTTTCCATTTAATGTATAGTTCGTCCTTCTTTTTACACATGCTATTAATTTTACTATTTATCCAGGGTTCTTTATTTCTATTACTTATTTTATTACATTTTTTGATATATTTTGAATCATTGTAACAATCATTGAATTTATTATTGATGCAATTGTAAATTTTATTTGGACATTCTGTATCTCTGACTTCGCTCCAATCTAGATTATTAAGTAAATTTATAATTTTATGATTATCAATATGTTGGATTATTTTTGTATCACTCTGTATTTGTGTTTAGTCGAATCCTACGCACGAAAGTATAATCATGCGATGGTCAGCCAATACATTTCCGAGCGCGGCCGAGTACAGATCTAACAAGCGCGTACGAGTAAAAATGCGATCTATGCAACTGCGAGTTGTTTCCTTACCGCGTATTTCAATTCTTGTGTGATCGGATATCGCGCTTGTTAAGACCGCTCTCGGACATACTACTAATGTAGTAGTCTCGGATGTTGTCGCATGTTTTTAAGTCTATGTTAACGTCGCCTAAGAGATAAGTGTCACATAGTTGAAACATAGATTTTGATAATAAGCTACTTATTTCCTTTACAAATAGGTGCTTACTCTCACTTGATGGTCTATAAACAGCACAGATGTAAGCCGAGTATTTGTAAGGCGTAGTGATCTTACCGATAATAATTTCACAGTGTATTAACGAGTGACTTACTGGCGCAAATGAGTGAAAATCTCTAACATATAGAAATATACCACCGCCTTTTCTATTTTTGTGCAACATACTGTGCATTCTATAGCCATTAATATTAAACATAGAAACTATATTGTTATTTATGTTTACTTCGCTCAAGATTAAAATATCAATAATCATTTTAGAAGAGTTAATTAATTGTGTTAAATAGCAATTTTTTTTTTATCAAAGATCTTATGTTAATGTGGACAACATTAAGATAAATTTTATAAATAGGTGGTATATGCAAGCGAAAGTTGTTAATATCTGCACAATTTAATATTTCTTCATGA
This sequence comes from Parnassius smintheus behrii, assembly GCA_036936625.1. Classification (NCBI taxonomy): domain Eukaryota; kingdom Metazoa; phylum Arthropoda; class Insecta; order Lepidoptera; family Papilionidae; genus Parnassius; species Parnassius smintheus. Next base: position 48,515,150 of record JAUPFT010000003.1, read on the forward strand.
TCAGAAGAGAGGACTTGGGTTACTAATTTTGAAATCTATTACCGCTTGGAACTTTGGCCGATTATTTCCGTTAGTGCTGAGAGCTTCTCAATGTCAGCTTCGCTTCGAGCGACCTTAGGCTTGGATTCGTCGTCTTTACGTAGTAGCACCTTTCCATCTTGTAACCAGACGTATTTGTAGGCCAGTCTTAGTTTTTGTTGTGCTAGTCATAATACCGACTTATTGGCTTTGGTCAGGGCGCGTCGTATGATCTTATCAACTTCCACTTTCATCTTATCAACTTCCACAGGGGCCTCGGAGATGATTTGTTCTACAACTACTGCTTCCTTCTTCGAGGTTTGCACCCATAAGCTTACATTTTGCATGCTTCAACTGCACCTGGATGTTTCCATCTTGGTTATTATGGACCTTCTACACGTGTAATATTCACTACCTGCGTCCTGTCCATGTTGAGTGTCTCAGCTAGTTTGAGAGATATATTTACAAGCTTTTCGTCTTTAGGTTTAGGAATACCTATCACTTCTATCACATTGCCTAAACGCTGTTGTTCAATATTACGTAGATATTGTTTCAGTGAGCTCATTTCAAGCTCAAGATGGGTTTTTCCTTATGAAGATAGTTGTACTTCTTTTCTAATTCCTGGATATGTTTGTTTTGAGCTTCCACAATTTTGGAAAGATCATCAATTTTTGTGCAGCAGAAGCTCACTGATGCTTCAATTGGTTGAAGTTCTTTCTTTAAAACTTTTTTCATTTCTGCTGTTATATCTTTTAAAAACTTCTCTGTGTCTATCATACAATTGCCGGAGTTATTGTCAGAGACCACGACATCATTGTCTTCATCGTCGTCTTCCGGAATAATGAAGGATGACTTTCTGTTAGGTGTATTATGATGGCACTCTTCTCATGTCCAGTCTAGTCTGTCCGCATTACAAAGCGCAGATAGTTGCCTCGCGTTGAGACCAGAGCAAGCTTTACTAGCATGAACCACCTTGCCACAGGATCTGCATTCCAATCCGGGTACTTTTGTGGTTATCCCTTAGTTACAGATGTCACATTTAGTCATTTTCTTTTCGTATTGAAATTTTATTTAGGAGAGTAATTACCAAACGTATAGAATAGTGATAACACAGAACCGACACACACAGCAGCGCGAGAACGAATGAATCTCGGATGATGCATCCTATGGGACGTCATGGTAGTGCGGCCTTTACTATCCGGGGCGTTAAGTTCAGTCTGAGTCCACCTGAGTATGCCAAAAGTATACATGAGGACAGGCATGACCTAACCTTTATATTCGTGTGTCTTATTCACACCCGACAAAAAGCTGTTAAGCATTTTGGTCAAGCGTGCATAAACACCTCGCAAACTGACTGTTTTATACCAGCCTCATCAATACCGATGTTCTGTGACATACCAAGGTATCGGTATGTTTCAGTAGATAATTCTATGTCATCGGATGGCATAGACGTATAAATAAGTCTATGCCATCCGAGTTAGCAACCTTTCTCCTTTCAACATGGAAGACCGCAAACTTATCCGCCCCCAGCTCCATTCCAATAGAATTGCTAAAATCACATAGCGATGTTTAGCAATTCCATAAGATGGGAGCGACTAGAGGCGAATAACTTGAGGTCAACTATATAGAAAAGGTGAGTCACTTTTGTACATCCTTTCCGAAATCCCCTCCCGGTCCCTCTAGTAAAGTACTGAGAGGGTTCAGAGAGAGGCAAAACCAGATTGGACTCAGAAAATCGCCCTGGAAGATACCCCTTCTTATCCTTATGTGGTTCTCCGCAGCCATCATCCGGTCAACCAGATAGCAAAGGATCGTACTCCACTACCCCATACACTGCTCGAGAAAGGCTCCAACTGTACAGTCAATCTTGTACAGCTGGAGGACTCTCTTTAGCCATGTGTGCGGCACCGAGTCGAATGCCTTTCTGTAGTCTATCCAGGCGGCGGAGAAGTTCCGACGGTTGCGTTTCATCACTTTGCCAATGACCGCGTCAATGAGGAGTGGTTCCTTGGTTCCACGCCCACCGCCCCTACAGTCATTTTAAGCGCGTGACATCACCCGATTTAGCTCAAGGTGACGATTGATTCTCGCTCTCAAAATGTCTTATATATGGTGGGTAGACACGTGATGAGGCTGTATTTGCTCGGGTCTGTGGTATCCTGATCTTTAGGAACCAAGTGAGTGATCCCAGTAGTGAAAAGTTTCGGGAGCGACTTCTAACCCAGAGCTTCTTGAAACTGTTGGGCGAGCACAGGGTGACACACTACGAACCCCGTTAGCCAGTAATGATGCAACGGTCGAGCCCCGGATTTTTCCAGGTCGGGGCCCTACGGACCGCCTCAGCCACGTCTTCAGACGTTATGGCGACGGGGTCCATAGGCGTAACAGTTGCACTCTGGATCGCTACAACTTCCATCCGAGGGCACTCGCTGTGGTTTACGGGCTCTGACCACAGGCCTCGCTAAAATGCGACAGTGTCAGCCTGATCCGGTCCTGGGCCCGCTCTACAAATTATAATAAATGAATCATGAAATTGGTGTTAAAATAAAAGTTGGCCCAATGCGTGTTGGTACACTCCTAAAGTAGGGTTTCGCTCAGAAATTATAATCTAACTTCTTAATTTTACTTTTTTAACCTCTCAACCCCCTAGCGGTCTCGTGACATCGCGGCCATATTCCGTCAAATCCCTAGCGGTCTTGTGAGGTCGCATCCACCCACAGCACTTTAACCCATAAAAACTTATATATAGAGACTACATTTCTATGAATTTTAACCCGGCGAGCATGAGCCAGCGTATCACACACCCTGATAAAATTTCAAGGTGGTGTATTTTTTTAAATCCTCGCCTGGAAACTCTAACTCGCTCAGTAGCTGGAGAGCCGGGCGCGTGGGGCGGATTAGTGGCGTGATCGCAGTGTGGGGTGGGACACCGGCCGTTATATTTGTGGGCAAACCTGTCTCGGGTATGTTATACCCTGCTTCATTTTTGACGTATTTTTTTACGTAATGATTTGATCATGAAATATGATTGTTTTATTAGTTTTTTCTTTGATGATTTTAGTATATTAATTGGTTGTTCATTCATTTATACTGTGTTATGTTAGTCGCAACAGTAAACGATGGGCTACGACTTTATTCTATGGTGTCTTGAACATGGCAGTTATCAATGCTTGCATTATATTTATATCGAGCAAACAAAAAAGTCACAATCAAGAGAACGGAATTCATTCGTAATTTTATTTTTTTCGTGATTTATAATTTTTTTTAATTCGTGATTTACGAACACCTACATTCAAGAAAGTCAAAAAAGCATACTCTAAGCTACATCCGCCAGCGAATCTTAAAACAGTTTGGTGAGCCCTCGCCTAGACACGTGAATATACCTAGGCGATATGTCAGATGTCAGGATTGTCCATACAAGAAGGATAGAAAAACCAAATATTCCTGGAATGCTTGTGCCAAGCCCATATGTATGGATCACGCAAAATTTATTTGCGAAAATTGTGCTGATCTCAACAGAGGTGATTAATCATAATGTTTAATTAAAAAAAATATAATAAGTTTTTTACAAGGAGGATCTCACCATGTTTTAACTTTAAGTTGATTTACACTCCAAAGAATAATATTTTTGTTGAATTATAAATTTTTGTAAGTCCTTAAACTTTTGTTTCTTTAATTATAAAGTTTATAAAAACATGATTATATAATAATAGTTTCACAATTAAGAACTTGTTTCATTTAATTCTACTAAATCATTCATTATTTTACATAATAAAATCATCAAAGTAAAAATAATAATAATAAGAACTTAAATATGGTACATTAAATTATGGGTATATCCCACCCTGCCACATACTCTATGTAACTTTTTTTAACCTCATGCTCCCCGGGTTAATGAGGATGGGGGATGGAAGAGGATGAGAATTTTTATGGCGCTTGAAGGGGTAATAGTTTTAAAATGTATTCTAATAGTTTAATTATGTACATTCAAAACAGATATTAAATGTTTTGCTTGTGGAAGAATTCAATGATTTTTAGAATTTTCATATTTATCGTTTTGTCTACGGTGTTTTAAAAGAAATCTGGAACAAAATTAAAAAAACCATTTTGCGTTTGGCTAAAAAAGCTAGTTTTTTAAAGTAGAAAAGATTCTAAATTAACAATAAAACTGAGCATAACGTGGACGGCTATAGCAACTAGCACGGGCTTATGCAGAATTTTTTTTCTTAATTTGTTTCTCTAACGATAGGAAACAAAAATAATAAAAGTTTCATTTGAAATCGGAATTAAATTTTCCAATCCCCAATTCAGCAACAACAATTTCCGATAAAATCGGCATTTTGTCAGGTCTTTTTTATTACTTCCATTTTCATTTACTTTTTGTTTTTTTTGTAAATAATATCATACTTAAACCGTATCATCAGTATCATAATTAATTCATTAGATAAATTGTTCAAATATGTTGAGTGATTTCGGTCTCCTCCATAGATTGTCTCATTGTATCATACTTGACAGGCCTTGTAGGACAAATATATTTTTTCAATATAATTTTATTAAACATATTTGCCATAGTTGCCCCGCTTGACAAGTGGCAACTATTGCAAGGGCTTGCAATCGAATTTTTTTTAGTTTGAGTTGTTATCGGAAAAATAGTTCTGCTCTTTCTGCTGTCAATTGTTGCTGTCGATCTTGTGATTCATATTACTTCTATCAGAAACCTCATACACCTTCGGGATGATATAGGTTAATGGATATCCTCAAGCAGTACTACACGGCGTTGCAGTGTTGCTTTACGTATATAAACTCAATTGCTTTGCGACAGATTTGCTTCTTTACAATAATATTGCGGCAAAAATGTCGCTGGCAACATTTATGACCTGTTTACGAACCGTTTTAGATTGATTTTTTTTTAGTAATGAGATTTCATGTACCGCTTTTAATGTGACATATGAATTACTACAGTTTTAAAAATAATTTGTAAATACAGTGTGCTTAAAGTGTATTTAGAAGAAGAAATTAATCACTGTGTTGCAGTCGACAGCGTTTTATGGTTCAGAGATTTACAAGTAAATTACTAGCATTGCAATACGGTTTTTCGGTTGGCCACTCCTGCCGTAATTCAGAGAAAGATTTTGAATAAATGATGCAGCAAAAAGGCAAATTAAGAATGGGCCTTATTCAAAAAAAAAATAGGTTTTATTAGATCCCGTTTCTCATTTTACTATATGGATATAATTTTACAGTACCCGGTTGACCGAGATTTGCTCGGTATTTTTCGCTCGGTTTTTTTAATTCGTGTGTTTTGCAAATTACATTTAGATACAAAAATACATATTGATGAAATACGAATAATATTTTTTGATCTTAGCGATATAATAGAAAAAACTAAACTGCAATGTGCAATTAGTTTAATTTAAATTTTCGTGTTTTTAAAAAATACTAAAAAAAAGGCTCGATATAATAGATTTTCTCAAAAATGAAAGGAACTTGAAAAAAAAATTAAAAAAATTCGGTCGGTCGGTCTGGGCTCGAACCATGGTATTACGATTTTGTGACCGCCCAATATACCAATTAAGCTATTTGTAATCATTAATAAATTGTCAAAATTTACCTTTCTACTCTTACGATATTATAGCAGTTTTTCATTGCCTAAAAACACGGACAAAAAACATTTTCTAAAAATAAATCCTAGCTACATCGATTTATTGCCCCCGAAACTTCATGTACACAAAATACGTTGGAGCCGTTTCCGAGATTCCTATATATATATATATATATATATATATATATATATTTGTACATATATATATATATATATATTTGTACATATATATATACAAGAATTGCCCGTTTAAAGGTATAGGATTCTTGATTTATTGTGTCAATCGTTAACTAAATAAAAAAAGAAATCCAGAGGCTTAGAAAAAAAAATTAATCTTAAACACGAATTTTTGTCATCAGCCGGCGAGCAGCACACATATACATTTTTTTTTATAGAAGAGGGGGCAAACGAGCATGCGGCTCACCTGATGTTAAGTGACTACCGCCGCCCATGATCAACCGCAATACCAGGATACAAGTTATATAATTCGATTCGCTTCGCTTCTTTGCTTTTGAAATATCTACGGCCTCATCATTCTCTATGTTATTTAAACTAAAGCCTACACAAGATTTCATGTACCGCTTTTAATGTGACATATGAATTACTACAGTTTTAAAAATAATTTGTAAATACAGTGTGCTTAAAGTGTATTTAGAAGAAGAAATTAATCACTGTGTTGCAGTCGACAGCGTTTTATGGTTCAGAGATTTACTAGTAAATTACTAGCATTGCAATACGGTTTTTCGGTTAGCCACTCCTGCCGTAATTCAGAGAAAGATTTTGAATGAATGATGCAGCAAAAAGGCAAATTAAGAGTAGGCCTTATTCAGAAAAAAAATAGGTTTTATTAGATTTCGACAATATTTTTATATCGTCGGTACGGTTTCTCAACTACAAACGTTACTGTAATCTACTTATATTATAATATGGATATAATTTTAAATTCATGATTATATAAAAATAAAAAAAATAAATCCAGAGGCCTAGAAAAAAAATGTAATCTTGAACACGAATTTTATCACCAGACGGCGAGCAGCACACATATACATAGATACAAGTTATATAATTCGATTAAGAATCAAAGTTATGATGTCACTCCTAAAGACTGCTTCTTTGCTTTTGAAATATCTACGGCCTCATCATTCCCTATGTTATTAAAACTAAAGTCTACACAATGTATCAAATTTAATGCTGTAATTTAAGATGCGCGCTAAAGCCACCAAAAACCGCCTATTTGTGAAAGTCTCTTACTAAATGAGTGTTCATTTTGGCGCTCCACTCTAATAAAAGGAGTTTGATAATATTACTATTATCTATAAATATCATTTTTCATACTATTATCCTTAACAGAATGTGAGAAAACAACACAATTATTCGACGAACCAGGTTCTCTTCAATGAACGCAGGTACAGACTGGTATGCTTTTCGAATCAGCTTCTCCACCTCAAGGGCCCACTGCAGCCGGCTGCTCGTTTTCGTTGCTGCATTGCACACGATTTATGAGCTGCGCACGAAAGACGTGTTCTAGGTTAGCGTCCCCCTACCTCGCCTCTAATTCCTCAAGGAGTTTCTCCTAAGTCTCTTCTTTACCGAGTGCTTCCAGAACAGTTAAGGCCTGGTCGCGTGGGCGTAGAGTTAAAGTTGTATTCCAGCCGTTCGCGTTCACAACAGCCTCGAAGCGGATTTTTTAGCCTGAAAAGGAAGAAGTCTCGTCGAATGGCGGCACTTTAAATCCACGTAGCGAAGGTGCTGTAACTACTACGGGAGCAGTAATTCCATCCACCAGTTTGAGGTCGTCCTGCATATTTTTCATGTCAGCCATCTCGTTGTTAACTCGATTGTTCACTTGTTTGATTCGGGTTTCAGCTACCGACAGGCGGTTGTCGTGTTGAGCAACCTCATCCTTCACCTCTCTTATATCTTTCCTGAAGGCATCTTGAAAGTCCTTCATGAAAATCATCTATTCCTCCTTATCGCGTTTGAGCTGCTCTTCCAAACGACGGGCCAGTTCCACCTGTTGGCGAGCCTGCTCAGGCTCTGCTGATCATGCTGTGCGGTAATATCATCAGAGCACCTAAGTCAGGTTCTGCAGATGCATGATCTGATGACGGGCCAGCATCCGTGGTTGGCAGCTGGCCCTCCAACGTTTGCGGCGTTGCACCACCAAATTGTCTCTGGTCCGTCTCCTGCTGACGTTGACTTCAGGTGCGGATACCCTCCGTGTCGCCCTTAGGTGAAATCGGCATGATTTGATCCCATTGAAATAATACTAGTTTTTACGGAATTTATCGAATTTTATATTAAATCAAAAAACATCCGAATTTCAATAGAGAAAATGGCTGGGTGCTACCATCTGCTTGGGATTTTATTTATTATAGGAATAATAAATAAAGTTAAATCCCAACCCAAGCATACAACTGCAAGACTTCAAGATACCATAAGTTCATACTGTATAGATCGGAACAAAGGTTAAATTTTAATCTATGGTAACCGCGGTTAACTATGACATAATATGGACGTTGAACATCTCAGTCCTGTCCGTGACCAGGAGTGCTGTAAAGCGTTCGAAACGTCGGGTGTTTAAAAAGTTAAGTATACGCGATAAATTCCTTAAAAACTAGTACTATTTCAATGTGTAGTGTTTGCGTAAATGTAAGAAATCATTTTGATTTGATCCCTTTTCTGACACCATTTGTTACCAGATTGGGGTTCGAGACATTAAAAAACTTAACAGTGAATTACCAAACTTGACTCTTTGATTACATAACACTAATTACAACTTTAAAACACACTTGTATCGGTTCAAAATTTCGCTTGAATTACCAACTCAATATTGACTCGGGTCGCGGTCTGTACCGGCATTATATAGTGCCTCAGATAGTTCCACAACCTTCTATTGTAGAAACATCTTAAATGTTCGAGTACATACTGGTCCCAACTGACTAGGTGTCAATAGTTCCAAAGAGTTCTTCCGTGAAAATTTTTATAAAGGTCTTGACTCTCCTAATTTTGCTACTCGATACTAGAAGGCGCTAGTGGTAACTAGTATCACCATATATCAGGCAATAATTATGGCGCGTAACAATACTAGAAAGTAAATAGACTAATCTGCTGCATAAAAATAGTGTATAATTGAAACCACGGTATTTTATTGTTATAACTAATTAGGTTGAATAAGTCTTAGAAGAGAACCCAACTATCAGTCTGATAAAGCAAATATTATATTTTCCTTTAAGATGTTCCGTACAGGCAGTTGCCAACTGTAACCAGATTCAGAGTCGTTACGACAATGTTAATTAGACAGTTGGAACGGTGAAGATGGTATCCGCATACCTACTGGTACCTCATTTTGTCCAAAGTTAAAATCAAATGTACTCTGTATTTTAACGCATCTAAATTTTAATACAGTATCCGGGAGAATAGTAATGTGAATTGGTTTCACCCATTTTATGACAAATTAGTTCAAATTATATTATATTTGATAGCGTTAAGTGTACATCTCTGAAACAACTCACTACCAAGAAAACAACTTAGCCAGGATATGTGACTACGAGGACATACATTTTCAGCTTTACAAGCCATGACCTTATGCTATCCATTTAATAATATTTGTTCTTAACATCTGATTGAAAATAATATTTTCTATCATTAATAATATATTTTTACAGTAAAAACATATAGAAAACACATAATTAAATGCTTTTTAATATCAATTAATAAACCATAAAATATTCCGTACAATGTGTGACGGTGCATTATTATTGTTAAAAATGATTATTAAATTCTATATAAAGCCATTTTAAATTATGTTAAAAGTAATTTTTAAACAATCGATAAAAACATTAATAAGCATTAAGTTAAAATAAATATATTTCAGACATATGCTTAATGTTGCTTCACAAAATCAGTAAATTTATTGAAACTGTTAAAATATTCAAAATATATTGAATAACAAAAATACAAATGGAAAATATTATAATATAAGATAAATATACTAAGCGTAGGGAAGTGAGCCCATTGCCCGCTCACGTAACAATTAAGTGACAAACTCTTAGGTACGTCGGTGTAGTCAGTAAGTGCATCGCCAAGCGGTGTGAGCGCCATGCCTTGGAAGAACTGAGAGTGCAAAGGCCCGTTTGTGTTACGGTCGTACAATGAAACGGTGCTGGGTCTGGCCGTCTTCCGTTAATTGACGCCCATAAATGTATGATGGATAATAAGGGTCAGCGCACACCAAGAGTAGAGCGGAGTGAATCATTTTCTGAGAACACTAAAATATTAATTATATGACTATTGACAGATAGTGCAAAATTATATACACGACCAAACTTGATGCTCGACCATGCTTGAGCTTGCAGGTTGCATGTTCGAGCACGCGCGAGCGCGCTCGCACCGCCGCCGCCCGCGCTCAGTATTGCCGCAGAAAAAAAAATGTTTGGAAGTGTGTTTAGTTTATACCTATAAGCGCGTCACATAAGTCGGAATCATGGACGAAGAAAAGTTGATGAGTTTAGTGCAGCGTTTTGAGTGTCTCTACAACATATCAAGTCCAACATAGAGCGATCGTATGTTAAAAGCCAATTCTTGGCTTGCATAAAGCAAAAAGCATACTTAACTCCATGTCTTAGTACATTAGTGCTATAACACGTAGATTTTTGACTCCTACCGTCTTAGTAGTGTACTAATTTGATACGTTGGTGTTATTTTTTGGTAAACAATAATACAAATTTTGTTACCAAAGTAGATCAGAGTAGGGATTGGGTAAACCATGGCTAAGTTGTTTTCTTGGTAGTGAGTTGTTTCAGAGATGTATACTTAACGCTATCAAAGATAATATAATTTGAACTAATTTGCCATAAAATGGGTGAAACCAATTCACATTACTATTCTCCCGGATACTGTATTAAAATTTAGATGCGTTAAAATACAGAGTACATTTGTATTTAACTTTGGAAAAAATGAGGCACCAGTAGGTATGCAGATGCCATCTTCACCGTTCCAACTGTCTAATTAATATTGTCGTAACGACTCGGAATCTGGTTACAGTCGGCAATTGCCTGTACGAAACATCTTATTAGGAAAATAAACTATTTGCTTTATCAGACTGATAGTTGGGTTCTTTTCCAAGACTTACTTAACCATATTAGTTATAACAATAAAATACCGTGGTTTCAATTATACACTATGTTTATGCAGCAGATTAATCTATTTACTTACTTGTATTGTTACGCGCCATAATTATTGCCTGGTATATGGTGCAACTAGTTACCACTAGCGCCTTCTAGTATCGAGTAGCAAAATTAGGAGAGTCAAGACCTTTCTAGAAATTTCCACGGAAGAACTCTTTGGAACTATCGACACCTAGTCAGTTGGGACCGGTATGTACTCGAATATTTTAGATGTTTCTACAATAGAAGGTTGTGGAACTATGAGTCAATATTGAATTGATGATTCAAGCGAAAATTTGAAGCGATACAACTGCGAAATAAAGTTATAAGTAGTACATTTGTGTTTTATTATCAGTGTGGTTTGAAGTTGTAATTAGTGCTATGTAATCAAAGAGTCAAGTTTGGTAATTCACTGTTAAGTTTTTTATTGTTTCGAACCCCAATCTCGTAACAATTGGTGTCAGAAAAGGGATCAAATCATGCCGATTTCACCTAAGGGCGACACAGAGGGTATCCGTACCTGAAGTCAACGACAGCAGGAGACGGACCAGAGACAATTTGGTGGTGCAACGCCGCAAACGTTGGAGGGCCAGCTGCCAACAACGGATGCTGGCCCGTCATCAGATCATGCATCTGCAGCACCTGACTTAGGTGCTCTGATGATATTACTGCACAGCATAATCAGCAGAGCCTGAGCAGGCTCGCCAACAGGAGGAAGAGGCCCGTCGTTTGGAAGAGCAACTCAAACGCGATAAGGAGGAATAGATGATTTTCATGAAGGACTTTCAAGATGCCTTCAGGAAAGAGATAAGAGAGGTGAAGGATGAGGTTGCTCAACATGACAACCGCCTGTCGGTAGCTGAAACCCGAATCAAACAAATGAACATTCGAGTTAACAACGAGATGGCTGACATGAAAAATATGCAGGACGACCTCAAACTGGTGGATGGAATTACTGTTCCCGTAGTAGTTACAGCATCTTCGCTTCGTGGATTTAAAGTGCCACCATTCGACGGGACTTCTTCCTTTTCAGGCTAAAAAATCCGCTTCGAGGCTGTTGTGATCGCGAACGGCTGGAATACAACTTTAACTCTACGCCCACGCGACCAGGCCTTAACTGTTCTGGAAGCACTCGGTAAAGAAGCGACTTAGGAGCAATTCCTTGAGGAATTAGAGGCGAGGTAGGGGGACGCTAACCTAGAACACTTCTTTCGTGCGCAGCTCATACATCGTGTGCAACGCAGCAACGAAAACGATCAGCCCGCTGCAGTGGGCCCTTGATGTGGAGAAGCTGATTCGAAAAGCATACCAGTCTGTACCTGCGTTCATTGAAGAGAACCTGGTGCAGACGTTCATCGAATAATCATGTTGTTTCCTTACAGTCTGAAAATGATAATAGTATGAAAAATGATATTTTTAGATTATAGTAATATTATCAAACTCCTTTTATTAGAGTGGAGCGCCAAAATGAACACTCATGTTGTAAGAGACTTTCACAAATGGGCAGTTTTTGGTAGCTTTAGCACGCATCTTAAATTACAGCATCAAATTTGATACATTGTGTAGACTTTAGTTTAAATAACATAGGGAATGATGAGGCCGTAGATATTTCAAAAGCAAAGAAGCAGTCTTTAGGAGTGACATCATAACTTTGATTCTAAATCGAAATATATTACTTGTATCTATGTATATGTGTACCGCTCGCCGGCTGATTATAAAATTCGTGTTTAAGATTACATTTTTTTTCTAGGCCTCTGGATTTATTTTTTTATTTTTATATAATCATGAATGTAAAATTATATCCATATTGTAATATGAGTAGATTACAGTAACGTTTGTAGTTGAGAAACAGTACCTATGATATAAAAATAGTGTCGAAATCTAATAAAACCTTTTTTTTTAAATATTTGAACAATTTATCTAATGAATTAATTATGATACTGATGATACGGTTTAAGTATGAATTTATTTACAAAAACCAAAAAAAAAAAGCCAAAAAGGAAATGAAACTGGAAGTAATAAAAAGACCTCACAAAATGCTGATTTTATCGGAAATCGTTGTTGCTGAATTGGAGATTGGAAAATTTATATTTAGAAATTTTTTAAATTTATTAAGAAAAAAAATTCTGCATAAGCCAGTGCTAGTTGCTATAGGCGTCCACGTTATGCTCAGTTTTATTATTTATTTAGAATCTTTACTACTTGTAAAAAACTAGTTTTATTAGCCAAACGCAAAATGGTTTTTTTAATTTTGTCCTAGATTTCTTTTAAAACACCATAGAAAAAACGATAAATATGAAAATTCTAAAAATCATTGAATTCTTCCACAAGCAAAACATTAAATATCTATTTTGAATGTACATAATTAAACTATTAGAATACATTTTAAAACTATTAGCCCTTCAAGCGCCATAAAAATTCTCTTCCTCATCCATCGCCCATCCTCATTAAAATTTATGGAAATGTAGTCTCTATATATAAGTTTTTATGGGTTAAAGTGCTGTGGTTGGATGCGACCTCACGAGACCGCTAGGGATTTGACAGAATATGGCTGCGATCTCATGAGACCCCTAGGGGTTTGTGGGGTTAAAAAAGTAAAATTAAGAAGTTAGATTATAATTTCTGAGCGAAACCCTACTTTAGGAGTGTACCAACACGCATTGGGCCGACTTTTTTTATTTAAACACCAATTTCATGATTCATTTATTATAATTAATAATATTTTAATTATATTGTTACAAAAATGAAATTTTCATTTCCAGAAATACGTATAGAGTTTTGTAAGAAATATTATTTTATAAATATTTGATTTATGTTCTGACTTCAGTTACCAGTCCACATGGTAGAGCCATGCTGCTGCTATATTATGGTTGCAGGACGAATGTGTCGCCTTGAACAGGGTAGGACCACGCTCTCACAGAATACGAGCGTCAAATAGCAGCTTAATAATGCTGTGTTTCGTGTGGTGAGTATGGGAATTAACACTAACTAAGAGGAAATTTGAGATCATTTTTAATGGTAACGTGGCGTTCTATCTTAGTCCTCAGGGGTGAAAAACGCAGTTGAATTTTTATCCTTAATTGAGTACAGATGTAGATGTTTATGAGCAGTAGTATCCACTTACCATCAGGTGGACTGTGTGTACGCTTGTTACCTTTATTCCATAAAAAAGTTAGAGCAATATTTTACTAGTAAAGGTTTCTTGTTATTCCATAACAGTACACTGTTGGAAATAGGCTTTCTATTACAGGAAGGTAGGGATAAATGCCAGAATCAAATAGCTTAAGCCTTTGTTGCTCTTGTCAGTCTTGTATTTTAGATCTAGTATATATGATATTAATTTTTTATATCTTCTTCTTCTTCTTCTTCAGCCTTTATTATAGTGAATGAAAAAATAAATTAATAATATGGTTGACGTAAGATTGTACGTAATTATCTAAAAGTATGTAGGTCTATGCTTATAATCTTACAAACTTCATAGATGGCAGAACAAATTTCAATTAAACTTACGGCATATAAATTGGAAAACAGTTCATTAAATTCAATGTCATTATCTGAATTATAGTGGTAATGTGTACGAAGGCCTTTATTGCGGCGTATTGAGTACACCGCACTTATTATTATCATTATTTACGCGGTCACAACTGTCAATTAAATAACTTCAATTCACTGCTACTCTTGCATAAGTTACTGCACTGAAATTCTTTATTTGGATTTTCATTTACTAATTTTAAAACCTTATTTTTTAAATGTTTCAGTTAAGGGATGATGCAACTTTTTCTTCCAGTGCTAATTCAGAATGGGTGAGTATTAGAAGACTGATCTGCTGCAAATTAATCCAAATACATAACAATTTATTTCATACCACGCATTCAATCAAGTGCTTTTGCTTCGTAATTTGTAATATCTATATCTTTGGAGTGGAATTATTTGTCAGAATTTGAAAATTTGGATGTTTTTAAGGTAATAGTAACTAGGCATTATGTAAAGCTAAGTCGGTGTGCTTTACCGTCGTCGACTTCATCACCACTTTTCAGGTGGGACTAGACTCAATCACTGGAAAATAATAAAACAATGCAGAAGCAGAATCATCAGAGCAAGGTTATTGGTTCTGTCTACACCAATCCAACTGTGTGCAGCGGATTGTTAGAGCGATTTCATCAATGATTAAAGGCTGACAACATCTGCCATGAGGGTAAAAACAGGGTTGGCTGTCTTCTATGCTAATATATCGAATTATATTTTATTTATTATTATCTTATTATATCCTATTAAAATTTTTAATTTCCTCTCAGAGTTCTGAATTTATTTTAAGGAAAACATCAAAGCGTCCTGTGTTAAGTTGGTATATGGACAACCCTTACGCTTTCTAGGCGAATTATTTGTCACAAGACACCAGTGACGAAGTTAACAGACTAGTTATCGCGTCTTAATAAATTCGTGAAAGACTTGCAGTCAATTTACACCTCAAAGCGCGTTAGTAAATAAACGTCCTGTTTTCATTTTCAGAAGTCAGAGTCGCTGTAGCAAACAGCGACTCATGTCTCTGTTAGAAATGACACTGCAGGTGGTTTATTAAAATCAATTTAATCCACCACGCCCATTTGAAGTACCTACTGTTTTGTGCTCACTAATCAACTTGCTCAGTGTAATGAGTAAGGATTAATCTTTCAAGGTATTTGCTTTTTGAAGAAAAAAAGTCGGAATAAATGTTGGTTAAGGCTGTGCACAAAGCGGAGTCACGCAAAGTATAATTGATTTTTACTCTAGTAACTAAAGATTAAAACCGAAAACAAAGTTATCTAAGGATAGTTCATTATTATTCCAAGTGCTTTAATTTTCAATTAAACTTACGACTGAATAAGTCTCAAATTAATATTTTCTAGATACAAAAATAAATTTAAAATCTATTCAAAAACAAGCTTTTTAGGAAGCGCTGCTAGGGCCAGCATCCGGGCCATCACCAGATCGGATCCATTATATTACGTTCTCATTAAATTTGTAAATATTTGTGTTTTAAATTAATTACAAGTTGGTACTTTAAATAAATTATAAGAAAGCAATTTAAATAAAAGTTTTTAAAATTATAAAATTATATACCTTTGTTTTGCAGCTTTTTGGATATGTGCGGATTTTAGGGACAATAATTTTGTATCATTGTCATTGTAATATCATGTCATTAAAGTTTTTTGTTCAAAATAATATACGAAAAAAATATTAATTAAAATCATTTTGGCGCATATATAATTTTTATTCCACAAAATATCGCTCATTTCAGTGGGACTCGAACTTTACGCAGGCGTTCGTTACATTCTGTTTCAACAAATCGAATGCTGATATCGTTGAATTTCGTCGAATGTTGTAATCGTTGGTTCGGAGCGGGTTATGGAGCAATTCGTTGCTCTTCATGTCTTCGAAATTTTCATTTACCACTGTATCATAATATTTTATTTTATTAGGATTAGCAGGGAGTAAATCTACTGTAAAATTCACTGAAAAGTCAGCGTGTGATCCCCTACTTACGAGTTACTATGAGTTACCGAGTTACTAGCGTTTTTTTTAAATATAGCCGTTGGTATTAGTTTAGTCACTAGTTACATTTCCGTATCTTGGAATTAAACCCAAAGTTACCTTGGAATGTTGCATACTAAAATGTACATTTAAACACAAAACAACAATCATCTTTACCTTTATGAACATAACATTTTGGATAAAAGCCAAGCGTTCAGTAGTTATACCTAGCTGTTAGCTGTGTCTTTTAGTATTTAAATGAGCAAGGTCGCCTAAGAATTATTTTGTTTGTAAATATTAAACAAAAGAATTCTTAAAAGATTTGAAGCCTTACTCAAGTTCTGCAAATGTGAGCCAAATAAAAACAGAAATGGAAAATAAAAAATGGATTCATTTTATTTTTTAAAGTTATGTACAGATATGTACAAAGTTGAGCTTAATTTTACCTTAAATTTTTCGTTTCTATTTAACCCTTATGAAATAAAAACTATAGTGCTTGTACCTCAAACAACCGTTGTTAAAGAGAATTAAATATTTGACAAACTTTGTGTACCCTCTTTTTATTTGTATTTACTTCTCTTGTTAGCTCTTCCTGATTAAACAATCTCTATCAACAAAAGGTTTTGTTAACCGGACTTTATTTATGCGTTTACTTGATCTTTGAGCATATTTTTTTCCAAATATTTCTATATACCATTGCTTAACTATTTGTAAAAATTCATTTTGATAGGCAATAATAATGAAGATGACTATGCCGAATTGCAAGTTATTATCAAGTTATTTATTACACTAACTGCTCCGTAATCCTTGCGAAATTGAGAAGGGTCTTAAAAAAAGCTGTGGGATGTATCTCAACTACTCACACTACACTTAAACTTTACCCAGCTGTTTAAATGACAATGCTCTGGTAACCAATTGATAATATAAAATCGATTTAAAAATGCTAAACCTACATTTTCAGACCGCTGATGGGTAGCAGTGTTACTAGAATCTATACTCCTTCCTTCGCCACCATATTAGCTGACATTTTATTATAAATCAATTGTTTACTATGCTAGCCAAGAACACCTGCAATGAACTTGAGAATTAAAGACGAAACTTCATAAAGTTAATGAAAAAATAAGGAATATCCGCGCTAAGCTTATAGGTTTACATATCAATAGTATTGTAGTGGGTCTCTTGAAATATTGAAATAACTGGCCCAGCGGGCTCATTTTTAAAACTTTAAAAACAGATAGAAATCAATTCTGGCAGGAATCTAGGCAAAATTTTATCAGGATAATTCAAACACTTTTTAAAACGAAAAATGTATTGAATAAATGGTCTTTAATTATATTAAATCTTATTTAGATTTAAGATAATCAATGCCATATTAATAGATCCTATCCAGGCGGAGTCAGAGCGCTTTGCTTTTGTTTAATAATGTTATGAGTTTTTGGTAAAATGAATACATGTATACTTCTTCCTACTTCTAGCAAAGTCGTGGCAGTTCAGGGGATACATATTAGAATAAAAGGGCAAACAAGTAATATAATCGCTGATAGTTTGGTTGCAGCGCAGCGCTTTGGGTTGTGGCTTCGAATTTCGTACGGAAAGAGTTGCTCGTCCATGCGTTATAGCAGTTTTTTATAACTTAAAGTTGCCATTCCTCCATCTCCATCTCCTGTTATATTTTCCCCAGTCAACTCTTACGAATACTGTGGTATGTTATGAGGTAGTGAGTAGTATCTTACGCCGTCACTACGTGACTTGGACTATTTTAAATTAAAAAATATTTTAATGATCATCATCATTACCAGTCAGTTACATAAAACAATATACTTATGGATACGGAACTCCACCATTTTTGAAAAGATTTTCTTGGTAGACGGATGTCCTAATGATCGCAGTACCGGACGTCCCGCACCTATGACACCGCTGCCCTCTTCAAGTTTGAGTATTTTACACATCACGTACCTATATCAACTAAATGTAAATTAAGACAATGCGGTATGTAGATATGAAGGTGAATATGATATATCCTATCTACTACGGGGAAGCAGATATACAACAGTAGACTTGTTTGTTGAAAAATAAGATATTTTTATCAAAAATGATCCTTACTTATATTGATGAAAATTAAGAATCCAACAAAACAAAAATGTGAAAAAGGGCTAAGTTCGATGCAAAAGATGTTGGGAATTTTCGGCTACCTGATAAAATACTTGAGATCTGAACAGGCTCTAAGCTCAATATCTCAAATCATAGGATTTATAGGAATGGACGACTGATAAAACCTTGACCGGTGGCGGTATTTGTGAACAACCATATTCTTATTTTTTAAAAAGTCTGATGCTTTAATTAATGCTCATAATTACACGATTTAAATTGTATTTTTGTATATGTGGGTAAGGTCGTAAAAAAATGTACTTTTTAAATTTTTTAATTAGGTCCATGTTTGATTGTGAATATCATACGCTAACAAAAAGTATGATAATATTATTAACTAATAAAACATTGATAATCATGCTTAGAATAATGTAGAAATAATCAGAATATTCAAGGGGCTTAAACATAAAATATAAAAAATGTTTTTTGAATCAACAAAATAAAGCTGCATACAAAATGTGTCTCTTATCAACTTATAGGACGAAAAAATGCAACGAATAAAATAATATAGCATTATGGTTTTAAAATTGCAGTTTACTTTGAAAGCAATAAGGATGCCGTGTGATAATGTATAAATTATTGCAATAATACAATGCTAATGGAAAAAAATCTTATTCAGTAAAAGTTTTTCAGTGTGCTACTCCGATTCAATATGGGGTAGATTTTTTGTTTTCAACATTAAACAATATTATTTACCTAATTTCGGTGAAGCAATGCTGTAGGCTTACTGTCAAATATCAGTTTTGACATATTTTTTTTCATTTGTTTTCGTGACTGTAAACAATTGTAAATTCCATAATTTAGAGCACAAATTTCGGACGGTGCATCTGTGAATTCTACGTGAGAAGTACAAAGATATCGTTTACTAGGTTCCTGATTCGTAATTTATAGTCAATTATCAGAGTATATTAAGTTTTATTAAGTAAATCGCGCATGATTTATGACCGGTATTCATTGTTGAGTTTTGAATTTCCGAGTGTGTTTGTTCCAGTTTGTTACGTGTGTTATGGTGTTTGTTATGTCACACACTGGAATTTTATAAAGGAAGATGTTCACATAACTTAACTGAATACGGCGAAATGAAAAAGGTGTAATGTTATTCTGACGTACCTACATAAGAGTGGAGTGTTATACTATTCTAGTTTATTATTACTAGTGGACCCCCAGTAGCCGAACTAGGTCCGTTTTTAATTAAGAGGTCATCGCCTTTTGTCAACTCTTCCACTCGCACAGGACCATTATATTATAAAAATGTTTAAATGATAAGAAGCGTTTATTTTTAATTTTATTGATTGGCAAAATATAAATAAATTATTATTAAAAACACATTTTTTAATATGGCTTTATTACATTTAGATAAACAAAAAAGTTTTTTAAAATCATTATTTATTAAATTAATATTATATTATAGTTTGCCTATTGATTATATTTAAAATAAACGCATTTTTAAATTTCAATTTTTCCTAAATATGGCTCTGTGCGAACACAAATAGTATCAAAAAGGATAGCCCTTATAATAAAAAAAACAGTAAAACAAAACTCCGTGATAAATGGTAATAAATACAGCTTCTGTACTAATTATAAATTTTAAACACATAATTGTTAAATTCGTTATGTTTCTTTTATGAATAATACTTACTTTGATTAGAACCTACTGTTTTTTATAAGCACATTATTTTCTTAAAGGCTTCAATTCTACTGTGTTGTGTTATTTTGGTGTTAAGTTTCGCAAATATGCAAGCTATGCACAGTCTATGCATAGCCTAAGATTTGTTTTTTAATTACTTAATGTTAATTTCATGAAAATAAGTAATTGATAATATTTGAAGATGGATTTTACTTGAACCTATTTCCAAGTGAACATTGACCTTTATATTATTACGGTTATAGTGTGTTATATCTTCCACTGTTTTAATTATCAGTAGACCAATATCACTGCGACCTAAAAGATATATTGTGATCTCTGCTATGGCTATGCTATGGCTAGTTCACGGCTAAGCCCTATGTCTTCAATGAATCCAAGGACTTGCTTAGCCGTTAGCAATTTCACTTCTTCTGGGCGGAGTATATAGTTTCCCAGATGAGTTTTACGTTCGCGCATTAAGGGTTCGCAATCAGTTAGGATGTGCAGAGTGAATTTAGACCTGTATAAATTTTCTTGAAAATTAGGATTCCAGGAATTTAAGAAGTCATTATTAGGTACTTTAGGTAAAATAGGTACCTTAGGTACCTAATAATTACCCCTTAAATTCTTGGAAATAGGTCTAAATTATCATTTTTGTCACTCACTGACACACTAAACCTAGGCCACTCAGAAACTTGAAATTTGTTATCAAGGTAGATCATGAAGTGCTACAAAGAAAAATCGCCAACAAGTAATTACAACAATAGGTAATTAAAACAATTAAGTTATTTGCTTATATTTATAATCCAATATTACTTTACTATTACTTTACTTTATAATCTAATAAGTAATTAAAACAATTATTTAAGTTATTTACTTTATCTAATTTTTTATTAAATTATAATATATTCTGTGTTTGTTTTAGTAGGCATTTAAAACAGTGGTAGAGCCACGAGGCAGCTTTGCAGTTGCACGTATGGGCCGGCTCAAACCGCGTGAAGGCGTGAAGTGGAAGCTCTGCTTCCGCGTTTCGTCTGGTGAGTGCAGGTGGCCGGATGCCCAGATCCCTCCCGCCCATCAACATGGTAGCGGAATTAAATGATAGATTAGCCCAGGAGGGTACTAGCACCCCTGGAGAATCCCTCGCTGAGCATCCACGACCATGTTTCTCCACTTCTGAGCGTGGGTGCTCAGGCTGCCCCGCGTATTCTGGTGGGGGGGGGGGCAAAATTCTGCTCAAGACTACAATTGCGCTTACGTCAAAGAGGACATCTGGTCTCGACGCCTCGGCAGTCTTGAAGGTTCGGACCTATCCATCCTTTGGCTACGCGTAGATAGCGACGACCATCCGCGCGTCTACGGGTGCCTCTATAGGTCCCATAGTGGTAATGCCGAAACAGACCGACTCTTCGACCACGTCCAAATGGCTGCAGATTCGTTGCTACAGCAGATCCCCTCCGCAGGGATCGTGATCCTCGGCGACTTTAACGCCCATCACGCCGAATGGCTTGGTTTACGCTTAACCGATCATGCGGGGAGATTTGTTCATGATTTTGCCTAAGCATATGGTCTGACACAACCGGTTACTTCGCCTACGCGGATTCCAGATGTGGAGGATCGTGCACCTTCCCTGTTTGACTTTCTGCTGACCTCTCACCCGGACGGATATCACACTTCCGCCGACGCCCCTTTAGGCTCCTCGGACCATTGTCTTGTCCAGATTGTGGTGCCACTCACGCTGAAATCGCAGTTGCATTCTGCAGACTGTCGCCGTGTTTGGCACTATAGGTCAGCCGATTGGGATGAGATGCGGTCTTTATATGCATCCTACCATTAAGCGCGGGTTTGCTTCTCGCCGGACGATCCCAACGTTGTTGCGTATTCTGTCGCTGATGTGGTACTTCAGGGTATGGAACTTTTTATTCCTTCCTCTTTGGTGCCCATCGGAAGCAAATCTCAGCCGTGGTTTGGTCGCTCCTGTAAAACAGCATCATGCTATAAGCAGGAGTGCTACCGAGCCTGGGCTGACGCATCAGCGTCCCGGGATATAAACACTAGTGCTCTTAAAAAGAAGTATAATTCCACCTCTAGGTCCTCCAAAAGAGTCATTGCCAAGGCAAAGTCAGAGCACATAGGCAGAATTGGAGAGAAACCAGTTCACCTGTGACCGTGAAAGGAAAAGGGGAGATCTCCCGCCGGGACCGCACGGAGTGTTGGCCCAGGGAGCGGCCAACACTCCGTGTGATAGTTCGGAGGTGTTCTACGTATGCTGTTTATGATTCGGAATGTTGATAGTGTGATTTAGGCTTCGGTGTGTTTCGCTTGCGACGCAACGACAGCGCCGCCACATCACCCCCCTGCTCAGACCGGAAGTCGGTAGTGCAGTCCGATTGCCGGTGCGTCCTTAATGCCGATGTGTAATGCATGCCGCACTACGCACTGGCAAGTGATGCCGATGAGAACGATGTGCCGGAGCAAGTGCCAGAAGTCTGCCTTATAAATCTGCGGTGAGTCGAGATGAAGACAAGTTGGACTGGCTTGCAGGAACTGAAGACTGCAGAAGTCGATTCTCAATAGTGAATGGTGGGAGTTCTTGAGGATAATAACGAAGGCTTGAAGTTGCAGTTTCCGAAGGTTGTTGGTTGCGTGTTAAGATCACGTCGGGTGGTCACCGCTGTGGTCGCAGAAGGAAAAGGGGGACATCCCGCCGGGCAAGGTGTCTTGCCCGGGGTGCGGCCAACGCTCCGTATGATAGTTTGGAACTGTTCTATATATACTGTTTATGATTCGGAACTTTGATAGCGTGATTTAGGTTTCGGTGTGTTTTGCTTGCGACGCGACGACAGCGCCGCCACACAACTTTCTTCTTGAACCCGTGCATTCTGGTCTCTCGCCAAGGCTCTCCAGGGGAATTTCTGTCAGCCATCTCTTCCATCTCTGCACAGGGAGGACGACTGGCACAGAAAGCCGATCTTTTAGGCTCTTTCTTTGCGTCCAACTCGACTCTCGATGACGGGGGGAGTACGCTGCCGACCATCCCATGATGTGAGTGCTTCATGCTGGGAGTGCAGTTCACACGGCGCTCGGTTTGCAAAGCATCCTCTCCCTGGACATCAACAAGTCGAGTGGGCCTAATGGAATCCGCCCACTTGTGCTGAGGACGCGTGCTCCAGAGTTGGCACCGGTTTTAACGCGTTTTTTCCGGTACTCCTACTCCTTAGGCGTAATCCCAAAATCACGGAAGACGGCTTTCGTCCACCCGATCCCTAAAAAAGGCGACCGCTCAGACCCGTCCAACTACCGGCCTGTCGCCATCAACTCCTTGTTCTCCAAAACAATGAAGTTCATTGTAAACTGCCAGCTCATGAGGTACCTTGAGGATCACCAGCTTATTAGTGACCGCCAATACGGTTTTCGTTGTGGTCCTTCAGCTAGTGATCTTCTGGTCTACCTAACTCACAGATGGGCGGAGGCAGTAGAGTACAAGGGGGAGGCATTGGCCATTAGTTTGGATATTGCGAAGGCCTTCGATCGGGTTTGGCACAAAGCGCTTCTTTCGAAGCTCCCTTCTTATGGGCTTTCCGAGAATTTGTGTGAGCATCAACGTCGTTGTAGACGTCGTAGACGGTGCAAGCTCCGATTGCAAGCCTATTTATGCTGATGTTCCACAAGGCTGCGTGATATCACCAACGCTGTTTCTTTAGCATATCAATGATATGTTGCAAACCCGTAACATTCATTGCTATGCAGACGACAGCACTGGTGATGCTCTTTACACCGGCCGAGCCAATATTTCTCGGGAAAACGTCTCCGAGTGCCGGTACAAACTTGTGTCTGAAATCGAGTCTTTGCTGAACAAAGTCTCGGATTGGGGGCGACTAAATCTAGTCCTGCTTAACCCTCAGAAGACACAAGTTTGCGCGTTAACCGCTAAAAAGAACCCGTTTGTCGTATCTCCTCAGTTTCAAGGCACTTGGCCAAGGCCTTGTTGCCTCAGCCAGTATCGGAATCCTCGGCATCGACATATTGAGTGACGTACAGTTTCGTGGTTACTTCGAAAAGAAGGCCAAATTGGCCTCTAAAAAGCTTGGCATGCTCAGCAGACCGGAACAGTATTTCATGCCGGCACACCACCAGCAACTTTACAAGGCGCAGGTTCGGCCGCACATGAAATACTGTTCCCAACTCTGGGCTGGTGCTCCCCAGTACCAGCTCCTTCCACTTGACCGCATCCAGCGCAGAGCGGCTCGAATCGTCGATGACCGTGTGCTTTCCGATCGGCTTGATTCACTGGCAACGCGAAGAGATGTTGCATCTGTTTGCATTTTCTTTCGTATATATCACGGAGAGTGCTCTGAGGAATTGTTCAGATTAATCTCAGCCGCCAAATTTCGGGAACGCACTACGCAGTAAACGTCCCGATACCTACCACAACATCTGGATGCTTAGTGGTCCACCACTGTACGTTTCAAAAGGAGTTCTCTTCCGCGTACAACCTCCCTGTTGAATAGTTTATTAATCCGATTGGGATGAGATGCGGTCTTTCTATGCATCCTACCTTTGGGGGCGGGTTTGCTTCTCGCCGGACGATCCCAACGTTGTTGCGTATTCTGTCCCTGATGTGCTACTTCAGGTTATGTAATTTTTTATTCCTTTCTCTTTGGTCCCCATCGGAGGCAAATCTCAGCCATGGTTTGGTTTGGTAGTGGATATTCTTACACCACCCTTTCAAAATTATATGGTTAACACCGTTCTATAGGGTAATATAAAAAATATAATGACGACTAAAATATATGTAAGAATTCATTTATTTCTTGTATTTTACATGTTAACATACATTTTGTATTGTAATAACTTATAATTAAACTTAATTAGGCCACCCGCCTATCGGAAATTATAATGTATGTACGCCACAAATAATCTAATTTCTCCATGAATTGGCGTTTTCCTAATAGTAATTAAAGATTTCAGACAGATAAAGTTCTAGCCTACTTATCAAAATTATTCATTAAATATTTTTTTTATCTAAGCTAAATTATACATCCTATTAGGGGTTCTTTTAAATGATTTAAAAAATCAGCGTTTCTCCTCACTAGAGGAAGTTTGGAAGCTCTGTGTTTGAGCGTTGCGTTGCGGTAATGCCGGGCTGCGGGTTTGGAGTCTCACACTGATTAAGTGTTTGTTTGGCCTCCAAAAAAAATTTTCCCAGGACTGACAAATTGACAATAGTAGTACCAGATATTTCACATAGGTTGCGTGCCGCCACCCGTCTGAGTATTTTACGCCTTTTGACTTTTAGGCATACCCCATAATTTCGTTTTACGATACACTTGAAACTAATTGGATATTACAGTATTATTATTAGTACAGGGAATCTTTAAGTCTAAATATTAAAAGTTCAGCCTCGTCCGATTTGTTTATTTTAACCGATTTCAAGAAAAAGAGAAGGTTCTCTGTTCTAATTTAGGCGCACTTTCATATAAATTTCAAGAATAATTACCACTTTTAGGGGTGCAAAACTAGGGGATGAAGTTTTTGTTCTGACTAATTAGACAACATTGGAGTTATTATTATATATTATTGGAGCAAAAAGGTTAAAAATTTTACCCACTACAAAAACATGATAATAATAATATTAACTTCAGCTTCCGCCGGTTTCTTTCTTTCTCCCCATAATTAACAGAGGTTAAGGCTCTCTTGCCAAGAGTTTCCATGTGCTTTTTATATATTTATTTTTTACTTTGTTATATTTTATTATGTTTGAGTTATATTCATCATTTTCTTTTATAGTCCAGTCACATGAGACTCCTTTATTGATGCTTAAAAATATCATATGTTAGTTTTTAAATTCAGGGTTTATTAAATTAATACCGAATAAATATTGAATGACTCCTTATTTAATTAATTTATTCTTACACAACATTTAATTTTCAGATTTATTTTGGCACTTTTTTTGTATTTTTTTTATAGGATAGGGTGACAAACGAGCACACAGTCCACCTGATGGTAAGTGGTTACTGTGGCCCATAGACATCTACATCTATCCTCGATTACGAATCAAAATGCAGATACGTTGTCACCCGTGAGGACTAAGATGGAATGCCTCGTTTCCAGTAAAAAGGGTCTCCGGTTCTCTACACTCACCATACGAAATACAGCAGCATTAAGCTACAAGCATTAACTATTTCACGCTGGTATTATGTAAGAGCGTGGTCCTTCCCCGGTCGAGCCGACCCATTCGTGCTACAACTATACTACTAATATAACTGTAGCATGGCTCTACCACGTATAAATATCATTTAGTATAGTATATTATATAGTATAAGTATAATTTAATGCTATTAATTTCGTTACTTTTTTAACAGCAGAGTAAATGCAGCTACTGTGGTCCTTTATAATGGCAACAAGGGAAGGAATTAAAAATAATACATTTAGTAAAATGCTTGTTACAAAAATATGGAAAGTGTGAAAAAATCGTGAAAAAGATAAAAAAAATTGTTTAAAAAATAAATCTTATAAAATTAGTTGAATAATGTTTCATTAATTAAGATAAAATTGAGGGGAATTTGAAATGGATTTTCGGGAAATTTGACAAATAGGTATTGGCAATGCTGTAACTTGTTTTGACGATGCCAAACCGAAATTTACTTACTCAAATTTGCAGACGAAATATGAATTAGAGGCGGCAATGGCAATAAAACTGCTTGACCACCTCACTCACCAGATCTCACTCCGTTAGATTTCTTTCTGTGGGGGTACGTGAAAGAAAGAGTTTTAAATCGTGAGTGTGATAGTGATGACGAAATGCGCCAAAAGATCGTTAGTATTTTCGATAAACTACGTACAGACTGTATCGAAGACCTCACGATGATGTCCCGCGTGCATATATTACAAACAGTATTGTGTAGTGTAGTTAACACGATGACGAGATAAAAAAGCATGACTAACGTTATTAAAATTTCATTTAAGTAAATTTTTATTAGTGGGGAATCCAACCAGGTATTTGATTTATTTAACTATGTGTCTAAAAAGTCAGGTTTTACTCCATGACAAAAAGAGTATATATATTACTCGACATTATCTACTTAAAAAGATAAACTATATTCACACAAAAAACTTTTATAACAACTTTATGATAAAACACTATACTAAAACACTAATAAAACGCTAGAAAAATCCAAAAATCAACACAACAACATCCAAATTAAAAACATACGTAATTAACGTAGACTATAAAAAATATCCACTGACTAACTGTTGTTTTATTGCTTTAGATGATAGAAAATTTTATATTCATTCTATAATGCCGTTCAATTGACTTATTCGTAGAAAAGTAGTCACTAAATATAAGTTTTAATTGTTTAAAGTGCTGTGGGTGTGCGCGATCGAATCCGACCGCTTGGGAGTTTGACGGAATAGCGCCGCGGTCAGATTCGACCGCTTAGGTATTGATACGCGCCTAAATTGACGTCAGGCACCTGGCACTAGCGCCATCTAGTGTCGGGGAAAAGAGCAAGGAGGGCTTCCTAGAAAATGTCAATCTTGACTTTCGACCAACAGCGCCATCTAGTATCGAACAGAAGAATTAAGCTTTCTAGAAGCCCCACACTCGAACTTTCTGCGTCTGGTCGGTCGGCGCCCGTATCTACGGGAATATTCTGGATGTTTCGGTGAAAAATGTGTATTTAAAGGCACTGCAAGACGCGTTCGAGGCAGTATTGTATTTGGCGAGACAAGCGAAGCTTCGGATCGAAATAAAGTGAATCAGTGTGATTAATTATTAGTGTCATTTAATTTTAATTGATGTTCGGTAATAAAAGCGTAAATTTTGGTAATTAAATCGGCAGTTTTTATTGTCACGCACCTCAAGTTCGTAACAATGGGTTAATTATTGGCTGAAGTGGCTACGCCTCCTGACATTTTGCATGTTTATAAAATATTCTTTAACGCAATAGTTTATAGTTTAATCTTTGTTGCATTAATGCTAGAGATATGTGTAGGCGTAATTGTGTAATTATTTTTTGTCTATGTGATAGCTGTGAACCGGCAAAATGCATCCCAATATTAAAAGACAGTAGAAGGCATTTATAGTGCCTAACTATTTAGATTTCTGTGTGACTTAGAAACTTGAAAAACCGAGCCTTCTCTTTTTTTAAGGGTCAGCAAAGCACTTGCAATTCTCATGATGTTGCCGTTATTCATGGGCGATGGCCATGAAGTTTGTATAAACATAATGATCAATAATTTTTGCCTTATATTTCAGTTTAATTTTCTAAAATTTTTTCACGTCAATTTAAATATATTTACAAAAACACTAAACAACAAAAATCGTTTTATATGTTGGCAATCATTAAATCTTATTAATCCCATACGATACGTTTTCTAAACTTATATAAAGATCTGACTATGTTAAGTAAGCCGTGCTGTTTGAGCCCGACAGCGAAATATGAAAGGTTCGTAATCCCAGCTTACGAGCTAAAAGCTCGCTATTTCATCTTAGGAGGCGATAAATCGTTAAACATTAGGATCACAATCTAGCAAAGACTCAATCTCAACAAAACTGGCGCTTAAATTTCTTTCATTTACTATATTACCGTACTAAGATAATAAACGTTGTAGTAGGTAATTCCCAGTTTTTCTAGTTTCCTTTATAAACATATAAAGGTATAATATATATTTAAATATGTTTATATTTAATGATCTCTTATATTAACGCGAACACTATACATTCACGCGGGTTCTAATTGATCTCTTTGTTTGCCGATTAAAATCCGTAAAAGTAGTTTAAATCAACATCATCATCATCATTAAAGCCCTTCACAAGTCCACCATATCCATAGGCCTCCCCCAAGGTATGCCACGAAGCACGGTCCTGAGCCTCCTGTATCCATCGACTTCCTGCATGTCTTACCAGGTCGTCACTCCATCTAGTGGGGGGTCACCCTACACTTCGCCTACCGGTACGAAGCTGCCACTCGAGAACCCTTCTTCCACAACGGTTGTCGGTTCTTCGAGCTATATGGCCGGGCAATTGCCACTTCAGCTTACTAATCCATTGGGCTATGTCGGTCACTCTGGTTCCACTGCAGAGATCCTCATTTCTTAGTTTATCACGCAGAGAAACTCCGAGCATAGCCCTCTCCATAGCTCGCTGAGCGACTCTGAGCGTCCTCATACGGCCAGCAGTGAAGGACCACGTCGCGGTTCCGTAGGTCATCACTGGCAACACGCACTGGTTGTACAACTTAGTTTTCAGGTTTTGAGGTATACCTGACGAGAAGATGCGTAGTAATTTCCCGAACGCTGCTTGAATCAATGTTTATATTTTTTAAAGATTTCTTTATATTCTTAAAATAGCGTTTATATAAGTAGTTTCCTTTTAACCTAAGAGTATTTAAGCTACTACACATATAAGGCATACACAATAGTATGTATCGTACGATCTCCTATTTTGTAAACGTTTGAGGAATTTGAGTATGCCGCACAGTATCGTCATCATTACTCTCTCTCTCTCTCTCTCTCTCTCTCTCTCTCTCTTTTTGTAGGGAAGATTTTCTTTTATTACAACAATGATATATATGGCTTCAGAGTGGCTTTATCACATATACTAATTTCATGAAAGCATATTAATGTAAATATCTCATATAATTTTGTTTTGAATTTGTATAGTTAAATTATTTATTTGTTTCGTCAGTAATATTTCGATGAGAGAATATTGATTTTAACATAATTAGATTAGGGTGTCTAAGTGAGTTGCGGGAGATACGCGGCCGGGTCGACACAGCACGTAATCCCGCGCCCTCTGCTTCATGATTTTCTCAAATTAGAGCGAGTGCTGTATTTGTAATAACAATTATTACAAATAAAACACTAGCTCTAAGATCTAGATCTAGAATAGTAGGTTCTTACCATCCGTCAAGTGTCATATTCCTCTACAAGATGCAGGAGTGTACAAGCTTGATTGTGATTGTAGTCTCTCACACAAAGAGCAGACAAATAGGTCTATTAATACCCGCGTAAAGATATTAGTCGCGCCAAAGCGCACATTCGATTTACTGTATTAGCTGGCAGTATCCTTTCTCTTCACTTCCGATTCCGTCCTACACGGGCACGGCCAATGAGAGACTAGACAAGGTGGCTTTATTCTGTTCGGCCAATGAGACGCGCTGGTCAAAAGTGAAAGAGCCAGAAACACTCTGCCGGCGCTGACCAGAGTAGTCGACGTGCACCGTCGGCTATCTTATATGTGATAGCATACCAGTGTCAGTCGAGTGACAGAATGATTTTGTATTGACAGCTACCACAGCGCAATTCTCGCGCACTAGTTCAAACAATTTATCGTGGCGTTCAACGGTCAACCAAACCACATAATCGAGGCCTTGGAAAGAAACCGCAACTTAGTAAGTGCCCGTTTCCATTTTAGGCTTTTTATTATTTATTTATTTATTAACGACCCGTTTTATAGTGCTCCTTTTATTGCAGTTGTTATTTTTTTTAAATATGGTAACTCTTCAAACATTAGAGTTAAGCGTTAAATCACCATTAACTTGGAAATAAAAACTACGTTACCAGCATAGCATATTGCGTTATACAAAACAAGCATTTAAAAAAACCGTCAATCAGAATACTTGTTTGCTTACACACCTACGAAATACTTTTACTTACCATCCTATGTAATAATATAAAATACTAGGTCAAAACAACCTTAACATTCCGTAAGACAGTTCGCATCAAAAAACATTTTTTATACTAATCGTTTGAAACTTCAGCATCGTCATAAACTGTCCTATCGAAACTTCGCTTCTTTTCAACAGCAGATGTTCCAATATTACAAGAACGATATTTCTTTACAGCGTCATTTAAATAAAGAGGCACTCTCAGCATACAATGGTTATGATAGTCGTTGAAAACTTTATCAATATTTTATTGTATACAGATGACATTATATGAAAGTATTTGTCAACATGAAGCGACAGTAGCCTAATGGCAGGGCGCGGTCCGCGAACTCAAAAAGGTCGTGGGTTCGAATCCGCCATTCGACTACTGGCGTGAACCACTCGTAACACAAGCAAATTTAAGCTTACCACAAGTGGTTAAGGGGAATATTAGTAATGTCAATATTCTTTAAAAAATATTCTTCTTTTTTTAAGGTTACCCTTACACCAGGATTTTCTCCTGTATCATGGAAACAGTTTACAAACATAATTGCACAAGGACAAACATTTTTGCACAAGGACAAACATAATTGCACAAGGACAGACTCGAAACAATTATTTGAAGACCATACAAATATTTGTTCGGTGTGGGATTCGAACCCGCGGCCCCCAGCGCAGCCACTCATTGCCAAGTCACTGGGCCACGGAGGTGACATTTTTGACCGCTATCGGAAATTTTGTTACCTTTTGGTTTTGTTTATTTTTGTTTCTGGTTGCACGTATGGACCAGCTAGAACCGGGGTAGCATCACGACCACACAGAAGACGAGCGTGAAGTAGAAGCTCTGCTTCTGCATTTTGTCTGGTGAGTGCATGTGGCCGAAGGCCTACTTTACTTTTGCATATAAATCCGCAAAAGTCTTAAACATCTCTCATATACGAGTACGATGTTCGAGTGGGTTGGTAGACCAAATCAACTCCTGCCACGCTAACCGTTAATTTCTGCAACATCAGAGGACTCCATTCAAAGCTTAACGCCGTCAACTACCATCTGGAAACGGCGAAACCGGCCTTGCTCTTTCTTAACGAGACACAGATGTCCTCTCCAGCTAATACTTTGTATCTATCCTACCCGGGGTACATATTAGAACACTTCTTGTTGCCCCGGGTCGGAGTTAACGTGTACGTCAGAGAGAACATCTGTTTTTGCCATCTTATGGCTGCGCGTAGAAAGCGATGACCATACAAGCATCTACAAGTGCCTATCTAAGTCCCATAGCGGTAACTATCGGAGGTAGAGCCCAGTCACGGTCCGGTCGGTCCTGCAAAATTGGATTACGCCATAAGCAGAAATGCTACCGGGTCTGGGCCATCGACGTCTCAGGATTCAATTACCAGCGCTCTTAGAATAATTCCGAATCCTGGTCCTTCATAAGTGTCATTGTCAAGGCAAAGTCAGATCATATAGGAAGAATTGGTGAGAAACTAGTTCATCTTCCTTTCGGATCACATGCATTTTGGTCTTTCGCCAAGGTTGTCCAAGGGAACTTCTATCAGCCATCTCTTCATCACTGCACAGGGAGAACGACTCACTCACCCATGCCGCAAAGGACAAAGGCGATCTTCTGTGCTCTCTCTTTGCGTCCTACTCGACTCTTGATGATGGGGGAAACACACCGCCGGCCAGTCCGCGGTATGAGTTGTCGTAAAACGACAATTAAAACAAAAAAAACTAACCTAACAACAAAGAAACAACAAAAATAGAACAAAAACGAATAATTTATTTAAAATTTTAAAAGATATTTACAGTTTTATATATATAAAAAAGTACGAATATCATGATGGGTGACGTGAATTACAATTTTCTTTTTAAAAAATAATAAAGGTAAATGAGTACTGAAACGGAGCCCGAAGACCAAGGTGGCATACCGCGCTTGGCAGTGGTGCTCACCGCTCACGGAGTATGCACAGGCTATGCCTGTGGTAGGTGCGCAGCGCCTGATCTAGGCACACGCAGCGTCTGGAGTAGGCACACGCAGCGCTTGAAGTAGGCACACACAGCGCTCGGACTAGGTACACACAGCGCCCGGAGTAGGCACACGCAGCGTCTGGAGTAGGTACACGAAGCGTCTGGAGTAGAGGTACACGAAGCGTCTGGAGTAGGTACACGCAGCGCTTGAAGTAGGCACACACAGCGCCCGGAGTAGGCACACACAGCGCCCGGAGTAGGCACACGCAGCGCCTGGAGTAGGCACACGCAACGGCTAAAGATAGTGCGGGCACTAGTAGGTGGAGGCGTAGGCGTGGCTAGGCGACGACTTCAGGTGAAGGCAGAGGCTTGCAGGTTCCCGGGGCAGTGCGGCCCCGGGATAAGGCCTTTAGGAGATGCTTCTAGTTTGAAAGCTGAAGCGAGACTTCCTTTATTGGCCTATTGTTCGGCTTTTATACTTTTTGACGGATCTGGGATAAGAACGGGAAATTATTTAAATTAAAAGCAAATTTTGTAAATGGCCAAGATGAAAAGAGTATTTTTGTGGAAGTATTGAAGTAAAAACATTAGACCGGTAACGAATTTGAATAAAAATTGCCATGACAACCAGATAACGATGTCAAAACATGTCAAATTTTGGTTTTAGGCTCTTAATAGAAAAATGGCAAGATTTAAGTTAAAAATAAGATATTATTGATATAGGAAAAAAGTAGCGCAACAGCACGCACGAAGCCCGAAATTTCAGAGTTACGGAGAACTAAATAAAAGATCGAAAAAGGTAGACTCCATCGACACCGATTTAAAAAGTGCTGATAGCGTGAAAATACGAAGTGAAAATGATTTGTTATTGTGTTTTTATGGTTTAAAAACGTTACAGGATCCTATGGAAATAAAGGTGATGCGAAATATCCAGTTTTGAGGTGAATGCATAAAACACAAAAACAGAATGGAAAAATAAATTTAAAATAGTGTAAAATGATATGTAAGTAGCATAACACTACAGAGTGCTTCATGCAGGATTTGCAGTTTACTCAACGCTCAGTGGGCAGAGCACTCTTCTTCTTGGACATCAATCAACAAGTCGAGTGGGCCTCATGGCGTCCCTCCTATTATGCTGAACACGTGTACTCCGGAGTTGGCACTGGTTTTAACATGTCTTTTCCGGTACTCCCTAGGCGTAGTCCCGAAGTCATAGTAAACAGCTTTCGTGCACGATCCCTAAAAAGGTAACCACTCTGATCCGTCCAACTATAGCCATATCGCCATCACCTACTTGTTGTCTAAAATGATGGAGTCCATTATGAATACCCAGCTTATGTGGTACCTTTAGGATCACCAGCTGATTCGTGAACGCCAGTACAGTTTACGTTGCGGTCGCTCGGCTTGTGATCTTTTGGGTTATCTAACTCATAAATGAGCTGAGGCTTTCTGAGAAATCATGCAATTGGATTACCAGTTTTCTTGTAGATTGGAGCATCATGGTCGTAGTAGACGGTGCATGCTCCGATTACAAGCCCATTGACTCTGTTGTTCCTCAAAGCTGCGTACTATCACGAACGCTGTTTTATCTGCATATTGTGATGGCCCATTATTATTATAAGCAATTAAAAATTAATTTATATATAAAAATATATTAAATAAAAAATACTTTAATAAGCATAGAGTTAAAATATATGCATTTCAGTCATTATAGTAAATAAAAGTCTTAATATTGTCTTGCAAAATCAATAAACGTAATAAAAACTTTGTTAAAATATTCAGAATGTAATAAATAATTGAAAAAAAAGACGAATATATTATAAAAATAAAGATAAATACCATTTATAAAATAATTGTGAAATTGGTTAAATATTGCCTAAATTATGGAGAAAGTACGATACTGTACGATAATCGGAAGCACTCGTCGCAATGGTTGAACACTGGAGACCCAGCCAAATCCTGCACTAAACGAAAATTCACTCAGAAAAAGTTACTTGCGAGTATTTGGTGGACTAGCGCCGGTGTCGTTCACTACAGCTTTCTAAAATCTGGCCAAACGATTATGGCATATATTTTTGGTCAGCAACTGCAAATTACGAAGAGAGAACTAGCTGCTACTCGTAAACAACCGAGATTGGTCAATTGCTCTAGGCCACTGCTGCTTCTCGAAAATGCAAGACCACACAATGCACAACCAACAACCACTAAGTTAGACGAGCGACAGTTGGAATGTCTGCGATATCCACCGTACTCCCCGGACCTTGCTCCAACAGATTACCATTTTTTGTGGAATTTGGACAACTTCTTACAAGGAAAATAATTCAACTCCGATGCGGCAGTCCAAACCGCCTTCAAAGAGTTTATTGATTTTCGCCCCCATAGTTTTTTTAGTAAAAAGATCAATGAACTACCCATGAAATGGCAAAAACGCATAGATAACAACAGTGTATACTTTGACTAATTAAGCATATTTTACAAAAAAACAATGACTTTATATTCCTCCCATACAAAACTATATGGGGTGGCCGGGTGATTGACTGCTTATAGTACTGTTGCACAATGTTTAGTCCTATATTAGGAACTTCTGATAATAAGGTCTAATATACTTAAATATTTTATAGAAGGTCTTTATAATAAATTAGCGTTACAAGAGTAGAGTTGTGGGTTGAAGTCCCATATATTATGACATTCATAATGGTAAGTTCTATGATACAAAATCATTACTATGGAAGGTCTCTATAAAGTATTAGTATTACAATATTAGAGTTGTGTTTTTTTACATACAATAAGGTGACAAACGAGTACACAGTCCACCTGATGGTAAGTGGATGCTGTGGTTCACAAACATCTACATTTATCGTCGATAAAGAATCAAAACGTAGATGCGTTGTCACCCCTGAGGACTACGATTGAATGTCTCGTTTTCAGTAAAAAAGGGTCTCTGGATCTCCACTTTACCATACGAAACACAGCTGTTCAGCACTTTATATATCTCACCAAATAGCAGCGTAAAACAGCAGTATTAATCTGCTATTTTAAGCTGATATTCTGTGAGGGCGTCGTCCTTCCCCGGTCGAGTTGACCCATTCGTGCTACAATCACAATGTAGCTGCGGCGCGGATCTACCACGTATAAATAGGGTTGAAGTCCTATATATTAAAGACATAATAGTAAAGTCTATGATACAAAAGCATTACTATAAAAGGTCTCCATGATGCATAAGCAATACTATACTAGAGTTTTGGGTTGAAGTCATATATTAATGATAGTAAGGTCTACGATACAAAAGCATTATTATAGAAGGTCTTTTTGATGAATAAGCATTACAATAGTAGAGTTGTGGGTTGAAGTCCAATATGTCAAAGACGTATAATAGTAAGGTTTATGATAAAAAAGCACTACTATAGAAGGTCTCTATGAAGTATAAGCATTTTAATACTAGAGTTGTGGGTTGAAGTCTTTTATATTAATGACTTATGATAGTAAGGTCTACGATACAAAAGCATTATTATAAAAGGTCTGAATGATGAATAAGCATTACAATAGTAGAATTGTGGATTGAAGTCCCATATATTAAAGATATGTAACAGTATGGTCTATAATACAAAAGCATTATGATAGTAGAGTTATGGACTGAAGTCCCATATATTAAAACCATATAATAGTAAGGTCTATGAAATAAAGCGAATAATATGAAAATAATATAAAATTGGGGGGGGGGGGGGGGGTCGTTTTTCTTAATGGCGCTCTCTGCGTTTTGGTTTGACTCACACCTAAGTAGCTTTGCCCAAGTCGGGTCTCTTCATTACGGGGCTGCAGAGTGACTGATGTTTTATAAAAATACATATACATAATAATATCTCTCTGTAACTTTTCCGCCTTTGAACGATTTAACGCAACTTGTTGGTGGGTGAAACAAAAATTATCGAATATGCATATACTCAACGTCAGTGACACAAACCCTTTCTGATGGCGAATTATTACTATTATCTTATAACAACCTTTTGGCTATATCTGCCGTTGGATTGGTTGGTGGAGCATATGTGCCGACCTCATGCGGGTGGCTGCTGGAGGGAGGATCTAAGGAGACTCTCAAGGCTGCGACCGAAAGTGGCTCAACTGGGACTCCATTCCCTTGAGGAGAGCAGTTGAGGCATCGCTGATGATGCCATTCATTTACATCACGTCTGCCGGAGCGGCGGTCTGGCAGGTGGTGGCGCTCACGGAGGGTATATGGCCAGTGTGCCTATTTGCCTAAGCCGTGTGACGTGCATTCAATGTGGCAGGATTTGTTTTTTTTTTATAAAACGTTACCCCTACGCTAAGATTTTCTTCTGTATCGCGGGGGAAGTTTACAAACATAAATTGCACAAGGACAAACATCCAGACCCGAAACAATTGTTTGTAGGCTATACAAATACTTGTGACGTGCGGGATTCGAAGTCGCAACTCCCAGCGCAGCCACTCATTGCTAGGCCACTACACCACGGAGTCGTCGAGTGTTTGTGTTCTGTATGGTGTATACACGCATTGACGTGCGTGACTTCGGTCGATGTTTGTGTTTACGCAATACCAAGGGACCAGTCCCTCCTTGCTGTGGACTACGACCCAGTTCTGAACTTAGCGCCCTTCGGGGGGAGCGCATTATATGGCTTGCGTTCACCACGCACTGTGTGTGTGTGTGTGTGTGTGTGTGTGTAGCTGTGTGCCTCTCCCACATTTTTTGAATAAATGTGGGTGAGCGAAAACTTTTTATTGGATGTTTTATGTATTCATATATTTTGCCTTTTTCCCAAGCGGGAAGGGATAACTAATAATAAATTAATAATGTAAGCCTGATACAAGTGGAATAGGGAATTTTTAATGTTATTAACATTTTTCGAGCCCTGTCTTCGTCATCGAGGTTCACTTAGATTACAAGACACTCCCAGCATCTTTTAATTGCTCTAGTTAATATTTATTCTTCCAAAAGACACCTAAAAGAACTAATTTACTAAACAAACACAACGTAAATAAGGGTCCAAACTAAGATGATCACGCCATAAATGTTACAAACGGCATATTATTAAACCTTTAGAAAGATCAAAACATATTTATTTATCCTGGCCACATGTATATTATCTAATATAAAATAATGTAAATAATTGAGGGGGGAAGATGTGTTACAATATAAATGACATGTTTCAAACCGATAACATTCATT
This sequence comes from Parnassius smintheus behrii, assembly GCA_036936625.1. Classification (NCBI taxonomy): domain Eukaryota; kingdom Metazoa; phylum Arthropoda; class Insecta; order Lepidoptera; family Papilionidae; genus Parnassius; species Parnassius smintheus. Next base: position 48,553,047 of record JAUPFT010000003.1, read on the forward strand.
GCTATGCGGACGTCACTACTGGTGATGCTTCATACACTGGCCGTGCCAATATTTCTCGGGAAAACGTCGTTGAGTAACGGGACAAACTTGTGTCCGAAGTAAAGCTTTGCTCAACAAATTCTCGGACTGGGGGCGACTAAATCTAGCCCAGTTCAATCCCCAAAAAACACAAGTTTGCGCGTGTACTACTAAAAATAATCCCATTGTTGTACCTCCTCAGTTTCAAGGCATTCGCTTTGTTGACTCAGCTAATATTGGAATCCTCGTCATCGACATATCAAGTTACGTGCAGTTACATGATCACTTGGAAGAAAAGGCCATATTGGCCTCTAAAACGCTTGGTATGCTCAGCAGCTCAACATGCTCAACATTATTTCATGCCGAAACACCGCTTGCAACTTTACGAGGCCCATCTTCGGCCGCACATACTGTTCCCATCTCTGGGCTGGGGCGAACTTTTACCGATCGGCTTACACACTGGCACTGCGGAGAGATGTTGCCTCTCTTTGCGTATTTTATCGAATTTAACACGGAAAGTGCTCGCAGGAATTGTTCAGACGAATTCCAGCCGCACGATTTTACTATCGCATATCGCGGCAAAACTCGAGATACCATCCTTACCATCTGGATGACTAGCGGATTTAAAAGAAGACTTCTTCTTTGCACAATATCCTTGTGGAATCGATCACCAGAGATTTTTCCAGACCGATACGACTTAGGGACCTTCAAAAAAAGAGCTTTCTCCATTTTAAAAGGCCGGCTACGCGTCTGCGATTCCCATGGTGTTGCAGTTGTTCATGTGCAGCGATAATCACTTACCATCAGGCAAGCCGTAAGCACGTTTGCCCTCTCTTCTATAGGAAAAATATACAGTTTACACGCTTACGATTTTAATAATAGTGACAAATAATTTTTAGTGCATTTGGTGGTAAGTTCAATTCTATACTAAAAAGAAAGCTGAATATTTGTGGTCTCAATAAACGATGGTGAGCCTGGCCTGTAATTATGCTGGCTTTCTTATCATATACTTTGTAGAGGTTCGGAATAATATTATTTATTACGAGCGATTCACCCCAACTTTACTTGCTTGTGATCCAATAATGTCATTTATATTTATTAAATAATCATCAATGACCATATATTTTATGATTTTTTCTATTTCGCAAAAATCTCTAAGTTAATCATACAAGTCAAGATACAATTCATGGCTTAGATTCAGCCATCCCGTAGCATAGCCCAGAAAAACAGAGAGATACATTTTTACAAATGATTTTATGTCTTAATCGCAAGACAATACACCCCTGGGCTGGATAAAGGGCAAAAATTCCGATATTACAGACATCTGCTTTAATTTTCTTCAATATAATATTGATAAGATCCTTAAACGATGGTCGTTCATAAGATAATATCAGTCTCATGTATCATCATCGGTCGAAATCGGTGATTTTTGCGAGGAGTTGTGGTCTATTAAATTAAATATGATGGCGTTGACGGTCCTGAACAAATTGACAGAGAACAGACTTAAGGATTTATGTATGGGAATAAAAATTAAGATATGCCAGATTATCACCCTTATTTTATGCAAAAATAGTTTAAATGTATTTATTTATAGATTTACGTAATTTATATGAAAGTATGTGATCCATACTTCAGTCGTACGTTATAATCTACATAGCTTCATTGGTCCAGTAGTCGTAAATGTTCCGGTTCGAATTCCGGATCGGACGAAAATTCTCAGTAGTAGACAGAGTCAGGAAAAGGCAGGGTTTCACCCCCATGCCTCAGAGTGCACGTAAGTTTTTTACTTATGATTTTCTCTTTTGTCGCGTCGGATATCTGTCGCATCGAATGTGCATGAGGAAATAAAGAGTGCATCTGTGCTTGTGAATACAGTCGGCTACTATAATCCTATCCTGTGCAGAAGGTTAGTTTCCGTTGAAGCTGGCCACCGCAATCGGAATGTGTCTGGAGGGCTTCATTATTATATATAATCATTTTCGTATAAAATTACTGTTAACTTGTTGGAAAGAGTATTTTTATCGTAAAGCAAGTAATTACAGATATTATTATAAGAAAATTAAAATTTTGTAAGAATGAGGCCTATAAATTTTCTTTAAAATTGTGAACGGTTCAAAATGCTAAAGTTATAATAAAGTCGGCCATGTAACTCGAAGAACCGACAACCAAGAAAGACCATGGAGAAAGGATCTCGAGACAGCTTCTTACCTGCAAGCGAAGTGGAGGATGACTATTTGATACCGGTGGCTCGTGGTATTTTTTGTAGGAGGCCTATGTTCAGCACTGGACTTGCCATATGCTGTAATAATGATAATGACCATGGTGACAATGTGCAGTAAAATTTTAGAAAATTTTGCAATAAATCACACAAACTAAATTTTATTGAGTAAAGGAAGATGTACTAAAGGAATAATAAAGTTTAACTTTAGTACTATAAAAGATAACATGAATGGCATTTAGTACACAAGTCACATATCATATGTCACATTTATTACATTTTATATTTGCTACTATGAAAGGATTGCCATATTTCAGAGACGCATCCGGTCTTGATTCAGACACGAGCCAAATGATCATGTTCCGGGTTTTAAGTAACATATTGTGACACACAGTTTTACCCGAGTAGTTTCTAAAAGTTTAAATTATCCATCAAACTCTAATAGTCACTTTTCAATGTATGTGTTTTCTTAATACACTTACATAATACGCCACACTATTAAACAGTGTAGTTGCGGCGAAAGCCACTTAGTGAAGGTGTAGGAACACCTATTACTCCGTATGGTATCTTGAGTGTCGTAAGATGCGATAGAGGAAACATACTAGTAGTTGGACAGAAGCATCACCCTAGTAAACAATTGAATAAAAATTAATCAACTGAGGTTGCCATTCCGCCTGTAAATCGTGGTTATTTTAGCAAATATTATGTCAACTGCTGAAGTGGACTTTGGACAGGCTGTAATGACGTTATGAATATGTTACACTTGTGTAGCTTACCAACTTAGAGATACTATGTGTTCGACTCAACACTGACGCGGATGTGCAATTTTTTTATAGGATGTGTTACAAACGAGCACGCAGTTCACCTGATGGTAAGTGGATGCTGTGGCCCATAGACGTTTACATCTATTCTCGACTACGAATCGAAATGCAGATGTGTTTTCATCATTTAGGACTAAAAAGGATTGTCTCAATTCCTGTAAAACAAGTCTACGGTTCTCTAACCTTACTGTACGACGCCTTGGACTGCTATTTTACGCTGGTATTCCATGAGAGCGTGGTCCTCCTCCGGTCTAGCCTACCCACTTGTTACTTAACTATACTACTAATATAGCTGCAGCATTCTTTTACTACGTGTAAATAAAAAAAATAATATTAACAGTGCTATATCTTGACATTAAACAAAATAAGCCACAAAATGTGGCAAATCTGTGTAAGATGTTTTTATTACGACTCTTGATAAAGACTCATCTAATAATTTCAAACAAGAATGTTTTCAAATTATTGAAATTGCAATTATTTTTGAACGAAAATGAGCAACGTTTCAAGGTTTTGTGTTTCTTCAACTATAATCTGTATCTATATCCATATTTATAGCTATTGCTTAAGCATGATCAATAGAAGAAGTCAAGTTGTGAGTTATGATTTTTTTAACACCTCTGTAATTTACAGATCTCACTCACCAAAAACGTTTCCATGTAAAATATTGCCAAGACAAGAACAAATGTCTCGCAATGTCAAAAATTTGTCACATCTCATGTAGATTCTACCTCTACACACCCTAACTCTACAAGCCCTAACTTCACAAACTTTCTACTTTAGTCAAAATATGTGGGTTGGCCATTTAGTTACTACCGGTTGCTGATACTTTAGATAACGACTGCTGGTGAGGTGGACTGCTGCTGCTGACGATGCTGTCCCCTACCTCTATATTTCGACCCCTTCGTGGGACAGCATGGATAGTAAGGTGGTCTTCTTTTCTTTATTTTTATCTTTATTTTATTTGTATTATATATCAATAATTATTCTTATTTTTATCTTTTCTTCAATAGAAATTTATTCACAGTTTATAACAGAAAAATAATAAACTGTATATAAATTTTTCTCCTTACGCCCATGTGAATGTAGCAAAACGGCCAAGCCACATATTTTGACTAAATGTAGAGTTTGTTAAGTTAGGGCTTGTAAAGTTAGAGCCTGTAGAGGTAGAAGCTTGGCTCTACATGAGATCTGGTTACTTTTTGACAGTGCGAGGTATATGACCTCGCCTTGGCAACATTTTAAATGAAAATGTTTTTGGTGGGATATCACACCCTTTTTAAGTTGCTTAAGATAATATTTTTTTATTTCGTAAATTTTTTCTTTCTTTTTTCAGAGTATATTTCTTGCACATCGGAGGTGTTGTCTATCTTTGCCTTTTTTCTTTTTTGGTTTACTGTTTATAATAAGTGATAGATCAGGGCGGTACTTGGCTCTTAGGCGATTTTTTTTATAAACATTTCTTCATACTTTAATAGGTAGGTACAGAACTCTTTGGTGTTAAAGTTTAATTATTCTAGGCGTATTTATGGGTTTAATAACATTAATATTAACATTATTTAATAAAGCTACATTAGTACATATACTTGAAAACATAGCATCTGCAGCCGAACTAAGATACCTGTGCATCAGCTGTCAGCGCCATATCCCCACCGTTAATTTGTAGAAATATTAGGATGCAAGTAAAAGCTAAATAATCAAATACTATCTAAATATTTTTAGATTCATATATGCATAATGCTTAAGTCCTCCAGCGATTCTGCCATAAGGACTACATCGTCGGCAAATCGAAGATGAGTGATGTACTCGCCATTGATGTTAATACCGTATAATTTCCAGTCCAGTAGCTTGAAAACGTCTTCCAATGCAGCGATGAAGAGTTTCGGGGAAATAACGTCACCCTGTCTTACAACTTTCTGCAGTTGGATAGGTTTAGTACTCTGGTTCTGTACTCGGATAGCTATCGTAGCCCTACTGTACAAAGACTTCAGCACTTCGATATACCGACAGTCAACTTGGCACCGCTGAAGAGACTGTAGCACCGCCCAAATTTCGACGGAATCAAAGGCTTTCTCATAGTCCACATACGCCAGGCAAAGTGGTAGATTGTACTCTTTGGACTTCTGTACAATTTGCCGAAGGGTATGTATGTGGTCTATGGTGCTAAAGCCTTTTCGGAAACCGGCTTGTTCGGGAGGCTGGAAGTCGTCGAGTCTGCGTGCGAGACGATTCGTAATGACCCTTGAAAACAGCACGTAGACGCGGCTCAGAAGGGATATCAGTCTGTAGTTCTTCAAGAGGGCATTGTCACATTTTTTGAAGAACAAGACCACCGCACTTCTGCTCCACGCCTCCGGAGTAGTGCCACCAGAAGGACTTCAAGTACCGGTTTTCCACTCGGTTTCAGAAGCTCCGCTTTAACTCCATCCTTGCTCGGGAACTTGCCGTTTTAAGGTGCTGGAGAGCCATTCTAATCTCGCTCAGACTGACGTGCGGGATATCATTGGAATAGTGTATGATAAGACCCGCTCTTGGATCATTACTCACACTTGCGTTTGGCTCCAACGATGATGTGTACAGCTGCCCATAGAACCTCTCAATCTCACTCAGAATCTCAGGTGTCCCGGAAACGATGCTGCCACACTCAGTCTTCAGCTTTGACAGTTGGCTCTTACCGGCAGACAGATCTCTGGCAAAGGCTTTGGAGCCCCGGTTCCGCTCAATCGCTTCTTCAATACGAGCAGTGTTAAATTTGCGTAAGTGTCGCCGTATACATTTGGAGATCTGTCTGTTCAGTTGCCTGTATGCTGTCAAATCTGTTGACGATTGCAGCCTCACCTCCCATCTAACAGCCATGAGATTAAGAGTGTGATCGGAGAGCTTTTGTGTTCTTCTGCGGCCGGTCTTGCAGAACTTAGCTCCGACCGCATGGACAGTTTCCACGAGCTTGTCATTCGTATCGTCCACTGCATTGCAATCTTCTAGGCACTGAAAGCGGTTACGTAACTTGAGCTGAAAGGTTTCGGGATTCTGGATTAGAGAACGAGGGGGACGGAACGTTGACTTCATTAGACGAGACCTCTCCATCTTAACGTTTAGGTTCAGTGTTCCTCTAACCATTTGGTGATATTCGGTGATTATACAATCGAGACAAGTAACTACCCGAGCGCCACTGCAGGTGCAATACGCGTTGCACGTGTTGTTTACAATAATTCCGACTAGCTACAGAGGCGTTGCTGCACGTGCAATGGCGCAGGTACCGACATATTTATTTTATAGCGTTTATTTATTATTTTATTTAAGCCTGTGGTATAAATGAGAAACATGAATAATTTTAAATGTAAGTAACGTTTATTGATATTTAAATCATGGCATGTAAGCAGGGCTGCATGAATTTTTTTGGGAAATAACAGCCTTTTTCAAGTCAGGCACAGTGTTTACAGAGTATTTAACTTATTCCTTATAGTTAATCATTTATTGGTGATAAAATAACTCTCTCCTTGAACCAAGGTATACGTCTTAAAACATATATAATTAATTTCGGTAAAGGTATGAAGAAAGTCGTTGGATATAGGTGGCAGGATCGTGGTTTATAGCATTCCTTCGGCAGTGGACTTTGTGAATGGCTGTATTGATCAATAATAAAGAAACTTTTAATTCAATGCTCAATGTAACTTTTATATTTATCTGGATAAACTTGAATACTGAATTAGCAAAAAATTTTACTAAATGACCCAATATTTTTATTAATCTTTGAAATTTAAAAATGGTGACTGTATGTCAACCTTATATAAACATATACTATCGCAGATGTATCTTTAGGGTTTTTGAAAAACTACAAATCTAAAGACGTTACTTTGATATGTTTCTCATAATATAGATACTTAGATACTCACCTGCCGTAAAAAATTAACTAAATTCAAGAGAAACCCTTATAATCCATGTGGTGCTTCAGAAATAGTAAGTAGTGAAACAGAAATAATGAGTGTCGGCGCCGTTACGACAGCACAGATGGTGTTCGCGGGGAGCATGAGAAATGCGGTGGGTTTTTTTTACCACCTCGCTTAGGCGCGGTGGTAAGAAAAACCCCCCGCGCTTCCGTCACTCGCCGATAGCTCCCGACCCGGTCACCACCAATTTAGTTTACATTTTGATTATTCAAATAAATAATTTTCCTCTCGTGTAAGTTGCCTATTTTATTCATGTTCCCTAATTGAATATAGTGGCGACCGTGACAGGGAAGTACTCGCAGATAGCTCGCGAACCTGTCGTGAACATAGTCGGTCGCTACTATGTTCAATTAGGGAACATGAATAAAGTAGGCGATTCACACGATAGGCGAAATTGTTTATTTTAATAATCAAAGTATAAATTAATTTGGTGGTGATCGGTTCACGAGCTATCGGCGAGAGAGGTCCTAGGCGCGGTGGTGAGAGAGAAACCCCCCGCGCTTTTTGTACTCCCCGCGAACGCCGTCGGTGCTGTCGTAACGGCACCGACATACTCCCGGCGCTGGAAAGCTTAACAGCTTTCAAGAACTTTCAACTCATCGGGCTTCGGTAGTATGATGTTTCTATTTAGGGCGCGCCGCACAATTCCACTTGCAGTGTCTATGTCTGCGACGCGTGTCAAAACGTCAGTTCCCGTGAAGAGTCTTCTTACACGTCCGAGATGCCAACAGAGCGGTGGAGCGTTTTCTTCTTTCAACAGGACTAGGTCGTCAATTTGTAGGCTCTCTTTGGACTTCGTGCGCCACTTCATCCTTAACTGCAGCTCCGCAATGTACTCGTGGCTCCAGCGTTGCCATAAGTGTTGAATCTGTTGAGACAATTGGCATTATCGGATTGTAAACACGGAGATGGCAGCAAGCTTAGTGGTCTACCAATTAAAAAGTGGCCCGGAGTTAAAGGATAATAGTCAGTAAGAGAGGAACTTAGTGGACATAGGGGGCGGCTATTAAAGATGCATTCTATTTGTGTGAACAAAGACGATAATTCCTCATAGGTTAGGTGCGTAGTCCCTAATATCCTAGCCAGGTGGAATTTGGCAGACTTTACACCGGCCTCCATCAGATCATTGAAGTGAGGAGTGTATGCAGGCGAGTAACAAAATTCAACGCCTTCGTTGCAGGCAAAATCAGCGATAGCTTTGGCGTTACCTTCAAAAACCTTTTAAGTTCCTTTGAAACAGCAACAAAGTTTTCACAATTGTCGCTGAATATCTGCTTTGGTAGCCCTCTCTGGTAATATAAAAGCATCCTTGGACAGCTCACTAACAGCCTCCAAGTTGCACTTATACCTAAAACATATTGTGACGGCCCAATATTATTATTAATAATTAAATTCAATATAAAGGGGCGTCAAAAATGGTCTTAAAAGATATATATTAAGCAATTAAGTTAAATTAATAAACATAAAGTTAATATATTTCAGATGAGATTAGCCCAATAACATAGTAAATTAAAGGCAAAATTATTGTTTTTCGTAATAAATAAATTTATTTAAAAACTTGAAAAAATATTTAAAATAAGATAAATAATAGAAATACGAGTCAAAAAGATTATAAAATAAAGTTAAATAACGTTTATAAGATAATTAGAAAATTTGTTAAAAATTGTTTAAGTCATGGGAGGTGTTCATGTATAAAAGAAAATTTTCCTAAGTTGTGGAAGGAGTTCACGTGTAAAAGAAATTTCCTAAGTTGTGGAAGGAGTTACGTATAAAAGAAAATTTTCCTAAGTAATTGAAGGTGTTCATGTATAGATGTCTTGTATGGAAGAGCTGCCGGAGATACATTCCTGCAGTTGTACATATATATGGGGTGGTCGGGAGCCCGACTGCCTGAAGTACTGTAGCACAGTGACTAGTCCTATATTAGGGACTTATGATATTAAACTCAATGATACAAAAGCAATACTATAGAAGGTCTCTATGATTAATATGCATTACAATAGTAGGGTCGTAGGTTCGAATCCTATATACATGACTTATAAAAGCAAGGTCTATGATACAAAAGCAATATTATAGGAGGTCTCCTCGATGCATAAGCATTGTATGGGGTGGTCGGGTGAGCGACTGCTCCTAGTACTGTAGCAAAATGACTAGTCCTTATTAGGGACTTGAAAAGGAATATTATAGTGGCGTGTGTGCTGCTTCACGAGCAATTGGTCCGAGGTAAACTTGGACTCGCTAACCGATGTGTCCTAGACATATCATCTTAGTGCTGGTGGTAAGCGGGTTTGTTGTAGCAATACGGCTTTCCCGTGGACATCACACACCCATACCGGTTGTGGGCGGCAATCGTAGCGCATAGCGATGCGTCGTCTACCTTTCGGATGGGGATGATGAGTGTGTTTGGTAGCACTTTTAAGTGTAACAAGCATACTCAGCTTCATGTCTTAGTGCATTAGCGCTATGATACGTGGAGTTTTGTTCATTGGCGTCTTAGTAGCGTGCTACTATGATACGTTGGTGATCTTTTTTATATAACAAGAATAAAAACTTTGTTACCAAAATCGATAGGAGTCATGTGGGTGTGTTGTGAGGGGGCGCCATCCGTATGATAGTTGCATTGATGCTTACTGCTACTTGCGGTATTGCGTCGTGTGATTGATCTGCGGGTGTGCTGCGCCTGATTCGACGCATTCCTGTGGTTCTGGTCGATGGAGGTATACAATTAACATCTTAGTGCTGGTGGTAAGCGGGTTTGTTGTAGCAATACGGCTTTCCCGTGGACATCGCACACCCATACCGTTTATGGGCGACGTCGTTGCGCAAAGCAATGTGTCGTCTATCTTTTGGATTGGGATGATGAGTGTGTTTGGTAGCACTTTTAAGTGTAACAGGCATACTCAACTTCATGTCTTAGTGCATTAGCGCTATGATACGTGGAGTTTTGTTCACTGGCGTCTTAGTAGCGTGCTACTATGATACGTTGGTGATATTTTTTATATAACAACAATAAAAACTTTGTTACCAAAATCGATAGGAGTCATGTAGGTGTGTTGTGAGGGGGTGCCACTCGTATGATAGTTGCATTGATGCTTACTGCTACTTGCGGTATAGCGTCTTGTGATGGATCTGCGGGTGTGCTGCGCCTGATTCGACGCTCTCTTGTTGTTCTGGTCGATGGAGGTATGCGGGTGGTATCTTCTGGGAAGTATGGGGGACAATGGGATGGTGTAAGCCGACGATAGTCGTATTGATGCTTGTTGCGTTCTGCAGCATTGCGTCTCTGCGATGGTTGTTTGCTGGGACGCTATTCTCAATTGCGCTCTCTGCGTCTTGGTTTGACTCACACCTAAGTAGCTTTACCCAAGTCGGGTCCCTTCATTACGGGGCTGCAGACTGTCTGCCCTCCACGATGTTTTATATAACAACATAATATTATATCTCTGCAACTTTCCCACCTTTGAATGATTGAAGGCAACTTGTTGGTGGGTGAGACTAACATGATCGAAAATGCATTTACTCAACGTCAGTGACACAAACCCTTTCTGATGGCGAATTATTACTCTTATCTTATAACTGCCTTTTGGCTATATCTGCCATTGTATTGGTTGGTGGAGCATATGTGTCGACCTCATGCGGGTGGTAGCTGGCGGGAGGATCTGAGGAGACTTTCAAGGCTGCGGCCGAAAGCCGCACATCGTGGGACCCCATTCCCTTGAGGTGAGCGGTAGACTCATGACACGCTCTGCGGCTAGTAGCCGTGCTGATCATGCAATTGGTGGTGATGCCATAGACTCACATCACGTCTGCAGGAGCGGCGGTCTGGCAGGTGGTGGCGCTCACGGAGGTTTTACGGCCAGTGTGCCTATTTGCCTAAACCGTGTGACGTACATTCACTGTGGCTGGATTCGTTCGTATTCTGTATGGCGTTTACACGCATTGACATGCGCGACTTCGGTCGATGTTTGTGCTTACGCACTAACAAGGGGCCAAGCCTCTTTTACTGGTTCGCTAGTTATTTTGCTGTGGACTACGGTCCAGTTCCCGAATTAGCGTTCCCTTCGGGGGGAGTGCATCAAAATGGTTGGCGCTCACCGTGCACGGCGTGTGTGGGGCCGTGTACCTCCCCTACATTTTTTTAAATAAATGTAGGAGAGCGAAGCCCTTGTATCGGGTTTTTTTGATTAAATATATTTTGAGCCTTTTCCAAGCGGGAAGGGATAAATAATAATAAATTAATAATGTCAACCTGATACAAGTGGAATAAAGACGTTTTATGTTCCTAACTTTTCTCGAGCCCTGTCTTCGTGAACGGGGTTCACTTAGCTTATAAGGCACTACCAACAGCTTTCAATTGCTCTAGTGAATATTCATTCTTCCAAAAGACACCTAAAAGAACTAAGTTACTAAACAAACACAACGTAAATAAGGGTCCTAACTAAGACGATCACGCCAAAATATTACAAACGGCCTATTATTAAACCTTTAGAAAGATCATTTAGAAAGATCAAAACATAATTTATTAATCCTGGTCACATATATATATATATATATATATATATATATATATATATATATATATATATATATATATAATGTTATTGAAAAGGGGATATTTTTAATATTATAAAATTTTTATATAGAATGGGGTGAACCGTTACAATATGAAAGTACATAAATAACATTTTTTAATTTTACAACCACGACCCTTGCGATCCGTGATTATATTTCATCGTTTCATTCTTCAGATATAATATTAACAACGTAGTTTCCTTATTCTACAAGGCTAAGTCGCACCTTTAAAGATTTTTACTCTACCCACATCAAAAACAATTGCCCCTTCCCACTAACGTCTCTCGTCGTCTGAGCGTACAGCCTCATTCCTTTTTCGTGCGAGGCAGAGCGAACACCTTACTTAATTATCTTAGAACAGTACAATGTCGAAACGCAGTACTGCAGATAAAATTGGTTATTATCAAAAGAAAATCAAAAAACTAGAAGAACAAGAACGAAAGCGACATAAGCGAGTCATTGTTTACTCCGATTCTTCTGAGGCCGAAGAAAATTTTGGTAAGTGTTACCATTACGTAATTCAATTCTAGTGCCTGAGTGATCATTAACAATATAAGTTGAGACAAAAAACCTCAGCGTTGATCGTGAATCAACACGAATACAAATTTACTTGGGGACTGGCCGAGAGTCAGTACGAAGTTATCCTAACCGGGGGGCTAGCCGAGAGTTAGCACGAAGGTTATATAAACTTAAATACTCATGTACAAATATATTAAAGCATCAGTTTTTAGGTTTTAAGTGGCTCATTTAGATTCTTATCAATACTCGTAAAATTTTTTGTTATCTTCCTCCGAAATATATATTTTATATATACATTGTTGTAGATAACGAAGCTGCAGATAGTAATAAGGTCGTACATGATCCATTCCCTCCGAGGAGCATCCTCTGTTGACAATTGAAGAAAAATCGGAAGAAACAATTCCTACATTAGAACTTGAACTATTGTCAGCTTTGGGTGATACGGAAATTGATGAGCAAATATACGGTGAAAATATTCACCAGGATCTTGCCCACCGTTGGCTTCCTCTTCTACGTAAGGGTCTTACTAAGGAAACAAGACAAAACTTGTTAAAAGAATACTTAATTCCCGAAAATTGCAAGCTTTTGAGAGCACCTACGCTGAATCCCGAGATTGCAGTGGCACTTACCGATGCAGCCCGAAATAGGGACAAAAAAATAGAGGTCGATCAGCAAAGACTGGGTACAGGTATTACTGCCGTTAATAGAGCCATGTCTTTACTTCTCATCGGAGACAATAAAGTTCAGACGATAAAAATTTTATCTGATGCTTGCCGTATATTATCCGGCCTCCATCACTCTGAGACCCAAACCAGAATTAAATTGGTGACACCCGGATTAGACAAGTCTTTTTTTAAAGTTATTCATGAGAGTGAAAGAGATGAAACTCTTTTTGGCAAAGAGCTTCCTGAAAGGATTAAGGCGTCAAAAACCATCGAAAAACAAGGTCTTCAGATTAAGAAAACAGCCCCTAAACCTTCCACGTCACAGACAAAAACAAGTTCGTCTTCAAGAAACAATCGTTAACAGAACAAGGGGGGCGGGGAGGGCCAAGGAAGTTGTCATCGGGGATCCGCAGGGATCTACCCCCTTAGGTGTATCCACAAACGAGGTCTTGGAGCAACAACAAATCTCACCGTGCTCCAGTTCAGCAGTAAAACAGGTACATTCGGGAAGATTACAATATTTTTATGACGGTTGGCTTAAATTAACAAAAAATAAAATTATTTTAAGATGGATCCGGGATGGATTTACCATACCATTTAATAGACACATTACTCAGTGTAGTTACCTCATTCAACTTTGTCACCAAAAGATAAACAATACATCTCTGTAGCTATTAGTAATTTATTACACTTAGGAGCAATATCAAAGTGTCATCCATCAAAGAATCAGTTCATATCCTCAGTTTTCTTAGCACCAGAACCTAACGGAGACAAAAGATTTATTCTGAGTTTAAAGTCTCTTAATAAGTTCGTCGAAAATCTCACTTTAAAATGGAGGATTACAGAACGGCCTCAAAGTCAATACCTCGTAATGGTTACATGGCTACTGTTGACCTACGGGAGGCTTACTTACTAGTGTCTATTAAGTCGAGTCATCGCAAATTTTTAAGATTTGAATTTGAAGATGAAAATTTAGTTAAAACCCTATATGAGTTTAATGCCATGCCGTATGGCTTGTCCGTTGCTCCTAGAACATTTAGTAAGATAACGAAAGAGGTAATAACCAACTTAGGAAGCAGGGGATATAAGTCTGTCATATATCTTGACGATATTCTTTGTATAGGTAAAGACTACAATGAATGTTTAGACAACGTTAACGCGACTATGCATCTTTACAATGCTTAGGTTTTGTTATTAATTATAATAAGTCCTGTCTAGTCCCGCATATATCTCGCAAATATTTGGGATTTATTTTTGACTCCACGGAACTTTCTATAAGCCTACCCATAGATAAACAAAATCATATAGCTCACTTAGTACAAAGGTTCTTTTTCTAAACTAGTTGTTCGATCAGAGATTTCGCTCATTTGATAGGTGTTCTCACGGCCGCTTGTCCTGCGGTAAAATATGGCTGGTTGTACACTAAACGAATAGAAAGACAAAAATACCTTGCGCTTCAAAAATATAAGACGTATAATAAAAATATTCAACTTTCAAAAGATATCTTACCAGATTTGCAATGGTGAAAAAAAAATTATTTTTAACCAAAAATTCGTTTCGTATAACTAAATTTAATTATGAGATATTTACAGACGTGTGCTTGACAGGTTGAGGTGCTTGTTGTAATAATATTCGGGTTGGCGGAGGATGGAAATACAATGAACTCAACTATCATATCAATTACCTAGAGTTACTAGCCATATTTCTAGGTATTAAATGTTTTGTCAGGGATAAGTCGGATTGTAATATTTTGTTGCGCGTAGATAATACAACAGCTATAAGTTATATCAATCGAATGGGAGGAATCCAATTCCACCATTTGAATGAGTTATCTCGATCAATATGGCAATGATGCGAGAAGCGAAACATTTGGCTACACGCATCTTATATAAATAGTAAAGAAAATGTAGAAGCAGACCAAGAATCAAGGAAACTAAACCTAGATACACAATGGGAGCTAAGTGATAACGCTTATAAAGAGATCATACAAAAATTGGGGGAACCAGAAATAGATCTTTTCGCTTCTCGCGCCAATGCAAAATGCACGAACTACGTGTCTTGGAGACCGGATCCAGATGCCCTATTAGTAGATGCTTTCACTATTGATTGGAGATACAAATATTTCTATGCGTTTCCACCTTTTTCTTTAATAATTAAATGTCTGGAAAAAATCATAAGCGATAAAGCCGAAGGTATTTTAGTCTTTCCTTATTAGCCATCCCAGCCTTGGTACCCAATGTTAAACAACTTACTTAGATCAGATATAATGTTCTTCAAACCTCACAGAGATCTCTTACGGTCTTCTTCCAGAACTCCGCATCACCTGCACAAACAACTTACCCTGGGTGCAGCGAGGCTCTCGGGGTCGCATTTATAAGAAGAGGTACACCATCACCCGCTCCTCACGTGATGATGGCATCCCTTTCAAAGAATACTGTTATGCTCTCCAGTCGACGACACAACTAGCGCCATCTAGTGTCAGGAACGAGAGCGAGGGGAGCGTTGCAGTTTATGACATCACAAATCTTTCGACAGCGGCACCCGAAGAACTAAGTTTCTAGAAAATCTATACTCGAACTCTCGGTGCCTTGCGCGTGTTTACTTGAACATTCCGGATATTTTGCTAATTTAAATAAATAGGTGGCGCAAGATGCGATCGAGGCAGAGTTGAACTCAGCGACACAAGCGAAGCTTCGGAGCGGAATTAAGGGAATTAGTGTGTTTAATCATTAGTGTTTTAACTTTGATTTGTGTAAAGTAAATTAAAGTGTTAATTTAGGTAATTTTATCGGCAATTTTTATTGTCACGAACCCTAAGCTCGTAACAATACAATACTTCAGTATAGCGTCTTGTATAAGTTGTGGTGGCAATTTTGTCATAAAAATAATTTACGGGGATGAGTCGCTCGCGTCCGTAGGCTTCGACCACCTAACCTTAGCCCCACCCTACACGTGTCCCCCGGGTGGTGCTAAACGAGCGACAAAGCCGAAAAAAATAGACTCGGCTCCTCGCCGTATGGTAGCGGCGTAAAATCTACCACCACCCCTTGTTCGCACCATGACTCAGGTAATAAAAGGAATGGCCCCGAGTTCCCGGCGTCCCTTAAATGGGGCAGGGGTGCGAAGAATCTCCGGGAGAAAAACCGGCGACGAGGTTCGCCACCCGTCACGTTATGTCTCCCGGAGGGGCGAAAAGTGGATTGCGGAAACCCGTCTGGCTACGCTGAATGTATGTGGAGGAATGAACGATAAGATGGATGAAGTATGCGAAATGATGAATGACAGAGGAATAGATGTGTTATGTGTGAATGAGACGAAACGAAAGGGAAAGAATGCCACTGCACATGGCTCGTATACCGCGTATTGGTCTGGTGTAGGCGAGACCGAACGGGCATGCCAGGGAGTCGGTTTCATCCTTTCAGAAAGAATGGGTAAATGTGTGAAAGAGTATGAATGTGTAAGCCCGAGACTGCTATGGATACGAATGAAAGTGGGCTTAAAGGAGCTGCTCCTGCTAGGGGTGTACGCCCCAGACATGTCTAAGCCCACTTACATCCGAGAGCAGTTTTGGGACATGGTAAGGATGGTGTTGACAAAATGTAAGGAAAATGAAAATATTACTATGTTAGGAGACTTTAATGGAAGAGTTGGGGTAAAGAGGTCTGGTTATGAAAGGATATTGGGAACGTTTGGTGATGAAAGTATAAATGAGAATGGTGAAGACCTCCTCACCGTATGTGCGGAAAAGAATCTTTTTGTGACGAATACTTTTTTTCGTCATAAGAAGATTCACATGTATACATGGGATAGAGGTGATGATAGAAGCATGATAGATTTCGTAATTGTGGATGAAAGAATGAGGAGCGCAGTCGTAGATACAAGGGTTTACCGGGGGTCCAACGTAGGGACGGATCATTACCTGGTCTTATGTCGAATTAATGGTCTTTTCAAGCGTTGGCGGCATCGGACATCTGTGTCTACCACTGCGTTACAGCGTATAAGAATAGAGAAGTTACAAGATGAAGATGTGAAAGAGAAGTATAAATGTAGACTGAGAGAAAATATTAGATGTTTGAATGAGTTGTGTATGAATGATTTAGACTTGAATACTGTGTGGGATAATATAAAGAAAGGTTTGGTGGATACCGCCACCGAAGTATGTGGTGTAAGTAAGAGAACAAATGAAAGGAAAAGTAATACGTTATGGTGGGATGATGAGGTACGGGTGGAAGTTGAATCAAAGAAGAAAGCATGGTTAGATTTACTAGCAACCAAAGCTGGTAATTCTTCTGGTATGAATGATGAGATTGAAAGAAAAAAGGCAGAATTTAGACGTCTAAATAAGAGAGTGAAAGAAGTTGTTGAAAGGAAAAAGAAAGAAAGAACGGATAAGAATGATAGAAGGATATCTGATAATTTCCAGGCTAACATAAAAATGTTCTGGAAACTCGTAAGAACTGCCAGGGGAAATACAAAACAGCCTATAATAAATGCTATAAGAGACGAGAATGGATGTATTCTGAATGATGAAGTTTCGAATTTAAACAGATGGAAGGAATACTTTGAAGGCGTATTTATGAGTGAAGAGTCGTCTGATTTAAATGAACTAGAAATTCCGAAAGAAGTGGAAAGGGGTATGGAGATAAGTGATGATGAAATAATGAAAGCAATGAAAAGCATGAAAGCAGGTAAGGCAGCTGGATATGATAGAGTATCACTCGAGATGCTAAGGGCTGAAGAGGGAGTGGTGGCAGGCCTGCTGTACACCTTGTTTAATTTATGTTGGGAATTTAAAACGGGTACCGGATGACTGGTGCGAAGCAGTAATAGTACCAATATATAAAGGAAAAGGGTCACAGCAGGACTGCAAAAACTACCGCGGTATCAGCTTGCTTAGTATTGTGGGTAAACTGTATGCTAAGGTGTTAATTGAAAGAGTTATGAAAGAAACTGATGGAAAAATTTGGGATGTGCAAGCGGGTTTTAGAAAGGGAATGGGGTGTACAGATCAGGTCTTTTCCATGCGCATGATTGCGGAGAAGTTTTTGGCCAAAAACCAGAAAGTTTTTTGTGCATTCATGGACTTGGAAAAGGCTTATGACAGAGTGGACAGGAATGTGTTATGGCAAACACTGAACTCATATGGGTTGAGCGCTGGTTTGATACAGGCATTGAGGTCTCTTTATAGGGACTCTAGTGCTTGTGTCAGGATCAATGGGGTCTACTCGGACTGGTTTGGCATCCAAAAAGGTGTCAGACAGGGCTGTGTAGCTTCCCTTCGGCTGTTCAACCTATTTATGGACCGGTGTTTGCAAACTTTGAAAGATGAAGAATGTGGTTTAAGAATGGGCGAGTTAACCGTCAAATGCCTTTTGTATGCCGATGATCAAGTCATATTTGCGTCATCGGCGTCTGAATTGCAAATGATGGTTACATTAATGAACTGGGAATTAAAAGAAAGGGGAATGAAAGTGAACACATGTAAGACGAAAGTGATGGTTTTTGAAAGAGAAGAAAGCAAAACGGTATGTGAAATAAGAATAGAAGGATAGTTAATTGAGCAAGTGGATGAGTTTGTGTATTTGGGATGTGTATTTAGCAGGGATGGTAGATATGATAGGGATATAGAACGACGAGTAAATGCAGGGAATAGAGTGAATGGGGCACTACACTCTATTATGGAGAACCAGAATGTGTCAAAACAGGCACGTATGGTGATTCATAATTCTGTGTTAGTCCCTACTTTAATGTATGGTAGTGAAAGCTGGGTGTGGCAGAAGAAGCACGAAAGTAGAATAAATGCTGTAGAAATGCGGTCTTTAAGGAATATGCTAGGGTTGAATCTGAATGACAGGGTGAGAAATTGCGTGATAAGGGATAAATGTGGTATGCAAGATGATGTTGTGACCAGGATTAAGAAAGGAATGCTTCGGTGGTTTGGTCATGTGGAAAGAATGAATGAGGAAAGAGTGACAAAGCAAATTTATATGGCAGATGTGAACGGCCTAGTCGGGAAGGGACGCCCTAGGAAAAAGTTTATCGACCAAATTGGCGATATTTTGAAAATGGGCCACGTTAGAAGTACCCTTAACCGACGAGCATGTATGCGTAGATATATGGATGTGAAGGAGGCGAAAGAGGTGTGTCAGGATCGTATCAAATGGAAGTCCGTAGTCTCTGCCTACCCCTCTGGGTGACAGGCGTGAGTGTTTATGATATGAAAATAATTTAGATCCTTACGCAAATTCTATACCGTCAATTTTGCCATTTTTATCGGAGCAATTTAATAATGGGGATTCTTACGGTTCACTCAATAATCACAGGTCGGCTTTATCATTACTTCTGGGAGACTGTGTAGGTTCTACAGACCAAATAAAACGATTCTTAAAGGGCGCATTCAAGTTAAGACCAGCCCTTCCAAAATATACTGGTACTTGGGACCCAAAAATTGTCTTAAATCGTGTTGGAGGTTGGGTTTCCAATGATACACTTCCAATTGAAAAACTCACAAGAAAATTAGCAGTATTAATGGCATTATGCACAGCACACCGAGCTCAAACATTATCTTTAATAAAGATAGACAATATTAAGATATGTTCTTCAGATGTTAGAATCAGCATCACTGATATAATTAAAACGTCTGCAGCGGGACGTCAGCAACCCCTTTTAATTTTACCTTATTTTATTGAAAATAAAAATATTTGACCAGCCACGGCAATAAAAGATTACTTAGAGATTACAAAAAAAAAATAAGACCCGCAGGTTGTCGGAACTTATTGCTAACCTACAGGCGGCCACTGCTTAATCTATCAGAAGGTAACTTAAAACTACTACATACGGTGCACAGTACGTCTAGTCAGATTTCTTCCACCTATGGGCCAAAAACGAATTCTAATAGAAGCTAGTAAGGCTTGGAGCCCTAGATGTAGAAGTCGTACGTTTTCTTGTTGGAATAAAAGTTGGGTAAAATAGTGTTTAGGGCTTAACAACATGGGATGCTTCATGTTTAAACTATATTCAGAAGCCTGAATACGACCTCCTACTCTTAGTACTCTTTCAACAAAAGGTCTCCAAACATCGACGATTTCCTTTGGAGCGGGCTCATCCCAGTCCAATTCGAGAGACCATAAGGTCTGAATTGAAATTTTGGGAACGATAGTGGACAAGGATAGGAGCCCCAAGGGATCGAAGATCTTGAAAGTTGAAGAAAGTATAGAGCGCTAAGTGATGACCTCAGACTGATCCACTGCAATGGAAAAGTTAATGCTGTTGGATGAAGGACTCCAATTTAGGCCCAGCGTATTTGTTGACTGACTCAATGTCAGGTTGCCGGATGACTGGACAACGTCTACAATACTGTAGTCTACAGACAGTAGCTTACAAATCGTTTATTTGAATAATCAAAATGTAAACTAAATTGCTGGTGGTCAGGTCGCGAGCTATCGGCGAGTGACGGCCTTAGGCGTGTTGGTGAGAAAAACTCCCCGTGCTTCTCGTACTCCCCGCGAACACCATCGGTACTGTCGTAACGGCGCCGACAATGAGGATAGATACGGATAGCGACTTTATTTTATGTTAAAGGAAAATAATGTCCAGTGTCAATAGTGAGTCCAACTGTGATCTATGTGTGAATCTAGCTGATGGGAGTGTAAAAAAACTCAAAGTTATCAAGGGAGAAAATACTTAGCTGTGAGTTTTTGAGTATAATAGACTATGGAGTTCGGAATAAACTGGTTATAAAAGCTATTGACGATGGGCAATTAATGGAATTTGGATCGAAGTCTTATACCGGCAATCATAGAATGAAAGGATTCCAGATATTTATAAGAAAGAAAATATTTTTCTGAGAAGTTTGGAGGGATCAGGAGATGAATAAACGTTTTTTTACAAAAACTTCGTTATTATTATTATATTCGTATTTATTATTACCCAATTTTAATTCATTTCTATAAATCGATATCGTATGTAAATTAAGTAGATAAAATAAAAATTCAGGTTTTACAATCCTTGCCTGATTGAAAACTTCATGCTTATAGTTAAAATGTGCACTCAGGCGGATCAAATCTGCTGCTCGATTTGTCTTTAATAATGAACGTTTCAATTTATGAAACAGCTCGGTTTATTTAAGTCAATGAAGTGGGAATAAAGACGGCACTCGCGTCTAATGCTTTCTTTAGATTGCCGTCAAATGGAGCTACGAATTTTTTACTCCAGTTTTTCCATTAGGTTTCCTGCATCCGCAATAGGGTAAATTGAAATTGAGAAACACTTCAATGCATTTTAAGAATAGCGTTATAGGAAATAAAATCTACATTTCTCGTTTATAGAATACGAAAAAATGCTAGTGAACGACGTGCGATTCAAAGTGAACTAGTACTTTTATTTGGTATGTATTTGATAGTATGTTTTGTCCTAGAAATAAACGAGGCAGATTTTAATATTTATTGATTTCAAAGGTTTAAAACAGTGTCCAATTATGAAGAATAATATGTAGATTATTGCTAATGACACAAATTAATACTTATAGCGAAGTGGTAGTTAGCAGAGATCGATTGAATTTTTTTTATTGATGTATGATATTGTAATATCAAACTCTTTAAATTTAATAATTGAGATTATATTCTATCATTTATATTTATATACTCGTTTTTATTAGAATAACTTAAGTCTCTAAAGTATGATTTTTTTAAACTGTAGAGAGAACATACGACATATTTCGGAGACATGGACCCCCCCCCCACCAGCTCTGCGTACTATCTACATTAAGACATAAATATTATCTGTTAAAACCTTGTCATTATAATACGAGTAGATGGAAGGAAGCCATCGCTTGGCATTTCATAGGATCGATAGAAACGGACTTGAAAGGAGACAATCAATTTTGGTATGGAGAATGGGCCCACCACAAACTTTTGCGGCTATATGCATGTCGATTTATTCCTTGTAGTCTATAGATTACAATAGTTATATCAATTTTACCGTAACTAACGGAAATACTGAGAAAATAACAATTAAAATATGAATAACACCATAACCTAAAAACAACACTAAAAGCGATTGTCTAGTACTTTTCACTGGTATTATAAGTTAAAATACTGCACTGTTTAATAATTAAAATAAAATAGTATAAAAAAAAGTTGCAGTTGTAGGTACTTTAAGATTGATAGAAAATTCTTCGTTGTTCCAACAAAATATAGAGCTTGTCTGTGTACAAATGTTTAATGAAGAGCTTCTACCTTTTACATGTATTGATGTATAGTGAGTATTGATCCCAAATATCATCAAAGTAACATAATTAAAGCCAAGATGAGTAAAGGATAATATGTCCATTTGTAATATTACCTACACACGCTAAACCTATAGTAATAAAGATGTTTTAAACTGGTTGTGCTTATCATAAAAAAACACAAATTATAATGCCACTGCCTAATAAATGCAGTTGTGGTGTTGAATTATACATGGTGTTTTGTAAATCATCATTTCCAAAGTAGTATATTAATAGTAGAACAGACAGACAGATATAAACCGTGTTAAAACTTTGTTTTAATATATTTCGGTTGATTGGTAAGTACTTATATATCTTAAATAACATTAAACCCAAAATAATTGGGTAACAGCATACCCTTTTATGTTAAGTAAAATGTTTTGAACCGGTTGTTTAGTTAGAAAAAAAATAATATTATCACTGTAAAAAAAAACTAGCAATAACATGGTTGTGTGGGAACTTTGCTTGTATTGATTGATTGGTTAGCATATACTGGACACTATTTAAGTCTAGTAATGTAAACAATGATATATATTAAGCTAGAAATCTCAAACTGATTATGTAACAATGTAAGAATTCACTGTATTTATTATAATTGATCATCATCCTAAAGCAGTATATACAGAAAGGCGCAGTGAGTTAACTTTGTTTTAAAATAGGTTAACTGATTAGTTAATATACCCCTAATACTATTTAAGCTAAAAGACTAGGTTATTTCTTGTTTATCTATGTTATAACACACTAACAAATAGTAATAAAATAAAGTGTTATGTAAGGATAACAAAAACACATGTATAATTTCAATTGTATTTAAGGTTTGAGATATCTTTATTTCTCATAAAATTTACAATAATTCACTTACATGAGAAAGTTTAAAATACTTACAAACAAATAATAGTCTTATCCTAGGCGTACACTAATATATCTAATCAATTTCACTCAAACACATTCAGTTGTAATTATACATTTTTTAGCAAATTTTATTTCTAGAACAAACAAAATACTAATAAACTGGCTACTTTTAAAAGACTTACGCAGCCAAGGCGAAAAATGCTTGGACGCGCACCCTACACAGACCGAGCGTAGTTAGAAGCAACGCGTAAAATAGTGAAATTAAGGTACGCTCAGGTTAGATTTATCATTTTTGTTCGCGACGGCCTAACAACGTTAAGAAACGAAGTTATAAAGAATATTGTTTTTGTATTAATAATGAAATTACCGACAAAACTGTATGAAAACGTGTATTAATATAGTTGTGTAACATATTTATAACTCTTAGTATATTTGTATAGAATGTCGTTTTGATAACAAGTAATATAAACAACTTTTATTATATACCAAAAAATCGACCAATCACAGCGCGTCTTATCGTGGAACTCTCTAAAAGTTTTAATTAACTGCGTAATAGTTCATACTTAAAATAAGGAAAATAATTTTATGTTCTAAAAGTGTTATAAATATGACATTCAATTAGCGTATGGCTTATAGATTAAAGAAGTGTAGGGATATTTTTGTATAATTAAACGCATTTCGTAGTTATAGAAAAAACAAAGAATTAATGTACCCAAATATTATGAAAATTTTGGACATTTCGTTTAATAACTTTTTACAATGTTAATATTTTGAGTAACCTTTATGATATACTTATAAAGTACCAGACTACCGATTTATTGATGTATATCATGTTAGTGTAGCAATTAGTTTTGTATTGAAAATATTGCAATTTATGCCATTTGTATAGTGAAAATTTTATGCAATAAAGAGGCAAACGGAAAATGGCAAGCGGCTCACTGCAAAGTATTGCCCAAGTCTACCTTAGGGGCTCGGGACCCAGTACCAGCAGTAGTGTGAAGAACTACCAGTGACAAGTGAAGTGAATTGAGTGGTATCCGGTGGTAGCTGAAGTGACTAGTAGCAGTATATAGTGAATAGTGATAGTGTTAGCTAGCCGAAAAAGGTCGTAACAGACATTCGCAGTTACACATAGTGAAAGTGTTAGCTAGCCGAAAAAGGTCGTAACTGATATTCGCAGTTACATATAGTGAAAGTGTTAGCTAGCCTAAAAAGGTCGTAACTGATAATCGCAGTTACATGTAGTGAAAGTGGTAACTGATATCCGCAGTTACACAAGTGATAAAATCAGCTAGTTTAGTTGATAATAGCTGCTAGTCAGTAGTGTTAGAAAACCAGCTACTACCAATAGATCTTTGATACCACCATACAATTTAAAGAAATCTTTTGAAATATACAGTGACCAATCAATAGTGAACAACCGTGATCAATAGTTATAAAATTTCGCGACTAATCAATCAGTCGAACCGCTGGCCACTACCTTGCTATTTGTATTTGTTAATCGTGCATTTTGATTTAAACCACAGTCCACAATATTTCAGCGGCACCCACAAAGACGGCGGTGAAAGTACCCACCGGAACCTATAGGTGTAGGACGTGAGCGACTCGCGAAGTATCTTCGACAACATTTACTCCGGAGAGTTTCGCCCGTCCGGCACATTCGTTGGTCCTTCGAGCCGGATATATCCGTTTGTATTTCGGAACCGGGTAAATTGTCACCACCGTATTAAAACCGCAGAATTTTTCAGATTCAAGATGCCGATCACCCGTTCGCAAGGAAGGGAAGCCAAGGCGTGGAACGTTGGTCTGGAAGGAGGTTCGTCGGCCAGTAAAGCCGCCGTCCACTACCAGATGCCACCACGCTCACCGTCAACGGTAGAGGGCGCTGAGGCGCCATGCTGCCCCCCCGAGGGGGGGATACCCCTGCCCGCGCCGACCACTACGGCTCGCACAACGAAGCAGAGGGAACATATAGAAGGCAACGATGACTTTAGCCGTGCATCATCGCCAACAGCCCGGGAAGACACCCACACCGAAGAGCCACCGAGGGGCCACACCGATTGCAGTACGAAGTCAAAGAAGACTGTTCGGCCCAATAGAAGAATTTTGAAGGCTCGTGAAGAAGTATTGAAGATCAAACTAGAACTTGCGCAGATCTCTTTACAGATGGCTGAAGAAGCAGACGAATCAGACGACTATGATGAAGATGGTCACTCCAAAAGTGAGTACGTTCGATCTTGGCTCGAAAACTCTGTAGCCAAACAAAAGTCAAATAGAGGCGCAACCGCCGGAGGGAAGACCCCATTTAATAAAACCGTCACAAAGCCAACCCCGGACGTTGTCGACCTCAGTGAGCCCCAAAAGGAGCTCACGAACCAGGATTCCTATCCAGAAGACGTACAAATGGATCCCATGCCACAGAAGCTCAGCCAGGAACCCATCGTTATTGAAGACAGGGGGCTCCGTCCATTTATATCGGTGCTCACATCCGCTATAGCCGCACTCGCTGACAAATCAAAATTAGAGAGTGCACCACTATCGTCGCATACTTTCGCAGCGTCGAAAGCTATAATGACACTGCCAAGCTTTAGCGGAGCACATACCGAGTGGCTTTCATTCCGTGCCATTTACGACACAACCCGAGGCTACTTCAATGACATTGAAAACACAGCTAGACTAAGACTAAGTCTACAAGAAAGAGCCTTGGAAACAGTCAGTTCAGAACTCATCGGGCATGCCAAGCCAGATGAGATTATGCGAGAACTGGAGCTACAATTTGGGCGTCCAGATTCAATCGCGCAAGCAGAAACCGAGAAATTACGAGGATTAGCACGCTGTACAGAAGCGCTCAGAGACATCTGCACATTCGCGAGCAAAGTGAGGGGAAGCGTCGTCACTCTTCGAGCCCTAAAGCGAGATCATTACCTCGTCAACGCAGAGCTGCTACGACACCTCACCGACAAACTGCCAAACTCTATACGTGCCCAGTGGTATAGAATCTACACCGAAAAATATGACTCTAGACCAGACCTCGGCTGCTTCAGCGATTTTATTACCGAGCAAGCTCGCTTCTGCAGTGCATTTGCGCCTCCAGAAATTATAAACGAAACACAAAGCAATCGTTCAGTACATAGAGCACACGCGGCTACTACTAAGCCGTCTCCGAAATGCAGAGTGTGCGGAAAGGAGGGTCACTACGGATCCGAATGTAAAAAATTTAAAGAAACAGATATCTACAAAAGATGGGAACTCGCAAAGCAAAATAATTTATGTTTCCGCTGTTTACGCTATAGAAATCAGACACACAAATGCAAAACCAATAAGTGTGGAATAGAAGGATGCACCGCGACACACAATCGACTTCTCCATAGTAATACAAAGGAGAAGACTGATGTCAAACAAAAAGAACCTCAAGAAACTGTTGCTAACTCATTCGGTGTGTCAAAGCATCAAGCCTATTTAAAAATAAGTCCAGTGCGAGTAATTGGACCGGCGGGAGCTGTAAACACACACGCCCTGCTGGATGATGGGTCAACAGTTTCACTAATGGATGAAGAGATCGCCAAACAAATTGAAGCTATAGGGCGGTTGGACCCGTTTAAGATCACTGCTATCGGGAACACTACCCTCGATTCACCGGAATCCCGAAGAATCAAAGTATCGCTGAAGAGACTCCACAGCAAAAGGGTGCCATTCAGAGCACGCACGGTCGCAAGCCTAAACTTGGGGCCACAGACTGTGCGTGCAGTGGACATAGCCAAGTGCAACCACTTGAAAGACCTAAAGGAGCAGCTAATATATGACTCCGGCAACCCAAGGATCCTAATAAGACAGGACAATTGGAGACTTCTGATAGCCACTCAAATCCGTAGAGGTCCGCCGCACCAGCCAATCGCCTCGCTCACAGAATTAGGATGGGTGCTACACGGGGCACACACTAAAGCCCCGTATCAGCGCGTCCACGCGGCCAATGAGCTGCACAAGAGCGAGGGAACTATAGATGACCATCTCCACGAATATTTCGCGCTGGAATCTCTCGTTATCAATCCGAGAAGACCAGACTCCGATCCAGAGAAGAAAGCTAAAGATATACTAAATAGCAGCACCCGTCAGTTACAAGACGGGCATATAGAAACAGCGCTTCTCTGGAAGAAAAAGGATATGAATAGCAAAAGACACTGGCGACGCTCCCAGATACTCGCTGACATGTTCTGGCAGCGTTGGGTCCGAGAGTATTTACCGGAACTTCAAAACCGGCGGGAGGCCCATGGGCGAGGTCCCAATCTCCAGGTGGGCGAACCAGTCCTCATAGCTGATGCCCAGTTACCACGTAACACCTGGCCACGAGGGAGGGTGGAAGCATTTTACCCCGGTGCGGACGGACAGATTCGCACTGTGGAGGTACGCACAGCAAACGGCCTAATCAAGAGACCAACCAGGAAACTCGTGCCGCTGCCGAAGTAGAAGCAACGTCGCTCACCGAAATGGATGCAGCGCCGCTGTGAGAAAATCGTCGCGACGCTGCACGGCGGGAGAGATGTTCGCGACGGCCTAACAACGTTGAGAAACGAAGTTATAAAGAATATTGTTTTTGTATTAATAATGAAATTACCGACAAAACTGGATGAAAACGTGTATTAATATAGTTGTGTTACATATTTATAACTCTTAGTATATTTGTATAGAATGTCGTTTTGATAACAAGTAATATAAACAACTTTTATTATATACCAAAAAATCGACCAATCACAGCGCGTCTTATCGTGGAACTCTCTAAAAGTTTTAATTAACTGCGTAATAGTTCATACTTAAAATAAGGAAAATAATTTTATGTTCTAAAAGTGTTATAAATATGACATTCAATTAGCGTATGGCTTATAGATTAAAGAAGTGTAGGGATATTTTTGTATAATTAAACGCATTTCGTAGTTATAGAAAAAACAAAGAATTAATGTACCCAAATATTATGAAAATTTTGGACATTTCGTTTAATAACTTTTTACAATGTTAATATTTTGAGTAACATTTATGATATACTTATAAAGTACCAGACTACCGATTTATTGATGTATATCATGTTAGTGTAGCAATTAGTTTTGTATTGAAAATATTGCAATTTATGCCATTTGTATAGTGAAAAGTTTATGCAATAAAGAGGCAAACGGAAAATGGCAAGCGGCTCACTGCAAAGTATTGCCCAAGTCTACCTTAGGGGCTCGGGACCCAGTACCAGCAGTAGTGTGAAGAACTACCAGTGACAAGTGAAGTGAAGTGAGTGGTATTCGGTGGTAGCTGAAGTGACTAGTAGCAGTATATAGTGAATAGTGATAGTGTTAGCTAGCCGAAAAAGGTCGTAACTGACATTCGCAGTTACACATAGTGAAAGTATTAGCTAGCCGAAAAAGGTCGTAACTGATATTCGCAGTTACATATAGTGAAAGTGTTAGCTAGCCTAAAAAGGTCGTAAATGATATTCGCAGTTACATATAGTGAAAGTGTTAGCTAGCCTAAAAAGGTCGTAACTGATAATCGCAGTTACATGTAGTGAAAGTGGTAACTGATATCCGCAGTTACACAAGTGATAAAATCAGCTAGTTTAGTTGATAATAGCTGCTAGTCAGTAGTGTTAGAAAACCAGCTACTACCAATAGATCTTTGATACCACCATACAATTTAAAGAAATCTTTTGAAATATACAGTGACCAATCAATAGTGAACAACCGTGATCAATAGTTATAAAATTTCGCGACTAATCAATCAGTCGAACCGCTGGCCACTACCTTGCTATTTGTATTTGTTAATCGTGCATTTTGATTTAAACCACAGTCCACAATATTTCAGCGGCACCCACAAAGACGGCGGTGAAAGTACCCACCGGAACCTATAGGTGTAGGACGTGAGCGACTCGCGAAGTATCTTCGACAACATTTACTCCGGAGAGTTTCGCCCGTCCGGCACAATTTTAATTAGTAAGTATAAGTCCCAAACATTATTAAAGTCAAAATAACTTGATCAGAAGGACATTTTCAATGATCAGATTCAGTATCTATAGACTGCATTTCATATTTCTGTTATTATTTTGTATCTGCCTACGGACAGTTCTGCAAGCTTTCAGACTGCAAGACATACAGATTTGTTATAAGCGGTCCACCCGAAAAAAGGTAATAAATATTGTAGAGTGTCTTTACTAAATAATAATTCTTATCAAAATATTATTTTTCCATATTTATTGCCCTTAAATGTTTATGTTTATATTGATTAAGTAATAATTTAAATTTAAACACTATTAAAGCCAACAAAACAAGTTCATTCATCCTTCGGAATCAGAAGGACATTTTCAATAATAAGAGATATGAGATAAAACTGTTGCTTTCAATGTCAATAAACTATATATTTCCATAGTTACGTGTACATTTTGTTATCTATGTCAAATAAAAAAAATATTATTATTAAAACAAATTCCAATAATTAATCAGCTCCAGTTAATCAAATACACAGAAAAATTATGAATTTACATATAACAATATTTGACTATGTGCAAGTAGTCTGACTTTTTACTGGTCTTATTTTAGTTAACAGGATATTATTTTTATATTAAGTATCTGATAAAAAATGTATTTAAAATTTTATATGCTTTAGAGCCACGCTGTAGTTATATTAGTAGTAAAGTTGTCGCACGAATGAGTCGGCTCAACTGGGGTAGGACCACACTCCCACAGAATACCAGCGTAAAATAGCAGCTTAATGCTGCTGTGTTTCGTATGGTGAGTGTAGAGAGCTGGAGACCTTTTTTACTAGAAACGAGGCATTCCATCTCAGTCCTTAGGAGCGACAACGCTTCTGCATTTATTCTGCATTCTCTATTTAAGATAAATGTAGATGTCTATGGGTCGCAGTACCACTTACCATCAGGTGGACTGTGTGCTCGTTTGTCACCATATCTTATAAAACATATTCCAGAGTTAACAACTCAGCAGTCTTAAGCATCCGATTCTGCCGCAGGTATGGTCCAAAAACATCAAGGAGATGACCATTGCACTATTAAAGTTAAAAGCAGTTGTGGTGTTGAATTATACATGGTATTTTGGAAATCATCATTTCCAAAGTAGAATATTAATAGTAGAACAGACAGACAGATATAAACCGTGTTAAGACGAAATATTTTATTTCTTAAACGTGCATCTGATCGAGCTCGGATTTCTCAAGTGTAACTTACAGCGAACGCTAAGCCTTAGCCATGATATTTATAGGGAGTTACCTCGGTTCTTATATCAATCATATATATTTATATTTTATAAAAAATATGTGATATAAAAATTGATACGCAAAAATGAAGGATAGTGATTATGTACTGGTATGTGTTTTTCGCAATCAAGTTAAGGTTATGTGCGTTCAGTTGACAAATATGATATAGTACCATCGATATAAATGACAGGATGTGGTCGTGCGAACAATTTTTTTTCACGGTTTTAGCATAGAATAAATCAGTGCTATCTCTTAAATACCCATTAACTACCACGGAATCGGTGTTTCCACTTATTGTTTTGTTTTTATCCTAGAACCCGTAGAAATACTCGCTAAATTATCGTAATAGATCTAAATACCCTTATTTAATAATTACGCAAACTTCTATACTATAATATATTATTATTCAAACTCTATTTGTGCTTTTGGTATTTACTAATTTTTTAAACACAAATATATGTACCTTCTATATTGTCTATCTACTATGGCTGGTAAAAAATCCAGAATCCATGGCTGGTTTCCCTCGACCCAAAGATTCTACTTTGGATTTAATTCTAATTCTCTTTTAACATACACAATAACTTCTATGTGTATGTATATTTTATGTGATTTATTGTAAGTCGTCAATTTTAATAAATCATTCAAATCTATTATTTAATTAAGATTTTACTAATAACATAAAACTTCTAAGAACTGTGTCTGCCATTTGTTTTAGAATTATAGTTTTGAAAAATCTATAATTCTAAAACAAAAGTAGAAAAGTAATCTCTTGAGTTACATCAAAGACATCAAAGTGGTTTAAATCTCCTTGTATTAAATACATACCCCTATGTTAATTAACTAAACCATGCCACCACAAAAATAAAATGGAGATGTGGGATTATTCATATTTCGGTTCCTGCATGATATTATCCACATAATGTTTAATAATTGCATTGATTAGATATTGTCTCATGATTTTCTTCTGTTTCGTTGGCAAACCGTTCACTTTATTATAATTTCAAATAGGAATTTTTCTAAATTTTAACACAAAACCATTTAATAATATCGTATAGGTATGTAATCACTTTAATAAAATTATGATATTACGAACTCATATCAAATAACAGTAATTTTATTAATATGATTAAATAGACAAGTTGTTTACATCAACGTTTTAATTTAGGCATGGATAAATAAACAGTGTGCATGTCGATCCGAAATCGATTAATCAAAAAATCGATTATTTAGTAACCATAGACCACATACATACCCTTCGCAAAATTGTACAGAAGACCGAAGAGTATAATCTGCCACTTTGTCTTGCATGTATGAACCACGATATACTTAACTATGATTCCATCGAAATATCGGCACTGCTACATTCCTTTCAGCGGTACCAAGTTTACTGTCAGTATATCAAAGTGTCGAAGTGATTGTACAGTAAGGGTACAATGGTTATCCGAGTACAGAGCAAAAAGTACAAATCCTATCCAACTGCAGAGAGGTGTAAGAGAGGGTGACGTAATATCAACGAAAATTTTCACCGCTGTGTTGGAATACGATTTCATGCTACTGGACTGGAAGTGATAGAATGTTAACGTCAATGGCAAGTTTATTACTCACCTCTGATTTGCCAACGATATGATCCTTGTGGCAAATTAGGAAGAGGACAATAGCATTATGCTCAATGACTTTAATTGTGTCTCGGCAGGGGAACTAAAGCCACGTGTAACGTCTATGTCACACATATACCGGTAGTTCTTGGGAGCATTTAGCTCGAACGAATTTGTTGACGATTATGGTTACCTGTGACAAATAGGTAAGTTCAACTTCAACCAAGAGGTCAATCGACTGATTCAAATCTGGCTGGGTAGCGTTCCGGAGATTACTTACAACACATCTTCTCGTGAGGCATAACTCCAAACCTGAAAACAAATTTGCACAAAGTGGGTGTAGTCAGTGGTGATATATTGATCTTTGACTTGGTTCTTCCCTGCTGGCCGTATAAGAAAGCTCAAGGTTGCTTAGTGAGATAAGGAGGGAGCAGTAGAACCAGAGTAACTGACATAGCCCACAACCAATGTGGAAAAGGGGTTCTCGAGTGGCAGCTTATACTGGTAGGTGAAGTGTAGGGTGACCCTCCACTCGATGAAGTGACGACCTGGTAAGACATGCAGGAAGTCGATGGATGCAGGTGGCTCAAGAACATGCTTTGTGGGTTTTTTTCTTCGGGGAGGACTTTTTTCAGCAGTAAACTTGTAAAAGGCTGTAATGATGACAATGTGTGTGTTAATAACAAGCAAGTACCAGGAGACTGGTGCAAAGCCAATGTAGACCCACTGTTTATGGTAAAATGGCCTTGTTGATCTAGTGGTCGTAAATGCAATTGTTGATTACGAGGTCCTGGGTTCTGAGAAAATTTCGGGTCGTGCCAAATTCAGTTACTGGGATTTTATAACGAAAATTCTCAGATACAGCCCGGGATCAGCAAGATGAAAGTGTTTTGCCTCTATGCCCCGAAAATCTCTTAAAGTCGTTAGTCCGGCGCCTGATCTATTTCCAGTCATATCAGATAACTGTCGCACTGGACAAAAAAGTGAAGTAATAAAGAGTGTTCGTTTGCTTGTGCGTACATTTGTGACTGGCCGCCGTGATAGAAATTCGGTCAAGAGGGCATTAATTTAAATGTCTCAGTCTCAGACGTGACACATTTTCTGCAAATATGTCAATGTCATCGTTTCGAGTGAGTATGCTATGTACTTAGGAAACGCGGCCTACGACGCGGAGCCACCGTTCCATTGTCTCTCTGCAGGAAATGGATATCACAAATGGTGGTCACCAACAAACCCATTCTATCCACAACAGACTGGCAGTACAACTTGTGGTGAATTATAAGAAGATAGTGCCTAATAGTTGACATCACCCTCCTAAACATTAGGGTTTCTAAAGCAACCATACCCAAGACGAATAGGGATGGATTTAGTAAAAAAATAAGGGTAGTAGCCGTGCCTCCTCTTATAAAGCCAAGGAGGAAATTTACGTTGTATCATCTCTTACATGATAGTATATTTATTCTCATAAGGATTCTAGACCACAGCTACATAGTATAGTTTACTCCAAACATGCGCATTATATAAAGTTTTAGCTACCCTAATATCAAATTAAATCAGCGGCAGTCCTTTTCACAAAACCCAAAGTCTTACTAGTCAACTTGCAAGTGTATGTCATATGATTGTGAAAATCTAATTTTGTACCCAATAATAAGCCTAAGTCAATTATGTTATATACTCTTGCCATAGCCGCGTCAAATAAGTTGGCATCATCATCATCATTACAGCCCTTCACAAGTCCACTGTTGAACATAGGCCTCCCCCAACGTGCAACAAAGCACGTTCCTGAGCCACCTGCATCCATCGACTTCCTGCATTTCTTATCAGGTCGTCACTCCATCTAGTGGGAGGTCGCCCTACACTACGCCTACCGGTACGAGGCTGCCACTCGAGAACCTTTCTTCCCCATCTGTAATTGGTTCTTCGAGCTATATGGCAAGCCCATTGCCATTTCAGCTTACTAATCCGTTGGGCTATGTCGCTCACTCTGGTTTTACTGTAGATATCCTCATTTCTGAGTCTATCACGCAGAGAAACTCCGAGCATTGCCCTCTTCATAGCTCGCTGAGCGACATTGAGAATCCTCATACGGCCAGCAGTGAAGGAACACGTCTCAGATCCGTAAGTCATCACTGGCAACACGCACTGGTTGTACACTTTACTCTTCAGAGATTGAGGTATACCTGACGAGAAGATGTGTCGTAATTTCCCGAACGCTGCCCAGCCGAGTTGAATCCGTCGATGGACCTCTCGGTCGAAGTTGGACTTACCTAGTCTGACTATTTGTCCTAGGTAAACGTACTCCTCAACTACTTCAAGCATAGTGCTCCCAACAATTACAGGCATAGATGTGAAATGGACATTAATAATGATCTTTGTTTTGTCCATGTTCATCTTAAGACCTATCCGTTGGGAGACACCATTGAGGTCATTGAGCATAGTGCTTAGATCCCCCAGCGATTTTGACATTAGGACTACATCGTGGGCAAATCGAAGGTGAGTGATGTACTCGCCTTTGATGTTAATACCGTATCCTTTCCAGTTCAGTAGCTTGAAAACGTCTTCCAATGCAGCGGTCTTACACCTCTCTGCAGTTGGATAGGTTTCAAACTCTGGTTCTGTACTTGGATAGCCATCGTAGCCCTATTGTACAAACACTTCAGCACTTTGATATACCGACAGTCAACTTGGCACCGCTGAAGGGACTGTAGGACCGCCCAAATTTCGACGGAATAAAAGGCTTTCTCATAGTCCACGTATATCAGGAAAAGTGGCAGATTGTACTCTTTGGTCTTCTGTACAATCTGCTGCAGGGTATGTATGTGGTCTATGGTACTAAAGCCTTTTCGGAAACCGGCTTGTTCGGGAGGCTGGAAATCGTCGAGTCTGCGTGCGAGATGATTCGAAATGACTCTCGAAAAAGCACGTAGATGCGGCTCTGAAGGGAAATCGGTCTGTAGTACTTCAAGAGAGCGTTGTCGCCTTTCTCAAATCCTGGTCACAGCATCATCTTGCAAACCACACTCTTCTCTTATTACACAATTTCTTACTCTGTCATTCAAATTCAGCCCTAACATACTCCTTAACGACCACATTTCTACTGCGTTCATTCTACTCTCGTGCTTCTTCTGCCAAATTGGGTGTGGCAGAAGAAGCACAAGAGTAGAATGAACGCAGTAGAAATGTGGGCGTTAAAGAGTATGTTAGGGCTGAATTTGAATGACAGGGTAAGATATTGTGTAATAAGAGAAGAGTGTGATTTGCAAGATGATGTTGTGACCAGGATTAAGAAAGGAATTTTTCGGTCGTTTGGTCATGTGGAAAGAAATAGTGAGGAAAGAGTGACAAAGAAAATTTATGTTGCAAAAGTGAATGGCAGAGTTGGAAAGGGACGTCCTAGTCGAAATTTTATCGACCAAATTGGCGATTTATTGAAAATGGGCCAAATTAGGAGTACCCTTAACCGACTAGCATGTATGCGTAGGTGTATGGACGTGAAAGAGGCGAGAGAGGTATGTCATTATCGTGCCAAATGGAAGTCTGTGGTCTCTGCCTACCCCTCTGGGTGACAGGTGTGAGTGTTTATGTTATGTATGTATGTAATACTAAACCCAAGCATACCACTGCAAGACTTCAAGACAGAGTAAGTTCAATGTGCATAGATTGGACCATAATCAATAATTAAAAAGCTGAAGGTACTCCAGGTTAACACTGAAATCGGTACTTTAGTTACCACAGTCCCCCGCTACAATAGGTGCTGCAAAGTAACCGAAACGTCGCGAATTAGAAATCAATTAAAATTAAACGGGATAAAATCCGTAAAATTGGTTTCAATCAGTGATGTAAAGGTATATTAAAGTAATTGGCTATATTATCAACGATAAACTTATGCTAATAATAAGGTCCTTTGACCGTCAGGTTAAAAGGATTTTTTAAAATTCTTAATAGATTAAATATTAAGTAATTGTAAGTTGTAGTGTGTGAATATCCACTACCAGTTTCACACCGTGAGTGCAGTAAGAGGCGGCAGATATTTATACGTGGTAGAGCCATATTGTCAGCCACGTTGTAGCACAAATGGGTCGGCTTGACCGGGGAAGGACCCCGCTCTCACAGAATACCAGCGTAAAATAGAAGGTTAAAACTGCTGTATTTCGTATTGTGAGTGCAGAGATCTGGAGACACTTTTTTACTGGAAACGAAGTATTCCATCTTAGTCATCACGGGTGACAAAACGTCAGCGTTTATTCTTAAGAGGATAAATGTAGATAACTGTGGGCCAAAACATCCACTTACCATCGCGTAGACCATGTGCTCGTTTGTCACCCTCATTCTTCAAAAAAAAAAAAGAACAACACCAAACACGACTGAAAAAAACATAAGATAGGCGCCAGTGTTTTTATAAAAACAATAAAAACCGCGGTGGGCAACCCACATGTCAAGCATGGTAACTATGGCATATATTTAAATATAATGACGTCGATGATGTTCATGTTGTATTACGATAATGACAAAATTTAAACAAAACTCGTTAATTGACTTCTATATAAAAAGTAAGATATGCTGTTTATGGCTTATATAAATTAAAGAACACATTTAAATAGGCAATATAAACTAGTAATTTGTTTATCTGTCAGATGAACATTACGGGTGGAAATGCTGCATTTACTTCTCACTAAATGGTCAATCCATTTAGTGAGAAGTAAATGCAGTGGCGCAAAGACACCCGTAAGCATTATTAATTACAACATTATTCTGCTTTGTCACGGTGGTATTCTGCAGATCAAATTATTTGTTATATATTTTTGTAGTGAAATATATAAGTATTGTATTTAAATATGATGGTTAAATTGTATTATAAGATAAATTGTGATTAATTGATGAATATTAAATTTATTACGCGGTCCACCGTGCAGCAGTTGTCATTTTTATAAAAAATCACTCAATGCCGTAGGTTAATAATAATTTTTAGTTACGTTGCAAATTAATTGACACAAAATTTTGAACTCGTCGTTGTCCAACGTATGCTACACATTCATGGATATAAATTTTCTCTCTTAGCCAGTTAATAATGAATACAACAGAGCCGTCCATGCTGTGCTTTAGTACCACTAAGCTTATATTTCTAAAGTTTGTGAAATATGGTGCTGAATAGTTATGCAACTCCGACATAGCACTAACGTTTTGTACCTAAAATTTATTATTGGTTATATTTAACGTTTTATTTAAAATAAACACAATGAAGTATGTAATGCATTACTATTGTAGCAAATTGTTTTTGTTATATTACTGCTGGCCTGGCTTAGTGAAATTAGATATATTTGCATCATTTCGTCCCTCGGATACCGCAATAAACGACTATGGAAATTGCTTAAAAGATCTTATGTCTTCCGATATATAAACGAGCATCTACCACTAACCATTTCATTTATGCCGTATGTAATATCCCGGACGAGTGACGTGAATAGTCAATCAGCGTCCAAGCGAACGATCAAGGCAAATTTTCCATCCCGCTGATATAGTGTGAAGCCCATATCCAGAACTGGACTTTTACACGCATTCTGTAGAATACGAACAAATCCAGCCACAGGGAACATACGACACACGGTGTAGGACAATAGGCACACTGGCCAAAAACCCTCCTAGAGTGCCACTACCTGCCAGAACGTCGCTCCTGCAGATGTGATGTAAGTGTATGGCATCACCACCCAATGCATGATTAGCTCGGCTACTAGCCGCAAAGCGTGTCTTGAGTCTACCGCTGACCTCAAGGGAATGGGTTCCCACGTTGTGCGGCTTTTGGCTGCAGCCTGGCCTCACTGGCCCATACTGCAAAGGAGAAAGCCGATCTTCTAGGCTCTTTCTTTGCGTCTAACTCGACTCTCGATGACGGGGGGAGTACGCCGCCGACCATCCCGCGGTGTGAGTGCTCCATGCCGGAAGTGCAGTTCACACAGCGCTCGGTTCGCAAAGCACTCCTCTCCCTGGACATCCACAAGTCGAGTGGGCCTGACGGAATCCCCCCAATTGTGCTGAGGACGTGTGCTCCAGTGTTGGCACCGGTTTTAACGCGTCTTTTCCGGTACTCCTACTCCCTAGGCGTAGTCCCAAAATCATGGAAGACGGCTTTCGTCCACCCGATCCCTAAGAAAGGCGACCGCTTAGACCCGTCCAACTACCGGCCTATTGCCATCACCTCCTTTTTCTCCAAAACAATGGAGTCTATTGTCAACCGCCAGCTCGTGAGTACCTTGAGGATCACCAGCTGTTTAGTGATCACCAATACGGTTTTCGCCGTGTTCGGTCAGCTGGAGAACTTCTGGTCTACCTAACTCACAGATGGGCGGAGGCAGTTGAGTCCAAGTGGGAGGCATTGGTCGTTAGTTTGGACATTGCGAAGGGCTTCAATCGGGTTTGGCATAAAGCGCGTCTTTCGAAGCTCCCTTCCCATGGGCTTCCCGAGAAATTGTGGGATCGTATCACCAGCTTTCTTGCAGATCAGAGCATTATGGTCGTTGTAGAGGGTGCAAGCTCTGATTACAAGCCTATTAATGCTGGTGTTCTACAAGGCTGCGTGCTATCGCCAACGCTGTTTCTTCTGCATATTGTGGCGGCCCAATATTATTACTAATAATTAAATTCAATATAAAGGGGCGTCAAAAATAGTCTTAAAAGATATATATTAAGCAATTAAGTTAAATTAATAAACATAAAGTTAATATATTTCAGACATTATCCCAATAACATAGTAAATTAAAGGCAAAATTATTGTTTTTCGTAACAAATAAATTTATTTAAAAACTTGAAATAATATTTAAAATAAGATAAATAATAGAAATACAAGTCAAAAAAATTATAAAATTAAGTTACATAACGTTTATAAGATAATTAGAAAATTTGTTAAAAATTGTTTAAGTCATGGGAGGTGTTCATTTATAAAAGAAATTTCCTAAGTTGTGGAAGGAGTTCACGTATAAAAGAAAATTTTCCTAAGTTATTGAAGGTGTTCATGTATAGATGTCTTGTATGAATGAGCTGCCGGAGATATATTCCTGCAGTTGTACATATATATGGGGTGGTCGGGAGCCCGACTGCCTGAAGTACTGTAGCAAAATGACTAGTCCTTATTAGGAACTTGAAAAGGAATATTATGATGGCGTGTGTTCTGCTTCACGAGCAATTGGTCCGAGGTAAACTTGGACTCGCTAACCGATGTGTTCTAGACATATCATCTTAGTGCCGGTGGTAAGCGGGTTTGTTGTAGCAATACGGCTTTCCCGTGGACATCGCACACCCATACCGGTTGTGGGCGGCGTCGTAGCGCATAGCGATGCGTCGTCTATCTTTCGGATGGGGATGATGAGTGTGTTTGGTAATACTTTTAAGTGTAACAGGCATACTCAACTTCATGTCTTAGTGCATTAGCGCTATGATACGTGGAGTTTTGTTCATTAGCGTCTTAGTAGCGTGCTACTATGATAAATTGGTGATATTTTTTATATAACAACAATACCAAATTTGTTGCCAAGTCCATAGGAGTCATGTGCGTGTGTTGTGAGGGGGCGCCATCCGTATGATAGTTGCATTGATGCTTACTGCTACTTGCGGTATTGCGTCTTGTGATGGATCTGCGGGTGTGCTGCGCCTGATTCGGCGCTCTCTTGTGGTTCTGGTCGATGGAGGTATACGGGTGGTGATGACTGCTGGAATTTATTGGGGACCTTGGAATGGTATAAGCCCGACGATAGTCGTATTGATGCTTGTTGCGTTCTGCAGCATTGCGTCTCTGCGATGGTTGTTTGGTGGGACGCTATTCTCAATGGCGCCCTCTGCGTCTTGGTTTGACTCACACCTAAGTAGCTTTGCCCAAGTTTATTGCGGGGCTGCAGACTGTCTGCCCTCCACGATGTTTTATATAACAACATAATACTATATCTCTGTAACTTTCCCACCTTTGAATGATTGAAGGCAACTTGTTGGTGGGTGAGACAAACATGATCGAAAATGCATTTACTCAACGTCAGTGACACAAACCCTTTCTGATGGCGAATTATTACTCTTATCTTATAACTGCCTTTTGCCTATATCTGCCATTGTATTGGTTGGTGGAGCATATGTGTCGACCTCATGCGGGTGATAGCTGGCGGGAGGATCTGAGGAGACTCTCAAGGCTGCGGCCGAAAGCCGCACAACGTGGGACCCCATTCCCTTGAGATGAGCGGTAGACACATAACACGCTCTGTGGCTAGTAGCCGTGCTGATCATGCAATTGTTGGTGATGCCATACACTTACATCACGTCTGCAGGAGCGGCGGTCTGGCATGTGGTGGCGCTCACGGAGGGTTTAAGGCCAGTGTGCCTATTTGCCTAAAGCCTAAACCGTGTGACGTACATGCACTGTTGCTGGATTCTTTCGTATTATGTATGGCGTTTACGCGCGACTTCAGTCGATGTTTGTGCTTACGCACTAACAAGGGACCTAGCCTCTTTTACTGGTTCGCCAGTTATTTTGCTGTGGACTACGGTCCAGTTCCAGAATTAGCGTTCACTACCGGGGGAGTGCATCAAAATGGTTGGCGCTCACCGTGCACGGCGTGTGTGGGGCCGTGTACCTCCCCTACATTTTTTTAAATAAATGTAGGAGAGCAAAGCCCTTGTATCGGGTATTTTTGTATAAATATATTTTGAGCCTTTTCCGAGCGGGAAGGGATAATTAATAATGTAAACCTGATACAAGCGGAATAGGGACGTTTTATGTTCTTAACCTTTTTCGAGCCCTGTCTTCGTGAACGGGGTTCATTTAGCTTATAAGGCACTACCAACAGCTTTCAATTGCTCTAGTGAATATTCATTCTTCCAAAGGACACCTAAAAGAACTAAGTTACTAAACAAACACAACGTAAATAAGGGTCCTAACTAGGACGATCACGCCAAAATATTACAAACGGCCTATTATTAAACCTTTAGAAAGATCATTTAGAAAGATCTAAACACAGTTTATTAATCCTGGTAAAATATATATAATTTTATTATAAAGGGGAATTAATATTATTTAATATAATATTATTTATTACTACATAGAGAGGGGGGGATCGTTACAATATCAATGATATGTTGCCAACCCGTAACATTCAATGCTATGCTGATGATAGCACTGGTGATGCTCTCTACATCGGCCGTGCCATTATTTCTAGGTAAAATGTTTCCGAGCACCGGGACAAACTTGTGTCTGAAGTCGAGTCTTTGCTGAACAGAGTCTCGGATTGGGGGCGACTAAATCTAGTCCAGTTTAACCCTTTAAATACACAAGTTTGCGCGTAAACCGCTAAATAGAACCCCCTTGTCGTATCTCCTCAGTTTCAAGGTACTCTTATTGTTGCCTCAGCCAGTATCGGAATACTCGGCGTCGACATATCGAGTGACGTGCAGTTTTGTGGTGACTTTGAAGAAGAGGCCAAATTGGCCTCTAAAAAACTTGGCGTGCTCATCAAAGTGGGAAGGTATTTCATGCCGGTACACCGCCTGCAACTTTACAAGGCGCAGGTTCGGCCGCACATGGAATACTGTTCCCATCTCTGGGCTGGTGCTCCCCAGTACCAGCTCTTTCCACTTGACCGCATCCAGCGCAGAGTGGCTCAAATCGTCGACGACCGAGTGTTTTCCAATCGGCTCGATTCACTGGCGCTGTGAAGAGATGTTGCATCTCTTTGCATTTTCTTTCGCATATACCATGGTGAGTGCTCTGAGTAATTGTTCGGATTAATCCCAAATTACGTGAACACACTACACGGCAAACATCCCGATACCATCCACACCACCTGGATGCTTGGCGGTCCACCATTGTACGTTTCAAAAGGAGTTTTCTTCCGCGTACAACCTCTCTGTGGAATAGTTTACCACTGGCGATTTTTCTGGACCGATACGACCTGGGGACATTCAAGAGAAGAGCTTACTCCTTTCTAAAGGGCCGACAACGCACCCGTAATTCCCCTGGTGTTGCAGTTGATCATGGGCGGCGGTAGTCACTTAACATCAGATGAGCCGCATGCTCGTTTGTCCCCTCATCTTTAAAAAATCCTTGAGAGTTTCCTCAGATCCTTCCTCCTTTTACCACCCACTTGAGGTCCACACATATTCTTAACCAACCATTACAATGGTAGATATAGCCAAAAGGCCATCAGAAAGTGTTTGTGTCACTGGCGTTGAGTAAATGCATTTTCGATCATGTTTGTCTCACCCACCAAGAAGTTTCCTTCAATCATTCAAAGGTAGGAAATTTACTGAGATATTTTATTATGCTGTTATATAAAACATCATAGAGGTCATACTGTCTTTAGCCCTGTAATGGAGGGACCCGACTTGGACAAAGCTACTTAGGCGTAAATCAA
The DNA here is from genome assembly GCA_036936625.1 of Parnassius smintheus behrii. NCBI lineage: Eukaryota > Metazoa > Arthropoda > Insecta > Lepidoptera > Papilionidae > Parnassius > Parnassius smintheus. Next base: position 48,595,149 of record JAUPFT010000003.1, read on the forward strand.
ATCAAGACGCAGAGAGTGCTTTTGATAGTAGCGTCCCACCAAACGAACATCGCAGAGATGCAATTCTGCAAAACACAACAAAGAGACAGACCTATTTTACTGGAGACGAGACATTCCATCTTAGTCCTCACTGGTGACAAGGCATCTGCATTTTGACTCGCAATCTAGGATTATCATAGTGGCGTGTATGCTGCTTCACGAGAAACTGAGACCGAGGTAAACTTGGACTAAGTAACTGACGTGTGTTCTAGACATTTCACCTTAGTGTCGTTGGTAAGTGGGTTTGTGGTAGCAATACAACTTTCCCGTGGACTGGCGCACCCAAACCGTATATAAGCAGCGTCGAAGCTCATAGCGATGCGTCGTCTATCCTTCGGAATGGGATGAGTGTGTTTCGTAGCACTTTTAATCGTAACAAGCATACTCAACTTCATGTCTCAGTGTATTAATGCTATGATACATGGAGTTTTGTTCACTAGCGTTCTAGTAGCATGCTACTATGATGCGTTGGTGTTATTTTTAGAAAACAACTTTTTTAACAACCAACTTTGGTACCAAAGTTGATAGGGATCATGTGGGTATGTTGTGAGGGGGCGCCATCCGTATGATAGTTGCATTCACGCTTACTGCTACTTATGGCATTGCGTCTTGTGATGTATCTGCGGGTGTGCTGCGATTGATTAGACGCATTCTAGGGGGACTGGTCAATGGAGGTATACGGGTAATGATGTCTTCTCGTAAATATGAGGGACCTTGGGATGATGTAAGCCCGACGATAGTCGTATTGATGTTTTTTTATTGGATGTGGTAACATACGAGCACACAGTGTACCTGATGGTAAGTGGTTGCTGTGACCTTTAGACAGCTACATCTATCTCCGATTACGAAACAAAATTCAGATACGTTGTCATCCTTGAGGACTAAGATTGAGTGCCTCGTTTCCAGTAAAAAGAATCTCCGGTTTACTAAACTCATTCAGCATTAAGCTACTATTTTACGCAGGTATTCTGCGACAGCGTGGTCCTTCTCCAGGCGAGCCGAACCATTCGTGCTATAACTATACTACTAATATAACTGCAGCATGGCCCTACCGTTTCAATATTTTTTGGGATCCCGTCATCGAGTACTGGGAAAAACTTGTGTTAGTTCAGTTTAACCATCAGAAGACACAGGTTTGCGTGTTTACCGCTAAAATGAACCTATTTGTCATATCTCTTCAATTTCAGTGCACTTTACTTGCTGCCCCAACTAGCATCGGAATCCTATGCGTCGACATATCAAATGATGTGCATTTTGTGTTCTCTTAGAAGTGAAGGCTAGCTTTGGATGCTCAGCAGTGCGGGACAGTATTTCATGCCGGCATACATGGCTGGCTCGAATCATCGACGACCAAGTTTCTTCCGATCTGACGCTGCGATGAGATGTTGCATTCCTTTGCATGTTATATCGTATTTATCACGAGAAATGCTCTGAGGAATTGTTCGGACTAATCTAAGCTGCACAAAATTAACGAGCGCACATCGCGACAAAGCTCACGATACCACCACATCATCTGGATGCTTGACAGTCCACCACTATGCATTTTGCCTGAAGTTTTCTTCGTTGCATAACCTCTTTCTGGAATTGCTTACTATCGGTGGTTTTCCTGGACAAATACGACTTAAAACCTTCAAGAAAACAGCTTATTCCTTTCTAAAATTCCAGTAACCAAGTTTCCCTGATGTCATAGTTGTTCATGGGCAGCAGTAGTCACTTATCATCAGGTGAGAAGAATGCTTGTTTGCCCCTTATGCTGTATAAAAAATACGACGAATGTCTCCTGTATCGTAGTTTACATAGCTAAGTTAATAAACATCTATACCCAGAAATATATTTTTTTAGGTCATAAAAACATTTGTTTTGTACAGGATTTAACCGCGGACCCGCAGCGCTGATACCAAACTTTTAACTACCACGCTACTGAGCCGCGCCAAGATCCTTTCACTGGTAATGACGCTGACCATCACCAGTTTATATTAGGATTACATATTTAAATTTAAATTTGGCTGGTTTTCCACCATCACTTGTGTTTCTTTATCAAATTCGCAACGAAAGTTCTCAAAACCATTCCGTAACCGTAACCGTAACCGTAATGAATCAACAACTGATTAGCTTTATCATTCTCATCATATCATCTCATCTGACAATATAATAATTTCGTATTGTACATACGCTCAGTTTATATTGATATTTTATGCTTGTGATTCAGTCAAATAACTTTATATTGTAATAGACGTAAACTAACACTCGATTTATAAATCATCATCCATATATAATATACAGATTTGACAAAGTGATAGCCAGATAACATGCCTCATCAATTCTATATTGACTGTGGCGACAAAGCATTGTGGTTTATCACTGCAACACCGCAGAGAAGGCCACGAACAATAGTTTGAATCGTCGTTCCATTCCGTACGTTTCGTCGTAAAAAGTCATGAATAAAATCTTTATTTAGAAGACAATATTATTATAGACGTAGGAACGTATACTATAAATGGGTCGCACACGTAAACTCATAAAAATTACGGTCGTGTTGTTACCATTGCAGTCCATGGACACCTGTAATCAAATTCAGGCAATGGAAAGAGATGAGAACAAATATGTAAAGCGTCACAGTATGTTACTATACTGGCTATTTATACTCTCAAGACCAGAACACAGCATTGCGTGCACTGCTACTTGACGGCAGAAATATGTAAGAATAAATTATAAAAAATAAATAAAAAAGTAAAAATAATTTATTAATTGAACATATATAAGTAGTATTTACTTATAAAAACTTCGCTGACCATGATATGCTGCAGATATGTTATGGTTGTTGCACAGAATACCAGCGTAATATAGTAATTTAATGCTGGTGTGTTTCCTATGGTGTGTAGAGAAGTGGAGACCGTTTTAGGCAAGGGTTGAAAACGCATATGCATTTTGATTCTGATACATGTAGATGTCTATGGGCTACAACATTCACTTGCCATCAGGCAGACTGTGTGCTCGTTTGTCACCCCCCATTCTGTAAAAACTAAATATTGCTTAGTGAGATTATAGCCTCGGAATTTTGAGGAGTGATATTTGTACATTGTTGTAAAATACCCAAACAAAGGGATTACAAGGGGCCCCCCAAGAATTTTTTATTAGATAACCCGGGATGCGTGGAATTAATGTCATAGGTGCCTAAAATAAACTAAAAAATTTATGGTAAAAAAAGAAAAACAAAATGGCTAGTACTTAAGATACTATTAAAATGAATTAAAAATGTTGCTGATATTATATCGGCTGTTTGTGAAACGTTCTCGGAAACGAAGACAGATGTATTGTGTTGTACTAACGATACCTTCGATGATGGATCAAAAAGAAAATCGATCCCGATGAAAAAAAATCATCCTTACACAAGCTTTGATTAGCTTTATTCATTACACCATATTAGTAAAGCTAAATGAAGCGATAATTTTTGTAATAAAATCATGAAAATACCTAAACATAAAACCGGCTTTAGAACTTAAAATAAAATCAGCTGATAAAAGAGTCAATATTCGCGCATACGCCGAACTCTTTTATCTAGCTTGGAACGAAACAGTGCATTAGTTATTACAGTACACTAACGCCACTCGCAATTTCTCTAAGGACTCACCAGGGCCGAATCGTGTCGCCTCGCGCTGTGCAATTTACACATGTTGCACCAAAATTTACCTACTAAGATTTTCAGGCGACATAATAATTAGAAGCGGCAATCGGAATGAAACTTGCAAATAATTTTAAATAGTTTTGACGAACCTCGTTTTTAATTCAAAGTATTGGACGGATTAAAAATGAAAATTCAATTAAAATAAAGATCTAAATTCTAAATCCGATCCTGTTCATACGCCGACCGCTAATACTGTTAACACTAAAGTGCACGCGCGAGCTACATATGTAACCCATCGTGAAAAATTGTCGTATATCATTTTAACTTGCCGTGCTACGGCGCAATCTTCTAGTGTATTCCTCAAGTATTACCCTCCGCTACCGCCAGCGTGCCGACTCCCGCAGCTTAAGGATATCCGCAAAAATCGCACTTAAAGTTGGTAGGCTACGCCTGTGCCCCCGCACAAGCATTGGGGGAAATAAAGTGTTTAGTATGCAATTGTTGAAATTGATGTAAATATGACACATTCCTTGCAGTATTACTACAAAACGTATGGTTAATTAATTTTTTTTTTTTTGGGTATTTGTGGATTTTTCATATCGCTTTATACTGTTTTGTTCGCTTTTTATATGGCGGGTAACTCGATCAGATTGTGCGACTAAATACAAAGATGCCTGCTGGAGGATAACGAATACGACGACATTTGGAGCGAGTTTTTTATTGTCTACCCTCCACAAAGATGACAAAATTGATGCTGCGACTGGCGATGCTAGAGAACCCGAAATCATCGCATTTTATAATCACATAAATACGGCGTCGACATTTTTGATAAAATGTGTAGACAATACGACGTTTCTCGCAACAGTCACCGATGGACTCTCACGATATTATATAATTTTGTAAATATGGCGGGCATAAATAGTTTGGTGATATATCAGATGAATAACCATCAAATGAAAGTGATCCGTCGTCAATACCTCCTAGACAGCGAATTTGATTTTGCAAGACCTTCTATTGAGCGTCGTATATCCTAACAAAATATACCCAGATGCATTAAACTGAAAGACAGACTACTTCTAAGATCGGCAGAACAACTCCTACAACAAAATATGCCTTTGGCTCAATGTACTTTTTACAACAGGGCTCGTGACCGTAGCACGCGCTAACAATACATTGCTGCATTGTATGTGTCCTATTTGTGACGAACATCAGGCAGTCGTGTGTCTTGAATGTAACCCAATAGACTGATATTTTACCCGTTACTTTAATTACAGACTCAATTAGGCCAAATACACGCCTTAAATGATAAATATAAAGTTCCCAAATGACAATAAGACTAATAGGTCTCAACCTCTCCAAATATTTGTTGATTTTAAGAGGGTTATGTCTAAGTTTCAAACTATATTCTTAGGAATTAAAATTTAGTTGATTTTATGAGCCATTTTGAAAAAAATAAAGATGTTTAGCAACTGTATGCTGTGTTTTACTCATTGTTTTGTCTTATTCAGAGAAATAATTGATCCGCAACTGGTCTACACATGTAGCCCGCGCGTGCGCTCAAGGAGTATTTATGGGCGCGTGCACTCTCGTGTTAAAATGCAAATCCTAAAAAGGGTCGTAATGCAGAGCAGGGATGACCGTGTATAACGTTCTCAAAGTAGTCACGAGACTGTCATATAACTTAACGGTAATTTTATAGTTTTGAGTGGTGTTTTAGTTTGTAGAAAGTCAACTTGGCTAAATGTGATTGTATACCACTCTCTCATACTTAGTTCTGCTGGTGTGCATCTGTGTATCTACTGATGTATTCCAGTTTAAAGTGATGATTCTATCCCGTTCAAACCACTCCTCAAGGACAACAACATACAATTAGCCTCTTTATCGTGGGTTGGAGCCAGACCCCTTAATACTGAACCTTAGTTCAGTATTAAGTGGTCTTGCTGCTTACTTAACCATATCAAAGTTTACCTTATTATTAAAATAAATAAAATTGTTTTGTTTTATTTTTGTTTGTTTAATGCAATTAAAATAATAACAAATAATTATGTTTAACTGACCATAAATTACTTATAAAGTATATATTACTTTAAAAATAATGTACTAAATTACGGAGTTAAACGTAAATTGTTCTGGAAGCAGATAATATACAAATTACCTTTTGCTAAGCCTTGTAAAAACGAGTGTATGGTTTAATAAAAGCCTCCGACATGTATACCTACTATTTATTTTACAATGCTTTTGGTTCACAAGGCAAGTTTATAAGTTTTTGTACGAATTATATTAACATTGGCTTTCCCAAATGCGCATATTAACAACAACTTAAAAGTTAAATATACATATATATATATATATATATATATATATATATATATATATATATATATATATATATATATATATATATATATATATTTCAAACTATATAAAATATTTTATAAGTAATAAAAATATATCGAATATTTTATAAAAATGTAAAATAATATATTTTAAAACTATTTTAGTTTGTATCATAAATATTAATTGTTTTAATTTTAACCAATTTCATGAAGAAGGTTTGTGCCCAACATTTACAATCTCGATTTTTCTTTTACCTATTAAATGCAATAAATTTAAATAATAAAAATATAAATGTTCGAAGTTCCAAGAAAGTTATTTTTAATGAAAAGAAGTACTGTCGGTGCAATTTTTCAATTTTAACCGAAGTTAATTGAAATAAAAGTGGTTAAGTGAAATGTAAGTAAAAATTGAAAATATAAGTGGTTTGGATGAATTATGTATGAAGGAGTTAGACTTGGAGAATATATGGCAAAATGTAAAGAAAGGTTTAGTGGATGCAGCTACCGAAGTATGTGGTGTTAGTAAGAGAAAGAATGAAAGGAAAATTATACGTTATGGTGGGATGATGAGGTACGTATAAAAATTGAAGCAAAGAAGAGATGAGAGAGATGGCTAGATTTACTAGCAACAAGGACTGGTAATTCTAGCGGTATGAATGATTGATATCGAAAGAAAAAAGGCAGTCTTTATACATCTTAATAAGAGAGTTAAAGAAGTAGTTGAAAGAAAAAAGCAAGAAAGAACGGATAAGAATGATAGAAGAATATCGGATAATTTCCGGGCAAACATTAAAATGTTCTGGAAACTTGTAAGAAATGCCAGGGGACATTCAAAACAGCCTACGATGAATGCTATAAGAGACGAGAATGGCTATACTCTGAATGATGAAGTTTTGAGTTTAAAGAGATGGAAGGAATATTTTGAAAGTGTGTTTATGAGTGAGGAGACCACGTGTGTACTAAGTGAAGTAGAAGTTCCGAAAGAAGAGGAAAGAGGTGGCGAGATAAGGAACGGTAAAATAATGAAAGCAATGAAAAGCATGAAAGCAGGTAAGGCTGTCGGATATGATAGAGTTTCACTCGAAATGCTAAGGGCTGGATAGGAAGTGGTGGCAGGCCTGCTGCACACCTTGTTTTAATTTATGCTGGGAACTGAAGCGGGTACCCGTAGACTGGTGCAAAGCCGTGATAGTCCCAGTATATAAAGGAAAAGGGTCGCAGCAGGACTGTAAAAACTACCGTGGCATCAGCCTTCTTAGCATTGTGGGAAAACTGTGTGCTAAGGTACTGATTGAAAGGGTCATGAAAGAAACTGATGGAAAAATTTGGGATGTGCAAGCGGGATTTAGAAAGGGAATGGAATGTACAAATCTAGTCTTTTCCATGCGCATAATCGCGGAGAAGATTTTGGCCAAAAACCAAAAGGTTTTTTGTGCGTTCATGAACTTGGAAAAGGCTTATGACAGAGTAAATAGGGATGTGCTATGGCAAACACTGAACTCATTCGGGTTGAGCGCTGGCTTGATACAGGCATTGGAGTCCCTTTATAGGGACTCTAGTGCTTGTGTTAGGATCAACAGGGTCTAATCGGACTGGTTTGTCATCCATAAAGGTGTCAGACAGGGCTGTGTGGCTTCCCCGTGGCTGTTCAATCTATTTATGGACAGTTGTTTGCAAAATTTGAAAGTTGAAGAATGCGGATAAAGAATGGGTGAGTTAACCGTCAAATGCCTTTTGTACGCCGATGATCAAGTTATTTTTGCGTCGTCGGCGGCCGAGTTGCAAACGATGGTTACATTAATGAACAGATCATTAAAAGAAAGGGGTATGAAAGTGAACGCAAGTAAGACGAAGGTTATGGTTTTTGAAAGAGAAGAAAGTAAAACGATTTGTGAAATAAGAATAGAAGGGGAGTTGATCGAGCAAGTAAATGAGTTTGTATATTTGGGCTGCGTATTTAGCAGAGATGGGAGATATGATAAGGATATAAAACGACGAGTGAATGCGGGAAATAGAGTAAATGGGGCCCTACACTCTATTGTGAAGAGTCAAAATGTGTCGAAAAAGGCACGTTTGGCAATTCACAATGCTGTGTTGGTCCCTACTTTAACGTATGGTAGTGAAAGTTGGGTGTGGCAGAAGAAGCACGAGAGTAGATTGAACGCAGTAGAAATGCGTTCGTTAAGGAGTATGTTAGGGCTGAACCTTAATGACAGGGTAAAAAATTGTGTAATAAAAGAAGAGTGTGGTTTGCAAGATGATGTTGTGACCAGGATTAAGAAAGGAATGCTTCGGTGGTTTGTTCATGTAAAAAGAATGAATGAGGAAAGAGTGACAAAGAAAATTTATGTTGCAGAAGTGAATGGCAGAGTCGGAAAGGGACATCCTAGGCGAAAATTTATCGACCAAATTGGCGATTTATTGAAAACGGGCCAAATTAGGAGTACCCTTAACCGACGAGCATGTATGCGGAAGTGTATGGATGTGAAGGAGGCGTGAGAGGTGTATCAGGATCGTGCCAAATGGAAGTCGGTAGTCTCTGCCTACCCTTTTGGGTGACAGGCGTGAGTGTTTATATATATTTTATATTTATTGAAATCTCTGCTGTAAAAATACTGGTAACGGGATTTTATGAACTTTTAAAAGCGTTTTTCATCGCCCCATCAAAGAAACATTTTTAATGTAAAATTGTCCAAATTGTGACAAAATGGCCTTAGGAGAGTACACTAGATGACGAAGAATTTCTAGTTGAAGTACTTGTAATTTTAAAACACTTCAACGTGAGAATTAGTGACCTAGATTAATTGACAAATCTTGCATAACTTAATAGCGAGCTTGTCATAATCGTTCGCTGTTTTTGATAATATCCCTGAAGTAATAGTTTTCTGCCAGTTCTGTTACCTTGAGGTTAAAAAATACTGTGGAAATTATCGAAAATACGAGACAGATAAATCTCATGACTTCTGATATATATCGATACAACGTACATCGTTTTTGCTAAGCGTAAAATACGAAATCAGGGACGGGAAGTATCATCAAAGGTAATAGTCAATTAAATAAATAAAATTGCTTGGAAAGCAAAGCAAGCAAATTCTCTTTACAATAAGACCCACGTCCAGCGGTGGACATGAGCTCCTAAGTTTTTGAGCTAATGATGAAGAAGAAGAAAGCTTTATTTTTTGAAATATGCAATTAAAAGAGCGAATCACACTGAAATAAATTTGATATAAGTTGAAATTTTATCAGGTTAAAACATTTTACACTGCTTGCTGCAATATATTTCATGATGACAAATTTTCAGCCGCAGCTAGTAAATATTGGTTATGTCAACGCGCTCTGTTCATGTATTAGTGACACTAAACTACCAGTACATTGCGTTTCCACACACACACTGCTATGTAATTATATCAAACCCAACATATAAAACAAAAACAACTAATGAATGCTTTGTTTCATGGAAGTACATTGCGATATTCAGTTTCACTTTCATCAACCTTTTATTTTAAACTTATTATTATAACCTATGTTTCGCGTGCTGCACTAAAATATTTAAAAAGGTCCGAATTTTTACGAAAGGTTGCTAATAGAAACTAACTTAGTGAACCATATTGAAATGGCGCTAGAGATACCTATTACAGATATTCATATAGGGTATCGTAAAATACTAAGACCGACGATGAGAAGCAGTATCGAAAATACGAGACGTTTGACTACTATCGTCAATCTTGGTATGAGCCAAGGATAAGAATTATGCCAAATTCTCTCCACAATGGGAGAGACCCATGTGCCACTGTGATTTTTAATAACAAAAAAATAGTAATAATCGAAGAAAAAATAACTAACATATGATATTAAAAACAATATATATCTTTCATAATATTTACACGAGTAAAACGTTAGATCCCCGCCGGCATCAATAAGATTCTGTATTGTAATTTTAAGTGCGTTTAAAGTAAAATAATATGCAGAAATAAAGACGTAAGAAAATAAGCACATGGGAAATTTAGCAGCAAGTGCTTTGAAAGGGATTACGAATTTCAATCCAGAACAAACACAAAGAAAGCCAGTTCAATAAAAGCTTTTAAAACAAAAATACGAGTAGAGAAAATAAACGAAAACATTCATTCGTTTATGCAATAATGGAAGTAAAACAGCTTCATTCATTACATAACCATAAAAAAGAAAATACATTAAAATGAATCCACGTGTATTAAAAAATATGTATTTATTTTTAAGTAATTTAAAGGATAGTATTTTGTGTTATGTTTATATTAGCTATATAGAGAAAAGTTATCATTTTATCCAATATTCAGTTAAACGACATAATATAATTTAATTAAAATGTTAAGCTTAGGGTTTAACTTAACAAAACCTATTTGCTTACAATATACTGGTTATGGATGTAATATTGAAATATGCAATAATTAAATATGAGGTTTACGCTGGAACAGTTTTAAGCTAAAATTTCATTTTAAAACAAAAATGATAACCGAAACCTATTCTACAGCTAGTATTTAATTTTATTATGAAACAAAATTTTCAATACAACAGAATATGAATTATTTGGAACATATCGCTTAAAAAGTAGTGCAAACATACTTAAACTTGCAGTTTTTTATTATGATTTTGTATTACATGCTAACCCACACAGTAAAGAGGCTCACTCACTAAATTTCTGGGGCATGTACGACACAAGCGGCGACATTTATTTCGGTGACAGGCTATTCAAGTTATGTAGAACGTTTAAATTTAGGTTGTTACGTTTAAATTTAACCAAGTTACAATGGAATTAAAGTGAATGTGATCCAAATTTTGCAAAGGTGATAATCGCATAGTGTTAGTTATAAAATTAAGCACTGGCTACGGTTCATTTATTTATTTTATTGATTTAAAATTTACTGCACCTTATTATAAAGGATAACAAAGGGCGGACTTAATGCATTCTCTCCCAGTTAACCCGGGACGTTTGTAAATTATGTAGGATGATTTTCTATAATATTAATAATCATCGCAACCGACAGCCTTGGATTTGATTGCCAGAAAATTCTTTCTAATTTCATTCTGATCGACAGGGTCAAAAAAAAGACAGGTGTGTGAGGAGTCGGAATTGACGATATGTAAGCGTCTGTTTGAGATTGGATTGAATGGTCCAGTGCAGAAGCAAAAGAAAAATGAAGATTTAAAACATCGTGGGGAAATGATGAACCACAATCCAAAGAAGGTGTTTTACCCACACCTAGAGAACTAAGGGATTTCCACACATCAGATGGCGAAAAATTATTTATTTATTTATTTATTTAACAATATATGTACACACAAGTTAGGGAGAGGACACATCATGTTAAAAAGTGTGTACAATGGCTCTACTTATCTTACAATGAAATTTCTTCCAGTAGGCCAGTTTTAAAGATATATGAATAATAAATGATTATATGGTGTGCACTTTGTTATTATACAACACATATGGGAATAAAATAAATAAATACGTCAGCACGAATACTTATATATATATATATATATATATATATATATATATATATATATATATATATATATATATGCCACAGTTACCATGCTTGACATGTGGGTTGCCCACCGCGGTTTTTTATTGTTTTTATAAAAACACTGGCACCTATCTTATGTCTTGGGATTTGAACGAATGGCAGCAGGTTCTCTTTACTGATGAGTGCAGAGTTCTTTTAAAACAGATCCATGGGTCACAGTGAATATGAAGACGCAAAGGAGAACGCTACAGTCTAATTTTATACGTGGTAGAGCCATGCTACAGTTATATTAGTAGTATAGTTGTAGCACGAATGGGTCGGCTTGACCGGGGAAGGACCACGCTCTCACAGAATACCAGCGTGAAATAGTAACCGTAATCAGAGCAAGACGTGGAAACACTCGTTATTAATTTTGCTTTAATTTTATTGTTAAATCGTTTAATCATTACTTTTTTTACTTTTTGTGGTGGTTCATAATCATCTTACGAACACTCGACATAAGGAGAGGACATGCAATTCTCCTACATTTGATACGCCTCAGAGAGAAAAAAATTATGAATGTGAAGCAAATAATAATCAACCCCTGGCAGAGTCACAGTCAACACCAGTCCCCTTAACAGTGAACCCAATCTTTAATAAAACAATATGTTATAAGAATATCAACCTTGAGAACACTACAAAGAATCCGATTAGGAGCACTCAACATAAGGAGAAGACATGCAATTCTTCTGCATGAGAAACGCCTCAGCGAGAGAAAAATGATGAAAGTGAAGCAAATAATCAACCCATGACAGAGTCACAGTCAACATCAGCCCCGTCAACAGTAAACCCAATCTTTAGTAAAACAATATGTTACAGGAATAGAGTTCTTATATTTTCGGACGGACATACACGTATAAGAAACATGCTACAAAATCTAATCAGAACTAACTTCACCGTGACAACTTTAAGTAAACCCGGTGCAACGACTGACAAACTACTTGAATCATCTCTTGAACTATGTAAAGACTATAATAAATTCGATTATGTTGTAATTGTGTGCGGTAATAATGATAAGGATCCATTAAGGTTACAATCAACCCTATATTTTCATTTGGATAAACTAGCACATACGAACGTATTACTCTGTAACACTAATAGAGGTAGATTCTTAAGTGAGATAAAACTTTGTGAAACATTCCACCACATTTGTTCCCAGTTTAGTCACAGTATATATATAAACATAGATTATAAAGTCCCATATACTTCATTCTTTGTGATACTATGTAGATTAGTTCTAAAGGAAATATTGCATTTAAATTATTCTTATAATTATAAACAGTACATCGAGTCTAATAGGCAAAATATTAAGAAAAACACAATATCAACTTCCACGCAAACAGATCTGTTACTGCAACCTAATTTATTATCAGTCGAAACTCAAACGGAAAATCATTTATTTCGAGAATGACAACTTTACAATACTACACAATAATATACAAGGCATAAGATCAAAAATTTGTGATTTAGAATTGTTAGTAGATTCAAGAAACATTGACGTTCTTTGTCTAAGTGAAACATTCTTTCGAGATAAAAATGCAGATATACTACAGTTATCAAACTATAAAATGGCAACTTATTTCTCAAGAAAAAATAAATCTCGAGGTGGTGTATGTATTTATGTTAAAAACTCAATTAACTACAAAAAAATTGACTGGATCTCCGAACTAGCTGTTGAAAATCACTTTGAGTGTTGTGGTATAATGATTCCAGAAACAAATTGGTATATATTATGTATGTACAGAACGCCCAACGGTAATATTAATCTGTTTATTGAAAAACTTGAGATATTATTATTTAAACTTACTATCAGATTAAAATCCATGAATAAAAAAATATTTATTCTGGGTGACTATAATATAGATACACTAATCTGTTCCAGCAAAAGTGAGTTATTTAAAAACACCTTAAAAAATATAATTTGCACCTAACTTTAAATGAGCCAACACGATTAACATCACACTCTGGAACCTGCATTGATAACATCATCACAAATATTCGTAAATACGAAGCTGAAATATGGGATTTGGGTATATCAGACCATACAGGCCAAGTTATAAAGATACCTTGCAGTGTAAGTTTCAGAAACAAAATACTGGTACAAAATGAAACGTAACATAAATTATTACATCGAAATATTTTTAAAATACATCTCTCAAATAAAATTTGAGGACGTGTATCACTATAATGATGTAAACAGAGCTTATGAAAAATTCATTCATTTATTTAAACTTGTATTTGATCTTTGTATTCCAAATGAAAAAGTTAAAAATGGTATAAAAAAGATACATCCTGGAAAACCAAAGGTATCATAGTCTCAAGTAAGAGTAAACGTAAAATGTACCTTCAAACAAAAAATAGTGGCTCACAGGAATTAAAAACTAAATTTTTTTTTTTTTTTTTTTTTTTTTTTTTTTTATAGAAGAGGGGGCAAACGAGCATGCGGCTCACCTGATGTTAAGTGACTACCGCCGCCCATGATCAACCGCAACACCAGGAGAATTGCGGGTGCGTTGCCGGCCCTTTAGAAAGGAGTAAGCTCTTTTCTTGAAGGTCCCCAGGTCGTATCGGTCCGGAAAAATCGCCGATGATAAACTATTCCACAGAGAGGTTGTACGTGGAAGAAAACTCCTTGTGAAACGTACAGTGGTGGACCGCCAAGCATCCAGATGGTGTGGATGGTATCGGGACGTTTGCCGTGTCGTGCGTTCACGAAATTTGGCGGCTGGGATTAATCCGAACAATTCCTCAGAGCACTCCCCGTGATAGATGCGATAAAATACGCAAAGAGATGCAACATCTCTTCGCAACGCCAGTGAATCGAGCCGATCGGAAAGCACTCCGTCGTCGACGATTCGAGCCGCTCTGCGCTGGATGCGGTCAAGTGGAAGGAGCTGGTACTGGGGAGCCCCAGCCCAGAGATGGGAACAGTATTCCATGTGCGGCCGAACCTGCGCCTTGTAAAGTTGCAGGCGGTGTGCCGGCATGAAATACTGTCCCGCTCTGCTGAGCACGCCAAGCTTTTTAGAGGCCAATTTGGCCTTCCCTTCCAAGTGACCACGAAACTGCACGTCACTCGATATGTCGACGCCGAGGATTCCGATACTGGCTGAGGCAACAAGGGGAGTGCCTTGAAACTGAGGGGATACGACAAAGGGGTTCTTTTTAGCGGTTAACGCGCAAACTTGTGTCTTCTGGGGGTTAAACTGGACTAGATTTAGTCGTCCCCAATCCGAGACTCTGTTCAGCAAAGACTCGACTTCAGACACAAGTTTGTCCCGGCACTCGGAGACGTTTTCCCGAGAAATATTGGCTCGGCCGGTGTAAAGAGCATCACCAGTGCTGTCATCTGCATAGCAATGAATGTTACGGGTATGCAACATATCATTGATATGCAGAAGAAACAGCGTTGGCGATAGCACGCAGCCCTGTGGAACACCAGCATTAATAGGCTTGCAATCGGAGCTTGCACCGTCTACAACGACCTTGATGCTCCGATCTGCAAGAAAGCTGGTGATCCAATTGCACAATTTCTCGGGAAGCCCATAGGAAGGGAGCTTCGAAAGAAGCGCTTTGTGCCAAACCCGATCGAAGGCCTTCGCAATGTCCAAACTAACGGCCAATGCCTCCCCCTTGAACTCTACTGCCTCCGCCCATCTGTGAGTGAGGTAGACCAGAAGATCACCAGCTGACCGACCACGGCGAAAACCGTATTGGCGGTCACTAATCAGCTGGTGATCCTCAAGGTACCTCATGAGCTGGCAGTTTACAATGGACTCCATTGTTTTGGAGAACAAGGAGGTGATGGCGATTGGCCGGTAGTTGGACGGGTCTGAGCGGTCGCCTTTTTTAGGGATCGGGTGGACGAAAGCCGTCTTCCACGATTTTGGGACTACGCCTAGGGAGTAGGAGTACCGGAAAAGACGCGTTAAAACCGGTGCCAACTCTGGAGCACACGTCCTCAGCACAATTGGGGGGATTCCGTCAGGCCCACTCGACTTGTGGATGTCCAGGGAGAGGAGTGCTTTGCGAACCGAGCGCTGTGTGAACTGCACTTCCGGCATGGAGCACTCACACCGCGGGATGGTCGGCGGCGTACTCCCCCCGTCATCGAGAGTCGAGTTAGACGCAAAGAAGGAGCCTAGAAGATCGGCTTTCTCCTTTGCAGTATGGGCCAGTGAGTCGTCCTCCCTGTGCAGAGATGGAAGAGATGGCTGACAGAAATTCCCCTGGACAGCCTTGGCGAGAGACCAGAATGCACGGGTTCCAGAAGGAAGGCGAACTAGTTTCTCGCCAATTCTGCCTATGTGCTCTGACTTTGCCTTGGCAATGACTCTTTTGAAGGACCTAGAGGCGGAATTATACTTCTTTTTTAGAGCGCTGGTGTTTACATCCCGGGACGCTGATGCATCAACCCAGGCTTGGTAGCACTCCTGCTTATAGCATGATGCTATTTTACAGGAGCGACCAAACCATGGCTGAGATTTGCCTCCAATGGGCACCACAGAGGAAGGAATAAAAAGTTCCATACCCTGAAGTACCACATCAGTAACAGAATCCGCAACAACGTTGGGATCATCCGGCGAGAAGCAAACCCGCCCCCAAGGGTAGGATGCAAAGAAAGACCGCATCCCATCCCAATCGGCTGACCTATAGTGCCAAACACGGCGGCAGCCTGCAGAATGCAACCGCGATTTCAGCGTGAGTGGCACAACACTCCGGATCAGACAATGGTCCGAGGAGCCTAAAGGGGCGTCGACGGAAATCTGATATCCGTCCGGGTGAGAGGTCAGCAGAAGGTCCAACAGGGAAGGTGCATGATCCTCCACATCTGGAATCCGCGTAGGCGAAGTAACCAGTTGTGTCAGACCATATGCCAAGGCAAAATCATGAACAGATCTCCCCGCATGATCGGTTAAACGTGAACCGAGCCATTCGGCGTGATGGGCGTTAAAGTCGCCGAGGATCACGATCTCTGCGGAGGGGATCTGCTGTAGCAACGAATCTGCAGCCATTTGGACGTGGTCGAAGAGTCGGTCTGTTTCGGCATTACCGCTGTGGGACCTATAGAGGCACCCGTAGACGCGCGGATGGTCGTCGCTGTCTACGCGTAGCCAAAGGATGGACAGGTCCGAACCTTCAAGTCTGCCGAGGCGTCGAGAACAGATGTCCTCTCTGACGTAAACGCAAACTCCAGCCCGAGGCACAAAGGAGTGTTCCAGTTTGTACCCCGGGTAGGAGAGATACGAAACATCAGCCGGAGAGGACACCTGCGTCTCGGTCAGAAAGAGCAGAGCCGGCCTCGCCGTCTCGAGATGGTAGTGGACGGCGTTTAGGTTGGAGTGAAGTCCCCTGATATTGCAGAAATTCACGGACAGCGTGGCAGGGGTCGCCTTGGTCTTGTTGCTCCGTTTGCCCCGAGCAGTTTTAGTCTTGAGCGGAATTTCGCCCCCCCCAGAATACGCGGGGCAGCCTGAGCACCCACGCTCAGAAGTGGAGAAACATGGTCGTGGATGCTCAGCGAGGGATTCTCCAGGGGTGCTGGTACCCTCCTGGGGTAGTCTATCTTTATTTAATTCCGCTACCATGTTGATGGGGGGGGGGGGGATTTGGGCCTCCGGCCACCTGCACTCACCAGACGAAACGCGGAAGCAGAACTTCCACTTCACGCCGGTATTCTGTGAGGTCGTGGTACCACCCCGGTTTGAGCCGGCCCATACGTGCAACAGCAAAGCTGCCGCATGGCTCTACCACTGTAAAAAATACGTTCGCTGCTGTAAAATCCTAAAGCGTGTAATAAAAGAGTCCAAAAGAATCTCTAATGCTAAATATATCTCATATAGTGCAAACAAAACTAAGGCAACCTGGACATTAATTAAACGACAAACCCAAATCACAAATGTAATTCAGCCTACAATAGACTACATAGTGCAAAACGACAATGTTATAAAGTCACCTACAAAACTAGCAAGTACTTTCAATCATCACTATATTAATCAAAACTCTAGCACATTAAAATCAAATAATCATAAGCCACAACACAGTTCTAACTTGAAAAGTATGCTCCTTTATCCAGTAGATAAGTGTGAAATAATAGACATAGTTAAAAAATTAAAAAACAAACCCAGCTATGGATATGATAATATACCCATTAGAGTAATCAAAGAAAGCATATCCTTTATTGCTGACCCGCTTGTATATATCATAAACATAATGTTGGAAACAGGAGAATTTCCTAATTCCTTGAAAAAAGCTCTTATAAAGCCATTATATAAAAAAGGATCACGGTACGACATAAATAACTATAGACCAATTGCACTGTTACCAAGTTTTTCTAAAATATTTGAAAAAGTAATCTATATCAGAATCACAAAGTTTTTAGATATTAATAATATTCTAAATAAAAACCAATTCGGATTTCAAAAGAACAAAACTACATTTCTGGCAATATATAAACTATTTAATAGCATTTGGCATAAAATCAATGATAAAAAACAATGTTCTGCTCTCTTTATTGATATGTCAAAAGCGTTTGACTGTGTAAAATATGATATTTTGCTTAATAAATTAGAAGGCATAGGAATAAGGGGACTATCACTTAAATTAATAGAAAATTATTTTAATAATAGAATGCAAGCAACTGTTTTTGAGATATATAATGAATCTACAAAAATGGTTGAGGTAGTTAAATCTGAATTTGAAAATGTAATACTGGGTGTACCCCAGGGCAGTTTATTGGGGCCTCCTTTATTTTTATTATATATTAATGATCTCCCAAACATAGTTACACACCTATGCGTAATGTATGCCGATGATGCAACTATATTTATTTCTAATGATGACTTAAATGAATCTGATTATGAAAAGGAAATAAACAAAACATTAAAAACAGTTACTGATTGGCTACAGTCAATAAACTTAAAAGTAAACCTGTCAAAAACCAAACTCGTACAATTTAGAAATTACGAAAGTGTACCCGCCAAATTAAATATAACCGTGAACGATATAGCGGTCGAAGAAGTAATGAACATAAATTTTCTAGGAGTCGAAATAGATCAACATCTAAACTGGAAGGCACATATTGCAAAAATAAACAAAAAGATATTCAGTGCGTGTTACGCATTGTCCATCCTGGCAGAGACTACAAATATAAGTGTTACTAGAAATGCCTATTTTGGAAGCGTTTATCCACTTCTAACTTACGGTATCATATACTGGGGAAACTCTACAGATATACAATCCACATTCGTTCTCCAGAAAAAATGTCTTAGAACAATATATAACATGCATAGTACTGAATCATTAAGAGATGTCTTCAGAACAAAGGGTTCGTAAAAACAATATGCAATATTTTAATTTGAAATATGATTCAAAGAAAAACATTCGCAATCAATATAAATATGATATAAGCTTACCTATTATTAAAAATATGATTTACTATAAAAGTACCTACATTACTGCTATTCGTGTATACAATCATTTACCACCAGCTATTAAACAATTAAATGGAAATATGTTTAAAAAAATTAAAGAAATTGTTAATTGAAAATGTTTTTTACAATCTCAATGAGTATTTTAATAAAATAAATGTTAGTATGTAGTAAATTTAAAAGTTATTTTTTCTTTCTTGTTGCATACCCGAAATGGGTAAACTGTTGAGCCTAAAACTATATGTTTTTGTACTAAGATCTTATTGTACACAGTTATGCAATAAATGTATCTTTATCTTTATCTTTATCTAAAAATTTCACTTATTATTAAAGAGAACTTGCTGCCATTCGTTCAAATCCCAATGACGATGTTCTCGCGCATAGTTTAATCGGTTTACGCGGTGACGTCTCTCAAGTTTTGGGCCTTTGACAGGTATATACGACCCTAAACCAACTTCTTCAAATCTCCTGCGAACTGTACGCTCACTTACTCGTACTCCTCGAACGTCTTCCAGTTCATTTCGAGCTTGTACAGTCGTTAATCGCGTATTCCTACGAACTCCAAGTTGTAAAAAACTGTCATCTCGCCTCGATGTACATCTTTTTCTACCTTGACCCCTCTTCCTCACAAGACAATTAGACGATCTGTACTGCTGAATGCTGCGATGAATCGTTGGTACTGGTCGACGAAGCCTTGAGGCAATCGATCTGTAGGTATGGCCATTTCTTCTCATTTCATCAGCCCTAATAATTTCCAGTGATGTTAAGTCAGGCATAATAAAGAGCTTTTAATAAACAAAATTGCCTATAGAATAACAAATTTATAAAAAACCATTAAGTGCAATTTTTCAAAAAAATTACAATTACGTAGTTATTACTTGAACAAATTGACAAAACGTATTGTTCGGGAAAATAAAACAAATGAATGAAAAAAGTGTTTGTCATGTAATTTTCTATTTTCAAATTTGACAATAAATTAAAAAATATAATAACTGGCTAGTTCCTCAAGTAAAAGATTTTAAAATCCTGCTTTTTTTGTGTTCCGCTAATTGTGCCGGTGTGCATATATATATATATATATATATATATATATATATATATATATATATATATATATATATATATATATATATATATATATATATATGTGTGTGTGTGTGCATGCATATATTTGTAACAGTATAATAAATATCAAAGATTTGAGACTTACGTAGAAGACAGCGATAAATAATGTTCTTTTACTCGTTTTTTGCACAGTGTCACATAACATAACATAACATAAACACTCACGCCTGTCACCCAGAGGGGTAGGCAGAGACTACAGACTTCCATTTAGCACGATCCTGACATACCTTTCTCGCCTCTTCCACATTCATATACCTACGCATACATGCTCGTCGGTTAAGGGTACTCTTAATTTGGCCCATTTTTAGTATATCGCCAATTTGGTCGACAAACTTCCGCCTAGGACGTCCCTTTCCGACTCTTCCATTCACTTCTGCAACATATATTTGCTTTGTCAGTCTTTCCGCATTCATTCTTTCTACATGACCAAACCACCGAAGCATTCCTTTCTTAATCCTGGTCACCGCACCATCTTGCAAACCACACTCTTCTTTTATCACACAGTTTCTCACCCTGTCACTCAGATTCAGCCCTAACATACTCCTTAGCGACCGCATTTCTACCGCATTTATTCTACTCTCGTGCTTCTTCTGCCACACCCAACTTTCACTACCATACGTTAAAGTAGGGACTAATACAGCACTGTGAATTGCCATACGTGCCTTTTTTGACACATTCTGACTTTTCACAATAGAGTGTAGAGCCCCATTTACTTTATTTCCTGCATTCACTCGTCGTTCAATGTCCTTATCATATCTCCCATCCCTGCTGAATACACATCCCAAATATACGAACTCATCCACTTGCTCAATTAACTCTCCTTCTATTCTTATTTCACATACCGTTTTGCTTTCATCTCTTTCAAAAACCATCACTTTCGTCTTACTTGCGTTCACTTTCATTCCCCTTTCTTTTAATGACCTGTTCATTAATGTAACCATCATTTTATCATCACAGTGTCACTATTTTGATTTCTCGAATGGGAGTAAGAAGTGAATTCCATAGTCTTACTGCATGTATGGAGAATGAACGGAAATGGAACGGAAATAAACGGAATATGAATGAGCATTAAAGGATGGGAATTTTAAGAGGATTTTAAGGTGAGATCTACAAGCTGTATCTGGGGATTTAAGAAAGGTAAATCGATTTCGGAGGTATGTAGGGAAATTTGGGCTGTGTAGAATGTAAAAAGGAGACAAACGATACGAGTGTTCCAGCAAAATCGGATCGGGAGCCACTTGAGTTGTTTTTTATATTTAGAGACGTCGTCAAACTTCTTGAGTTCGAAAATGTACCGAATGCAAAGGTTTTTGCAATCACTCAAGTTTGTTTAATTGCTTCTCTGTGGCATCCAAAAAACAGACATCAGCATAATCTAAGATAGGTAAAATAAGAGTTTGAAAAAGAGAAATTTTCGTTGATAAGGGTAAAAAACTTTGAAGTCGTTTTAACGAGTGGAAAGCACATTAAACTTTTCTGCTTAAGTCCGTTATGTGAGGACCCTATGACAACCTTGTGTCAATAATTAAGCCCAAGTTCTTCACAGATTCAGTATACGCAATTGATGTGCCATTGATAATCATATCTGGCAGGGTACATTTATCAATTAAGCTACTAGTATATCTGCTACTTACTATGATTGCTTGAGACTTACTTGGATTTATAGTTTTACCAACTCTCTTAAACTAACTCTTTAAGTCATAATTCGCACTGAATTATGACTTAAAGAGAATTAGTCGTTGGTCCATCGCCAAAGGTTCTATCGCCAATTTAGCTTTAGATGCCACAAAGTGACGGTAAAGCTGCAAATCGTTTGCATAAAGATGGAAGTTGGAGGATATTATTTTTGTTATAGAGTTGATAAAAACGGCGAACAGCAAAGGAGACAAGACGCCACCCTGGGGTACACCCGGTATAAGATTACACCAGTTGGAATAAGTGTCATTGGAGAGGATACATTGTGAGCGTCCCCGAAGATAGGAATCAAACCAGAGAATGGCTGAAGGCAAAACATTAATAGACTGGAGAATTTTTAAGAGAATATCAAATTCAACAGAATTAAAGGCACTGCTGAAATCTAATAAAACGAGCAATGTTAATTGTTTTTGATCTATGGATCGACGGATATTATCAGTTACCTGAAGAAGAGCAGTTATTATACTATGACCGGGCTGGAATCCAGATTAAAATATACTTATATTACTTATATTGCTAGGGATAAATCGGCGTTTTGCAGAACATACTGTGATGGCCCAATATTATTATTAATAATTAAATTCAATATAAAGGGGCATCAAAAATAGTCTTAATATATATATATATATATATATATATATATATATATATATATACATATATATATATATATATATATATATATATATATATATATATATATATATATATATATATATATATATATATATATATATGTATATATATATATATATATATATATATATATATATATATATATTAAGCAATAAAATTCAGAATAAATAAATTTATTTAAAAACTTGTTAATACATTTAAAATATGATAAATAATAAAAATACAAGTCAAAATATTATAAAATTAAGATAAATAACATTTATAAGATAATTAGAAAATTTGTTAAAACTTGTCTAACTCATGGAAGGAGTTCGTTCAATTAGGCGTTTTTCAAAACTTTATCCATATTAGTTCTTCTAAAATTACGCAGGAATACAGTACGGTAGGTCGTTATTTGGGAGGTTTAAGGTTGTAAAATACATACATTAAGTGAAAGCGGGAAAATTCCGACGCTTCAAGTTGACCATATGATTGCACACTGTCAGAAGAGTCAGCTATAATATAATCAATCAGATAATAATATAATCAATCAGAGAGTCATCAGTGTCTATATTATTATGAGTTGCCTTTAAAGGAAAAATGTTGAGATTGACAGACTCAATGATTTTACTCATGTTGATATTTTACTAATGATCGGATTGAATTTTTCGGTAAATCTGTGTTGAAATCTCCCTTGGTTATGCAGTAAGCGTACTCGGAACCAATGTTATCAAGGGCCACTTCTAAATTGGCGAAGTAATCGGTGGAAGGAGGACAATACATTACTCCAAGTGTCATGATTGAGCCCTTTACATCTAGTTCTATAAGAAAGACTAAGATAGCATGTGTATTGTTATTAGATAATAACGCTTCTTGCTCTGAAAAGTGGCTGACAATGCTTTGTGCGTTAATATGGCAAACATTTAACTTTTTATAACAAAAGTGAAAAATGCTATTTAATTGGCTTCTTAAAGATAACGACAGGCACACTTGGATAAAAGATAGTTCTCTGACTCAGTAGAATAAAAAGAGTCAGAGTGAGACATGATATGTTAATTGCATAATATACCCAATATAAAATAAATAAAATAAAAATATATTAAAACACACGTCACCGATTGTTTTTGCGGGGGAGATGGTGTGGTACCGGAGATGGTGGCGGAGGTAGAGGGCGATGCCGATTTGAATATCGAGTCCGAGCCGGCCCCCAGCCTTTCTCTCTTGAAAGAGAAGGAATCTTGGTTAGAGTCCTTCTCCGCGAGACCAGGCTCCGGCGCCGTAGTGTGCTGGTTCGGCGGAGGGTGGAGGCTCAGCTCCACTTGCGCTGAGCGCGGCGCCAGTGGCCAGTAGGCTCCCTCTTCGCCTCCGGATATGGCTTATAGGTGGGGTACTCGTGACCTCTCTGCCAAAAAGTCACTCTCCATGACAGGTCTATCCAGTACACCCAGGCGGGTGTCGGGTAGTCTTTAGCGCGAAGGGTGTGGTTCCCTCTTGTCCGACATCAGTTGGTGTTCAAGTGTTGGCCCTTAGCTTGACACACACTTTACTCCTCTCGGCGCGTACAACCACACCGGGTGACACTATTGGGTGAAGCCCAGTGAGGCACCCGCGAGTGGGGAGGGGTGTGTAAGTCACAGATAGAATGGGCGTTCACTTACACAGTGTGCGGCACTGTTGTTATCTTTTTTTGCAAAATAAAAAGCAAACACAATAATAAGGTAATTAACACGAAGAAGGGCGGCAAAGGTTACGTACTTTATGCCTCATCAACCTTAGTCTGTTGCAGAGAATGCCAGCGACGACTCGACCCCTCACGAGGTCATCTTGACGTTTGGTGGAGTCGCCAACTGGCAACATGTACACAAAACACAGGAGCGTGATCGACACGTACATCTCGTAGCACGGTCTGCGGCAGACTGAAGAATGCGTACGATGTCTTCTACAAGGGCTTCTTAGGCCCTGCAGATCTCGGGCCTCGAGATATGCTCCATCGCCCGGATTTTCCTCACGGCGTACTACTATGAGTCGGTCATCGGAGGCTTATATAGGCGTTATTGGGTTATGCGGTTGTTTTTCGTAGTCAGTAAAATACCCCGTAGTCGGTAAATTATAACGAAATGTAGGTTGTCTGTTTAAAAGTCAAAGTTGACCTTTCTGCGACATTGTGGGTTTTACTCGACTCTGTAATATATATAGAGAGGAGTTCTCTCGGATAGGGTCGCCCGTTTGGGGGGCCGAGTATGTAGTGGCGCAAAGTTATTCAGATGTGGGTGTGGCCCATTGTCTGAAAGGTTGAACAGGCCGCGCGTCAGTCGGACCACAAACTCTTTGATGGTTTCTACGTTCAGATTGGCCGCTATAACGTCATTCTGAAAGTAGCGACCTGCTACGACGATGGTTCGTAGTGCTAGGTTCTGCTGGGCTTGCAGACGCGTGCATGTGTACAAGTGCGTGCCAGGCTGGAGCAACGTAGGTGATTAGCAGTCTTATATATAATTTATAGGTCTTGATCTTCGTCTTGATCGATAGCTTGGATGTCAGGATTGGCTGAAGCATCGCCCGAGCACATCTGGCTTTGCGGACGACGAACTCGACGTGCGCAGTTATGCGCAGCATCCTATTAATCCGGTACCCAAGTTAGGTCACGGCCTTTTCGTACGCAATCTTCCGGCTTCTAAGCGCCAATGGTGGTAGTAGGTTTCTTAGACAGCGAGTGAGCAGAGCGGTCGTCTTACCAACGTTGACGACCATCCTCCCCTCATGCAGCCATGATGGCAGTAGGTCCAGAAGACGCTGTATTCTGCCAGTTGCGATGTGGGCTCTTTTGAACATGGTGAAGTAGGCGCTATAGATATAGTCGTTCGCGTGTAACGTCAGCTCCACGTCGTCCTCCGATTCCCGCTGAGCTGTCCTGCCAGTATACGATGTCATTGGTATAAGCCGCGTACAGGACTGGAGACAAACAGCTACCCTGTGGAACGCTCTGATGGGTCTTGTTGCGGACACGGCGTCGTCTTTGAGGAATGACGACTGGCCGCAACATATCATGAGTTATACTGGTCTGTTCTTCCAATTTATGGAGTAATCCAGAATACCACACCCTGTCAAATGCCTTCTCTATGTCGAGAAAGACACCCATCGTAATGCGGCCACGGTTGTGCTCGGCCGCAAGTAGGTGCAGCACTTTGATCAGCTGTGTAGCTGTAGTGTCATCCCTCCTGAATCTGTGCTACTCCGCCCGAAGTTGGATGCACGGGTGGAGGCGTCTCAGCAACAGTAGTTCTAGCATTTTGTTATATGAGGTATCAGCGTGATTGGCCTGTAGCTGGCATCTCTACACGCCTGTTCTTCTGGAATTTCGGCAAGATGATGACTTTACATTCCTTCCAGTCCTCCGGGAAGTGGGATGTCCGCAGTATCCCATTGTAGAGTCGAGCAAGCTCTAGTAGAACTATTGGGCATCTGTCGGAGTACAGCATTGATAATCCCGTCGTGCCCCTGCGCCTTCCTCGGTTGCAGGCGGGTTGCTGTCCTCCGCAGTTCAGCGTGGGAGATGAAACACTGTCCTGCAAATGACGACAGTTGTGCCGGCGACGAAAAATAACCCGTATGAAAGCAAAGATTAGCTAAGTGACTAATTACAGTGGCGATAAGAAACTTATATGCCGTGTTATGGCGGCTGAGAATATCCCCTACCCCATATCTACCGGTGCGTGTTGTGAGAGGTGACAGAGGGAGGCAGGCGGCAGATGGGCAGCAACATATTCATGAAAACAAAAGCTTTACAATAAAAAACTGCTGTTGCTAACCCGCTCACCAAGCGTGGCAACTACGGCAGACATCCCCCATGAGGAACGACACAAAAACAGCTCCCAGTACCCGGCAGCCCTGCTATTCCTGGCTACCGTGCTGATCATGGTGATGGCAGGGCCAGGGGTGCTAAGAATCTCCGGTAAGGGTTTGGTTGCCACCTACGACCACCTGGCAACATATAACGCATGCACCCTATGGACTGACGACAAGATACTAGATCTGGATGTAGAGGTAGAAAAATTGCGCTGGCATATAATAGGATTATCCGAGGTCCGAAAAGAGGGGGAGAACACGGTAATCCTCGAGTCCAGCAACTTGTTCTATCACCGAGAGGGCGACCATCTGTCCCAAGGAGGTTTCGGATTTATCGTCCACATGTCTCTCGTCAACAACGTTGTAAAGTCTGAGAGTGTGCTGACGAGGGTCACGTACCTGATAGAATCACTAAATGGTATTCACTGAAGGTCATACAGGTTTACGCACCAACTACGGCACATCTCAATGAGGTGATGGAGGAAGTATATGAGTATATTTCTAAAGCCATGCACTCCTCCAAAACTTACTATACGGTGTTGATGGGAGACTTCAGCGCAAAGCTAGGCACAAGAGAAAGCGGTGAGCCGAAGTTAGGGAAATTTAAAGTAGGAAACAATACCCAAGGGGGCAGCAGCTGGCCGATTTCATGAAGAAAGAGGGACCCTTTATGATGAACTCTTTCTTCCAGAAGCGGCCCAACAGGAGGCCCTTGGGGCCGCTTCTGGAAAAACCTGGTCAAGCCCCGATGGTTCGACAAGAAATGAGATTGACTTCATTATGACGACCAGATGCCAACTGTTCAGTGATGTCTCAATGATCGCGAGGGTGAAAACTGGCAGCGATCACCGAATGGTTCGAGGTACACTGAACTAAAGCATTAAGTTGGAGAAGGCTCGTCTAACGAAGTAACGCTCCGTCCGCCTCGTGCTCTAATCAAAAGTCACGAAACTTTTCAGCTCTTGTTACAAAACTACTTTCAGTGCCTAGAAAATTGTAATGTAGTGGACGATATGAATGACAAGCTCGTGAAAACTGTCCATGCGCTATAGCTATAGCACAGAGCTAAGTTCTGGAAGACCCGCCGCAGAAGAACAAAAAAGCTCACCAATCTCAAAATAGATCTTGTAGTTATTTGTTAATATTAATTGGATTACCACGACACATTTTGTGTTCCGTAGCCTGATCCTTGTCACTTCTCCCTGTTTTATCTCCTAATTAATTATATTTATTTATGCTTTATTTGCACACCAATTACAAAAAAGCGGACTTATTGCAACAGGACATTCGCTACCAGTCTAATTCCAGGCTAAGCTGATAAGATATTGTGGGTGCAAAGTGCGCAAAAAATATTTACGTCTTCATAATATTACCGTAACTACTACTACTCTTACATACTAAGATAAATATTACAAACATAATTATACAAATATATTTTATAAATATACATAGAATGTATATAAATATATACATCTATTTGGTTAATACTACCTATATATATATATATATATATATATATATATATATATATATATATATATATATATATATATATATATATATATATATATATATATATATATATATTAATAATTATATTTTTAAATAAAATCACTAACGGTCAGCATCCAGCAGCTGGACGCAAAGTCGAAAGACTAACAGAAAATTGGAAAAGAGACTCCTTAGTCAGAAACATTTGTAACGTGATAGAATCAGGCGTTACTTTTGGGAAATGCATTATAATAAAATTTAATTCGCAACCATCCGCTTAATTAAATACAATGATGTGTCTTACCTGGATTGAGGAGCACCTCCCGCCCTCCTTCGATTGCGTGCACTAATCCTGTCACCACTAGTCCCAGCACCACAATTCCAAACACCAATACTCCCGGCACCAATTCTCCTAACACCACTCTTCCTGGAAAAACGATAATACGACACGTGTTTCGCCTCTACACGAGGCATCCTCAGGCGATGTAGGTAGGTAGGACGCTAAGCCGCTGTAGAGTCTACATTGTAGTGACGGTATTAGTGCACGCGATTGAGGGAGAGCGGAAGATGCTCTTCAATCCAGGTAAGACATATCATTGTATTTAATTAAGCGGATGGTTGCGAATTAAATTTTAATATCTTTTAGACATTATTTCACACACTTATGAGGCCGCTTATCAAAGACTTCATCATATCTGGATATTATGTCAATACCATTTGATTCGCTAATATTCAAAATACATACATAATAAATTATAATATAATTTGTGAAAAATATAAAATAGAATTTTCAAACAAAACATGTTACTAACAGAGATGTTCACAGCATTTTCCTTCATTTTCGAAATAATATATTAAAGGTTTTGCCCACAGCCAGTAAGTAATGTTTTAGTTTCGCTTGTAGCGTGCAATAGAGCCACTAAAGCTGCAAATATATATTTTAAGAAAGAAGAAAAAGGCTAAGGTTATTTTTTCACATCTTTTAGTGTTACGATGTATCTGCAGTAAAATGCATTTGACACATTTTTATTATTAACTTCGCATGTCTCTATCAATCTATATCTAAGAGTTTGCAACAGAATCTTTTAATGTAATTTTCACCCGTAGAATACTACTTTACCATACTGAATTCTATACACAACTATGTTTTCACCAATTTGTAGATGGCCGATTGACTTAATAATTTGCATTCGTATCAAGGACCGATGAAAATACAATAATTTAATATTTTTAACCTAATATGCTGACAGCTGGCTTTTAAAATGTTTTTTCTTTTTGCTATTATTTCATTTTTAAATTTATAAGTTATTGCTTGGCATGTTATTCAGTCCGCTTATTAAATTTAATGCGTCATTGTTGATTTTGGATCGTCATCTTAGATCCACCATCTTGAACTTTTTAATCGCCCGCAGTTGACACTTGTCGATCAGTAAAAACAAAATTTGTTTAAGCACTACCAAACTATTCCTAACATTTTCCGAGTAACGACCCTTATAGAAATGCGTATCGAACAACATACCTTATGTTAAGTGGATGCTGTGGCCCATAAACATCTCCGTTTATCCTCGATTAAGCTTCAAAACGCGATACGTTGTCACCCCTGAGGTCTACGTTGGTTTTCTGTAAGAGCATGGTTCTGCTCTGCTTGAACCGACACATTCGTGCTACAGCCATAATGTAGCTGAAGCCTTACTCTACCACGTATAAAGTCTCTATGATTGGTAAGACAGCCATCTTGTTTTCCGCCATTTTGAAAATTTTTACCACGGCCTGAATTGGACCAGAGTGTATGCCGATATTAGTTAAGACGCCACCCAGCTAAGTAAGTTACACTGTATTGTCGGATAGTAGTACATCATCTACTCAAAGTGCTGAACTCGGACGTCATTTTATTCATATTATTTTCGGCAAACCCTTTAATTTGATATCCGTATCATCCTGGTTGAATAAAATATTATTGTGTACTATCTTTGAGTGTCCACCATACTGGGTTTAGAGTGACGTCATTTTATTTACTTATTCTTCTTAGGAAACCCCTTTTTTGATACCCATACCGTGGGAGTCCATAAAAAATACCTAGACCGCTATCTTGAGCTGTTCGCTGTATTATACATATTTAGTATGACGATACTTAGCCATGCATTTTCATCCAAACTGAACAAATATGCAAAATTTCAGCTTAATTGGTTTTAAGATAACTTTAAAATTCAGTTGCAATATTTGACTCTAA
The DNA here is from genome assembly GCA_036936625.1 of Parnassius smintheus behrii. NCBI lineage: Eukaryota > Metazoa > Arthropoda > Insecta > Lepidoptera > Papilionidae > Parnassius > Parnassius smintheus. Next base: position 48,625,124 of record JAUPFT010000003.1, read on the forward strand.
CAAACATAAATTGCAAGTTAAATAAAAGCTTTTTAAAATGTCCTGGTACATACTTGTCTTTACGTAGTTGAGCCATGCTGCAGCTATATTAAATATGTATGTAGCACGAAAGGGTTAGCCTGACATCGGAATGACCACCCTCTCACAGAATACTAAAGTAAAATAGCAGCATGATGCTGCTGTGTTTCGTGTGGTGAGCACTGGATAAACCGAGACTCGTTTTGTCCGAGACAGAACGAAGAAAGAATATAGGTTTAGGGTGGGAAGTTGTTGATTTGTTTGTGTGTGTAAATGAATGTTCCCATTTGTCTCAGAAACGGTTATACAGGTTTAGATACGGTTTACTGAAAAGGGTATGTGACTCATAAGCGATGGTTATTAGATAGATGTTATGTTCCTATTTATCTTCAAAATTGGTGTACCGATTTAGATACGGTTTTCCGTATTTAATATGGTGGACCGCCTAAGATGTCGGACTAGTTATTTTTTATTCACTTCCATGATATAAGTAACTATTAAATGAAAGGGTTTGCTGAGAAGAATACGAAATATAAAATAACGTCACACTAAATCTAATATGGCGGATCGCCCTTAATGACGTATTACAGTAAAATTATTTTATACGTGCAGGTGGGGTAATAAATCATAGCTCGGCAACACCCCGGTTAGGGCGGTGAGCATGTTGCGCGGGCGCAACGCCATTATCGATAACAAAAAACGAATCATCGAAAGCAGGTGTACACTGCGGAGGTGCGGTATACAAAGGGTGGTGCGACATTATGTTATAAGACATTTTTTTCCATTATTACCCCCGCCTGATACCTGCAACTTAGTGTATGATAATTTAGTACATATATCGATTTTTTTTTTTTCATTTTTATCACTAACCCACATAATGACTAAACTAAATACACTATCGATAACGCTTATCGATAACAATAATGCGCATAGCGATGCTCGTCCCTAAGGCCCGTGAATGGGAAAGAGGGCGAAATACTCCGATGATTTACCCTAACTGCACGGACAAAATAATTCTAGTATAGTTATTTTTATGCACTCCCAAGATATGGATATCGAATGAAAGAAGTTTGCTGAGAAGAACACAAAGTGAAATGACCAATCCAATATCTCTTTGACGACTTTGTGGTGCAGTGGCTTAGCAATGAGTGACTGCGCTGGGGGTCGCGGGTTCGAATCCCGCACAGAACCAGTATTTGTATGGCCTACAAATAGTTGTTCCGGGTTTGGATGTTTGTCCTTGTGCAATTTATGTTTGTAAACAGCCCCTACGATACAAGAGAAGTCTTAGTGTAGGGGTAACGTTTTAAAAAAAATATAAAAATAAGAAAATAAAAAATAAGAAATATGATTGACTCCCAAAGATGTGGGCTATGTTTTTTTATTCACTCCCATAATATTATATCAAATATATAATTACCAAATGAACGGGTTTGCTAGGGAATACGAACAAATTCGAATCGTCCGCTTTCAGCTCTTTGAGGAGCTGATGTACTACTGCCCGGCTAAACGGTAGCACTTAGTGGGGTCCTGTCTTAAGTAATATCGACCTGGGAAAATTCTAGTAGTAGTGTGAAAATTTCAAGATGGTGAAAACAAAAATGACCGCCATATCAATTTTAAAGGGCTATAACTCCGCAAAGGTTGGGGATTGTTTGGTGGTGCTCGAACATAACATGTTGTAGGGACCGATAAGTGTCAACTGCTGGCGATGAAACAAATCAAGATGGCGGATCTTAGATGGCGCTCATATGAAAAACATCAATAATGACGCATTGATTAATATTAACAAATTAATAAAATGTCCAGCAGTAACTTATATATAAATAAAAAATTAATAGTAAATAACATTTTTATAAACAATTTTTTTTAAATGCTTTAAAAGGAAAACATAATCTTTACATTAAATCAAACCGATCAATTTATTACATAACATGAAAAAATATGTTTATAATAAAGTTAAGAAGTGGCTGATACTGTCCCCTTGCTTAGTTCTCCCACTTGTAAATTGTCGAGTAAGTCATCAAAAACCGCATCGTTTTTCTAACACAACATGTGTTTAAGTTCGCAAAATCCAAAGTATCCTACAGATGTGGCACCCCTTGAAAATGGGCAAGTTTGACACAATGACTCCCTTTTACGTGGTAACTAATTAAAATCAACAAAAAAGAGGACATATGCACGGCCAAAAGTCAAAAGTCATTATTTTTTAACTTCTGTATCCTGAAATTAATGCAGCGCAAAATACCATATGAAACCATTTAAATCTCATCGACAGTTCTCCAACGAATGGTTTTCCATTTGCGTTTTATATTTTTAAGCGTCGACCAGTTAATTTTGATGAGTGGTCACTAAATTCTTTTCAATACCCATTATAATGTACTGTGAAGTGTTCATCCACAAGACGACCTGGAGTAGCAGGTCGTTTTTTAAGTGGCTTCCACATTTATTGGATGAAGTAAAGCAGATATCGTTGGCATGTAATATTTTTTTACACAACAATTGCTCTCAGAGTAAATGTTTGACCAGAACCTCCTCCTTGTTATTTGTATACATTGCGTTGTTATTTGTAACATGCGACATACAAATAGGTACATAGAGATAGGAAGGAATAAGGAAAGTCATAATTAGTTGTTTATTAAGATTGACCTCTCAAAAATCAAAAATATTAAAAAAAATTATCATTCGTGACTTACTTCTTTTTAATCGGAGGTTTTTCAAAGAATTCTTTTAATCCTTTATCGATTACAACCTTTATATCCATCGTGGGTTTTTTTCAAAATTTTTGAACTCCATCGTAATTCTCTTGATTATCAACGCACCTGCATTTTAATTCTCAATCGAAGATAAATGTAGATATCTATGGACCACAGCATCCACTTACAGTCAAGTGAACTATGTGCACATTTGCCCCCCCCCCCCCCCATTCTATTAACAGTATTTTGACCTACAACTCAATCGATTTATTTAATATGAAAATGAATGTTATCCGTTTATTGATTAAAATTTTAGGTTTAAATTATAATATTAACGAAACCGTCGGCAGAAGTTAATACTTGGTGGGTTGTTGTTACGTTATTTCCCACGAGTGCGGACATAATCTATAAGGGTATCTTAAATAAGTCGCCGGAAACAGAACATTTTAATTAATGTTGCTTAATTTATCACCTTATACCGCATGACAGTATTGGAAGTTTTTTAGATAGAAAAGCAACAGGAAAAAGTCTGTTCCAGTGCGTATTAGCGGTATGAAGTTCTCCATAATAAATAATATTTCTTGATTCCGCTCTCTGTTTTCCTTCATCGCCGAGTGTGCGGTAAATCAGTACGCAAAATTGCAATAATTTAAAAACTGACAAACGATCGAATTCAGAAAAGTCGTAGGTCGGGGTAATAAATAGGTCAGGGTATAAGAAGGTCAGGTGACGCTTTAAATTTTATAGAAAGTGAGAAAATCTTGTTCGACCCTCATCAGCACAATATTGACAACAAGAAATCACCTGAAGGAAGGAAGAACTAATAAAATTTCTGGCAATACTATGTATAAAAATATGCGTAATATTATGTATTGTAATAAACTGAAATTAAATACTATATTCGCATGTTACGACACGTTAAAGAGTTGTGTAGTGGCTGGAATATAGATGGAAATGAAACACGAGATAGGCAATGGCAGCATCTTCTTCATAAAAAAAGTTGAAAAAAAATTGCGGTCGCCAACGTGAATACCAAACGTAGCAATTTTGGAAGATATTTCAGTTACCGTGAGACAATCTATGACGTTTGAGGGGCTGTAATGAATGTTTGAATGAAACTTTTTAGATCCATTTTATTGCAGTCATAATAGTGAAAAATTATGCTCTTACAGAATAAAAGCGTAAAGTTAGCCTAATGCTGCTTTTTAAGCTGTATGACCAGAAATGGAACCATGAGGACATGCAGGAAGTCGATGGATGCGGGTGGCTCAGGACCGTGCTTTGTGACATTCCTTTGGGGAGGCCTATATAGTGGTCAGTGGACTTGTGAAGGGCGGTAATGATGATGATAAAAGATATAAATGTAAGTTTTGTAACTGGAGGCCTAATGCTACTCCTTTTTGTATTTTACATTAGACGGCACTGTTTTGAAATAGTGGAACGCAGATTTTTGACATATTTCAGTTTAATAAGCAACTGTTAAAACTAATTTGAGGCTTTATTTATAAATATGTTATTTATTCCACACCAATCATATAAAATAGACGTTAACATCGTGAGGTATGAAAATAATTAATCCTACTTTTATGCATTTCCTTAATCGTATAAAAAGTAGCCTGTAAGTTATCCTGGGTCCCTAACTACCTGTACACAAATTTACAAGGAAATCTGTCTAGTAGTTTTTGTGTGAATCGCGAATACACGGAATGACAGACAGACAAAAATTGTCAATAACACAAATTTTGCTTTGGTGACCTTGACTTAGTTTCTGGAGTTGTTTTTTCCAGAAAATATTAGAATTACAGACACGACTTTTCTACAGATTGATTATGTGTATATAAGATATAGACGTCAAGAATTAATTTGCTTATATCCGCGTAATAAAAAAATTATGTGGCTTACTTAATTTGAAGAGCACCTTTCACCCTTTCACAATTGCGTAGACTATCCCGTCACCATTTACCCCAGCACTACTATTCCCAACACTACTACACTGGAAAGACCACCACAGAAATAATACGGCACGTGTTTCGCTTTATAAGATGTATCTTCAGGTGAAGTAGGCTCTGCGGTGGCTTACCGCAAGCAAAAAGTGTGTCGTTTTATCGACAAACAGTATGGGGAAGGCCTATTTTCGATATTTTATTCGTTGAAATTAATGAACTTAGATTATACAAAACGTTATCTATTACGTTTAGCGCTAAAAGTAAGTAACCACATTTGGTGATGATTATAACATTACCATTTTAAGAGATCTACTCCCTGATGTAGCCATAACACGCTATAGTAGTATTTTGCCTGCAGAACGAGTTGGATTGCTTGACCGGAGAAGGGCTCTCACTCTCACAGAATACTTTGCTGCTGCGTTTCTTATGATGAGTTCATAGAACCAAAGACTATTTCCAATGGTGATAAGGTATTTCACAATAGTCCTCAGGTGTAACAACGCTTCTGTAGATTTATTCTTAATCAAGAATAGTTATAGAAAGGTATCTTTCTATACTACTGTTCTACAATATTCACATATCATATATTGAAAATTGTGTTCGTTTGTCACTCGTAGCTTGTAACCGTGTAGTGGGGGTGTAAGAACCTCCTCCACCCCACGTCATCCCTTGGGTGTCGTAAAATGCGAATTTTGGAAATTAAAGCAGCATCTCTCTGATAATAACAACTCAAAATAATAAAAAAACTGCGGTTGCCAACCCGCTTGCCAAGTGTGCTTTTTATGGCAAAATTACCCCTACGAGGCACCCCTTCCCCATATGAGGAAGGCCTATTTTCAGCAGTGGACTAATAGGCAGTAATGTCACCCTTATGTTTAAATTGATTTCTTTGATGTTAGTCTTCATCTCGCATACGGACTTCCTTAGACTAGTTTGGACTTGTTGTGGTTGGTACGCTAAGTATGTAATTAGAACCTGGATAAGTTTAAAGAACCGTTAAGTGACGACGTAAGAACATCGATTACCCTATATCATGCGGTAGATATCGTAAAAAGCAGGACGTTTTTAGACGTGTTTTACGAAGTCAGGCCACAGAGCGAAACAAAAGAGGAGGTTTGCAGCAGCATCTGCATGATAACAAAATTAAAACTTTGGGTTTCCGGTTCCCAACATACCTTTTATTCATGGGAATTACGAAAATATCCCTCCTACGAGGCAAACTATAGGGAAGGCCTATGTAGACTGTGAAGGGAATGATAATGATAACGGTTATCAAAGTCAGTCCAGCAGTTTTTTTTTGTTTTGAATAAACTAAATAAAGAAACGGCAAACGAACATTATTTTCGAATTTATAATAAGAGAAGTGTTACAAAGGAGCACACAATGCACCTGATGGTAAGTGCTGTGGTCCATAGATGCTCGAATTAAAATGCAAATGCGTTTTCACTCGTGAGGACTAAGATGGAATACCTCCTTTCCAATAAAAAAGAATCTCCAGTTCTTCAAGCTGCTATTTTACGCTGGTATTTTGTGAGAAAGTGGTCCTTCCCCGGTCGAGCCGACCCATTCGTGCTACAACTATACTATTAATATAGCTGCAGTATGGCTCTGCCTCGTTAAAAATCTGTACTATTTACTCACGAAGATCAAAGCGAGCAAACGAGCAATTTTATTACGTAAAAATATAATAGTGTTGCTCTAACAACTTAATTCATATTTCGGTTTTTTTATTTTTGCCACTTTCTCTTGTCTTTCCCAGATTATAGTGATCCTGCGAAATCACACCACACAATTTGTTTGATTAATAACTAACTAAAAATATTGGTTAAATAACAAAATTATTTTAAACATATCTGTTATATGTTTAAAATAATTTTGTTATTTAACCAATATGTGTAAGTGTTTTATTATTTATGAGATAAACTTAATAACGCCTCCAAATCTTTTTACAATTTTTCTTTTTGAAATATTTATCCTCAAGGGTTTCGATATACTCATTTACTGGGTATTCAATATAGCGAACTAACCTGTTGACGTCGCAACTTCATAGAGTAATCCCCAACGTGTAAATTGCACCGAAAAACTTCTCAAGCTTACGAGCAGGTACCGTCAGATAAATCATTTTTCCTTGGAGTTTTTAGAAGCTTTTATAGTATGTTGAGTAATTTCTTAGAACTTTTTACTTATATTTACGGTTATAAATCTATAGTGAGAATGAGAGTTAATACTTGTGAACTGGGAAGGACCTTGTACTAAGTGCTTCAGACAATTATTATTCACCAGATGATAAGCAGATGCTGTGGCATATAAACCCTATATCCATCCTCGATTACGATGCAAATGGCATTTTCGTTGTCATCCCTTTAACTAAGACGGAATGCCTTGTTACAAGTAAAATAATCTCCAGTTGTTGTCACTCACCATTCGATGAACAGTAGCAATATGCTGCTTTTTCTTGCTGACAAACTGTGCGAGAGTGAGCCTTCCCAATAGATCCGACGCATTCCTGCTGCAACCACAATACCCTAAAACGTGTTACGATTAAGATTGCTCCACCACATAGAATATTTTTTCTGTTGGTAACTTATTTGATTGGAAAATAATTTAAGTTGTCAAATATCATTCAAGTGACCTCCTTCGTTTGTGGAAATATCCTCACTGAACATCAGTATGTTATTCTTTTGTTTATACCTACCTACCTACCGTGAACATAGGGCCTATGCATAGATTCCTGAGGATATTTGCCATAGTAGTCACGCTTAACATGCGAGTTTGAAAACACAGTTTTTATTTCTAGTTATTTTTAGGAAGATATTGCTGCCGACACACACATATTTTAATTTGCCCCCGTCGCAGGTTGAAGGTTAGTTATTCCATTAGTTTGTAGGCACTAAATCTTGCTATGAAATTCCTTAACATAGCCTCTTGGCAATCTAGGTGACAAAGGATTATGGCCAGATGACGCCACGATTAAGATTGCTAAGATAAGAGAGAGTATCCAAAACCCAATTTCATTCCGTTGGTGTCATATGAAGCAACTTTAACGGCAAAAAATCTCAGATTATGAGATAGATAGCGATATATCATCTATCGTGAATGCTTTATGTAAAGTTTCTTGACCACCAACGGAAGAGACTTCAAAGGTTTGAGACATCTGGTGCTTCGATGATCAATTCAACTGCTTATTGGTGCATTAATGGTTCATTCAAGGAACACAGGTAAAGCTTACGCAGAGGTGTTGGAAACAGTAAAGGCGTGCTCCTAGAAGTATCAGTCTTCCCACACTTCTCAGCACCCGCACCTTTACTAACACCGCATTGAAGGTACGGCTCCTCTAGATTTGCGGTGGATGGTACTAGAGGCGTGTCGCCTTAACAACATTCCTCTTCTTCTGTCACTGATAGGAAACTCCTCCTGCCGTAGTCTACCAACACGTATTGTATTGGACTCTCTAATGTGAAAAAAGAGGAACCCGGAGGCCGATTCATTTTTCACCCGGGGCAACATAGCTATAACTGCTAAGCCACGAGACTTATTTTTGATATTTTTTTTATCAATAAAGGGTATTCATCACAATATAAAAGCAGTTTATATTTATTTTCTATTACTAATTCTGTTTGACTGAGTGAGTCACGATATTAACTTTGCTCCATAGTATTTAATAAGTGCGAATGTTAAAATAATAATAAAAAAATAATAATAATATTAATAACCTCTTCAAGGAAACCGCAATTATCTGTGCAATACAGGATCAGGTTAATAACACCAACAACTATCGGAGATACATCCTAAAGGACGGCACCGTCGACGTCTGTCGAGCTTGTCGCCATCCCGGTGAGTCACTTAGGCATGTCATCTCCGGTTGTTCGGCGCTTTCTAACTCTGAGTACTTGCACAGGCACAACCTAGTAGCCAGAATAGAACTCCTCTACACCAGGAGCTCGCTCTGAAATACGGTCTCGTGGACCGGAAATTGCCGTATTACAAGTACGTGCCGGAAGCCGTGCTCGAAAATGACCGCGCCAGGCTCTACTGGGACCGGGTCATCATCACAAACAGGACTATTCTTGCGAATAAGCCTGATATTGTGCTGATGGACCGGGAACAGTCAAGGATATTTTTGGTCGATATTACCATCCCGTATGACGAGAACCTCGCGAAAGCCGAAACAGATAAGGAATCAAAATATCTGGACCTGGCTTCCGAGGTGACCGACATGTGGGAAGGTCTGCCGACCGAAATTATTCCTGTAGTCGGCTCTGCGAATGGGCAAATCCCAGTTAGCCTCTCTGGTCATCTGAGGCGACTGGGACTCCGTGACGGACCGGTCCGGGCTCAAATGCAGAAGGCGGTGCTGCTTGATACTGCCCCCATCGTCCTCCGGTTTTTTTCCCTTTCCCCCTAACCCTTGGCCGTTTGGTCTCCCCTGCCTAGGGCTTCCATCTGGTTGGGCTTTATTTATTTATGTATTTTCGTATTTATTTTATTTTATTGATATTTATGTATATGTATCTTTTCATTTTCATTTATAATTATAAATTTATACATCCCAACCAGATGAGAAAACTATACAGATACCCCACACAATATTAATAATAATAAGTTCTTTATTTCCAAGAGGTAATACATCAAGATATTTTCTTAACATTCGATAAAGCTTCTTTGGTACATATACCTGCAAACATAGCATCTGCAGCCGAAATAGGAGACATGTGCATCAGCTGTCAGCGCCATATCCCTATCGTTAATTTATAAAAATATTAAGATGCAAGAAAAAGTTAAATAATTAAATACTATCTAAAAATTTGTACATTCCGCTACAAAACCTAAGTACAATGAAATTAATTGGATCACATATTATGTTTATATAATATGTTACCACTTATTACTTATACCAAGGTACAAACAAGATAATAATTTATACTACTTACGTCTTTCCTTTCTCATAAGATGTTGGCACATTTATAGATTTAATAGATGCCTAGGTGTAATAGATTCTAATTCTAAGGTGATACTAAGTATTTTATGACGAGTATTATTTCCAAGAGACGTGGTAGTTTAGGTTAATCTTCTCTAGTCTATCTAATCTCACGATAAATTTCACAATTGCTAATTGTTGTTTTAAGTGCTGATTTATCGTGCTCGTCAATAAAAGAAATATCTAAAAAGACAATTTTTTTAAAATTGTTTTTTTTGTTGTGTAGTCATTTAAATAACCCCTTCACCTCAAAATATGGCAGTAATATTTATATTACAGACATATCTTTCAGTATTATTAGAATTACAAATATTAAACGGTATCTAATGTCATCTTACTATAGTCCTATATTTTAAGTTTCTTTCTTAATTAACAATTGCAATGAAAGATATATGAAATTCGTGCAATTTGGTGAAAGTGATAAGAATATTCGTAAACAAAGTAATACAACGCGAGCAAGAGCTTCTCTAGAGGTATGCAAAGATGAGTTAGAAAATGTAAACCGAGCAGACAAAATAACAACGTTCCAAAATATCATGTCCATTATGACATTACACAAAGGATTATATACTCTATGGTATTAAGCTTTAAAGTCCTATTGAATTTATGTGGGGTTTGCTCGTCGCTTAAATTTATTCTTGCATTTGAAATGCAGATCTTGTGTCATGCTAGGCAAAAGCCAGACAAACAAATTGGAAGCTCCAAGTACTTGTATCACAGTGATATTTAAAAAAAAACATCACACGATATTTTCTATGTTTATAATTCTATAAATTATACATCAATATTTTAAAAAAAGTTATTATGACTGCTCCGAAGTGCCGTTGTTTAGGATTGCGATTCGATCTAAACTTTATAAAGATGTATTAGTGTCAACAAAAAATAGATTTATATTAATTTTATTATTTATAATTTTAAAATAAATTATCTAATCAACCTTTTTTATTCGTTGCCCATTCTGGAACTTTAATAAAATAATTCGTTACAGGTAATGGGTTCTTTCGTTCTAGTTATATGTAACAGAGTTTTCGTCCCATTTCTCGGCACAGGCCTTATTTCATTTTTGAGAGGATTCGGAAACAAGATGGAGTCTGCTGTGCTACCAAATGCGTTTATTTGAATTGGGCAAGAATATTTTTAATTTGGAGTATTTTTAATTCCTCGGACTAACACGTTTCTTAACGCTTTCTTTCGCTGCAGAGTATGACGTTAATCAGAAATTAAAACTGTGTGTGAAGATCGAACTTGGTTCGTATGACATTTAATTCAAGTGCCTAGTTCCAAGTTACATCGGTCACGGTTTTCTATTTAAAATACTAGCTTTTACCCGCGACTTCGTGACTGTAGACTACGCTTTACATCATAGATATAATAATGAAGGTGATATGCCCAGTAGTTGAAAATGTATCGGAACCCGGCGTCTCCATTTGGCCCCTACCACGTGCCAACTACTACACAAATAGATCAGTAAAAGCAATAGATACCAAAAACACCATAACGTACTACATAATTAATTATAAAATATATCTCTAAAACTACAACATCCATTTATCATTCACCGTACTACTTACTCACACAAAAATATCGGGTAATATCGTTGTGCTGTAAAAAGCCAAAGCCAAAATAAGAAATATAATGTCATTATTCATCGGGGACTGCTCAAATTGGTGAAACTTAACAAAAAAAAATTAAATTTGACAAAGCATTTGCCATGGAATCCAACTAAATCACCCACCTAATCTTAACCATTTTTTTTTTCTAATTATAAAAAAAAATTAGAACGCAAACCAAGCATAAATTTTCATTACTCTTCTTGTTGTGTGGGCGTCTATCGATTAATTACAAACATTCAAGTTAAATATCGACATTAATTTTGATATAGTTAAGTCAATCCCTGGCGTACATGTTAAATATTTTGTAAAAAATTGCATTTACCAAATTCATGCAATTTGTCAATAACGTGACGTTTACTTTGCAAAGTATCAAAATTAATAAAACAATTGATAAAATTATATATTTTAAATAGTACAAAACACACACTTTAACAAAAAACAGACGCGTTTTGTTATGGACGACGTCTTAAAAGTATACCTTATTAATACCACAGTCACTCATAGGACAGGTAACCATTTTGACAAACATTTACGTAGTGATAATAATAAAATTTTTATTCTAAAAAATTACATAATATCTACGAGCTCATTTCTTGCTTGCCGATATGTGCCGACCTGTCATTCAAAATTACGGTTACAAAGTCATGCGATTTGCCATCTTTTTATATTTTGCTATATTGCCATAAGGGATTTTCTTCTCACTTGCACACTACGTTCGTCTATTACTATCCTAAGTCAATGGTCGCTAACAACCAATTTCAGCAATGTTTTTACTTCAATATTTTATACTTCATTGGTGGCCTTAAAAAGTCCATCAAAGAAGTATATTATAAAAAATGTATAATGTATTGAAATTAGTGCATTGGTTTAACTTTAATAATCTTAATTTAAACGGCAATAAAACTAAATGTATTAAATTTACCACAACAAATCCTATACTATTAAACGAGCAATTCTTATATATATATATATATATATATATATATATATATATATATATATATATATATATATATATATGTGTATATAATCGGGATCTCGGAAACGGCTCCAACGATTTTCATTAAAATTTAGTGTCCGGGGAGTTTCGGGGATAATAAATCGATCTAGCTAGGATTTAATTTTAGAAAATGTCTTTTTGTCCGTGTTTTTAGGCAATAAAAACTGCTACAATAACGTTAGAATAAGAAAGTAAATTTTGACAGATTATTAATGATTATAAATAGCTTAATTTGTATAATGGTCGGTCACAGTATCGTAAAACCCCGGTTCGAGCCCAGACCGACCGACCGATTTTTTTTAATTTTTTCAAGTTCCTTTCTTTTTTGAGAAAATCTATTTTTTCGAGCTCTTTTTTTTAGTATTTTTTAAAAACACGAAAATTTAAATTAAAATAATTGCACTCATGATTTTTATTCAAATAACCGGTTCCGTTTTTCCTGTTATGTCGCTAAGATCAAAAAATATTATTTATATTTCATCAGTATGTGATTTGTATCTAAATATAATTTCCAAAACACACGAATTAAAAAAAAAATCGAGCGAAAAATACCGAGCAAAGCTCGGTCAACCAGGTACTGTTTGTAATCCGAGTACCAATGTGTTTACAAATGGAGAAAAACTGAGTCCCGTAGAGTCCTCTGTTGTTCTTGGCATCACTCTCAACGCTTAGCTTCAGTGGAGACCCCATATATCTAAACTAGCAAGCAGAATAAGCTCTGCAGCTTATGCTGTAAAAAAGATTAGAGATGTTACTAGTGTCGAGACAGCTTAATTAGTTTATTTCGGTTATTTCCATAGCATAATGTTACATGGAATTTTGCTATGTGGGAATTCGGCTGATTTAGAAACTATTTTTGTTTTGGAGAAGAAGGCCATTTTTCAAAGATTTATTTACAACCTAAAACTGAGAGAGTGTGTTAGAGAAAAATTTAAGGAAATAAATATGTTAACTTTGGCCTCTCAGTATATCTATGAAAATTTGAAGTATGTTCACAAAAATAAAGGTAGTTTTAGTCAAAAAATTGACATACACTCTGTAATAACTAGGAATGAAAAAAATCTGGTGCTACCAGTTTCTCGACTCCATAGAGTCAGTAATTCATTCTTGAGGCAATGTATACGCTATTACAAGAAAGTCCCAGAAAATATATACAAGGTCTCTCTATTTCCAAATATAAATATTTAATTAAACAAAAACGGCATATAAAGGGTTATAGTGATATAAATGAATACATGGTTAATAATAAACCTAGGGAATGAGGTGGTAGCGTCCAGTCCATTTCTAAAATAAATTTTGTAAATATTTTATGACCTTTGACATTGTAATTTATTTTTAAATAAAAGTCCCGCTGGGTTTCTCGCTGGTTCTTCCCAGGAAAATGGTTTATTTTATAACCAGTGATAACGTAAAATATTGACCGTCAATAAGAATTAAATGTAATATATATTAAATAAAAATTATTGTGTGCTATTCTTTCAAAAAATAAAGAGTACAAATGTATCATCAGACACTTGGTGCACTTTAATATTTTTTGCGTATTTGGTAAATAGAACGCTTTTCGACGTTGTCCGTGCATAAAATAATACGACATTACGCCTGTCGACGTAAAAGTTATAACTTGAATTCAATCTAAGGAACAATATAAGAAAGGGCATTTAGTTGACTCTATACGAATTTTTGACGCATTTGTTTACTATTCGTACTCGGGGTAAAATATTGTTATCACAGATATAATTTTTACCTTTTACTGTAATATCGTGACGTTAAAAAATATTTAACAAAAGTTTGTTTTACTCACACATGTATAGATCTTATGACCACACACACACACACACACACACACACACACACACACACACACACACACACACACACACACACACACACACACACACTACGCCCGTGAACGTCGTATTTTCAAAAATTTCGTTGCGTTGTGTTCGGCGGACAGCGCGCGGAGATTTTCCGTACGTTTTTTTAGCGCGATCACAATTTGTAAAATGTTAGTAGGTGTTTATTTTACGTACTATATTGATTTGATTTGTAAAAATCGGTAGTTGCCTGTGGGAACAATAAAATTTTGGTGTAAATTTATATTTAGAACAAGATTCCATCATATTGAATTGAAACTAATACTTTTATAAATGGCGTCTAAAGATTTATACGACAAGCAACAAAAACACCTACAAGCTCCTTAATCGGAATTTAGTCATGATCCTTATGCAGACCGTCGGGATTTTGGTTCTGATCAAAATAGTAAACCACCTGGCGACAAATCAAGGAGTTCTGAGGAGGTAACTCGTGTTTCAAAAAACCAGACAGTTGTAAATAATTGTTTTGTTTTTATCTTATGATAACTCATTGTCATTAGTGCCAAGAAATGTAGATTATAATGAAGATTACAGGTTTTTAATCTGATGGACATTTATAAAATGATAATCTCCAGTTTTCTGATGAGCATACAAATCATATATAAGCTTCTGTTTTTTCATTAGCTGCTGAGGCCACAGATCATGCGAAATGTCTACATATATTTTCCAAGGAACATCTGGTGAACAAAACTTAATCAACTCTAACCTGAGAAGACCAGAAACTTCTGTTACAAATTAATCATGGTCAAGATAGCTAGTTGATAGCTCAACATATGGTATAAATGTGAAAATGAATGTCATTTTCCAACTTATGTTTCTAAATAAATTTATGGAATTTATAGTGTAATATACTAACCAATATGGGAATGCTCATAGTATCACTAATCAGGTAATTAACCTCATACCAGACTCAATCGCTAAATGGTATATCGTGAAACGACTTGTAAAGAAATGTTGCAGTTTCTGGGTTCTTCTAAATAGTCACATATTTTTTTTTCAGAATGAAAATGGGCCTTTTCATAAGCTGATTCACACTACTCCTACCCAATATTCAGTTTCAGCATGTCAGGACGAAGATATGAATAAATTTTGCGCCGCCGGTGTACATCGGAGTTGGGTGCTAAAGGATTAAGAATTTGATTGACTTACTAACGCTAAATTTTCGTGGTATGTATAACGTGAAATCTATAACTAGTCGTCTTATACTGAAAACATAAGAGTCTTTATAAGAGTTAGGGATGATTTCGTAATGAATAATAATTAAATTACCGTAATTATTGTTATTGAGTATTATTTTCTAGCAGACAGATCTCTGGCAAAGACTTTGGAGCCCTGGTACCGATCGATCGTTTCTTCAATACGAACTGTATTGATAGTGCGCAAGCCTCGGCGCATGCGTTAGGAGATCTGACTATTCAGTTGCCTGTATGCTTTCAAATTTGGTAAAGACTGCAGCTTCATTTCCCGTTTACCAGCCATGAGATTAAGTTTGTGATCGGAGAGTTTTTGTGTTTTTCTGCGGCGGGTCTTGCAGAAATTAGGTCCGACCGCATGGACAATTTCCACGATCTTATCATTCATATCGTCCACTGCATTGCAATATTTTAGGAACTGAAAAGTGATAAGCATTCATGTAATATACATATTACGTAAAATAAAAAATAAAGGGTATATATGTATCGTCAGACACGGTGCATTTTAATATTGCCTGCGTCTTTGGTTAGTACCTGTTAATATCCTCATTTTTTAAAATGCATGCAGCTAAATACATAATGAGTCTATTATTACTTTATATTTTTCGGGGGCAGGTGACAGAGAGAGCGTAGCTTAATAAACATATTGGTCTTTAAACAGAGCAATCTTATTTAACGAGCGATTCAAGAAACGTGTAGGAATAACTACACGTTTCTTTACTTAAATTATTTAAACTTTCTTAAATCCTACACCTATAAATGAGCAATTCTTGTATATATATAGAAAGAAAGAAAGTAAACATTTATTGCTCAAATAAGCCACATGTACATTTAAACCAAAACATAAAAAATACATAGTAAAACACATCACATATTAAACACATCACACATTTTACGCACACAAGTGTGTGTGGCGTACACGGCAAACAGACCGCACTCAGCTTAATGCCGCAGTCGATACGAGACTACAGCGCTGGTTTTCAGTGGGCCTGTGAATTAAGTGACGTGCGGATGTTCACACCGTCATTGATAGACTAATAATAATTAACATAGATTACATGAATGAATAAACTGGATCTAATACCAAGAATGTCCGAAACATTGTAAAAAGTATTGTTATCAACAAAAGAGTCATGTATCTTTGAGGTATCAGTTGGAAATAATATAAAAGAAGAAACACTAAATGATGGTACCCTACAAAAATATTTTCTCACAGGTATGTAATCATAACCATAATCTTAAGCAACAATATTATCATTAGAAACAATATTCTAATAAAGTCAATAATGATTGCACGTTTAACATATACTTGTATCATGGTTATAATTAATAGCATGAAAAACACTTTTATTTCAGCCTTTAAGTATCAAAAAAAAGTACTATGCACTCATATGCTTTCCGTATGACCTCGCCGGTCAGCGCTAAGTGTCTGTAAATATTTAGGTACGTAAATATCAAGCCATAGCTTTTTGAACAATAATTAGGTGAGTTTTATATTTTATTTTAAATATATTTAATGTTTTCAGACTACGAAGCGGTGGCGGCAGGTTATTCCAGCATTTAGAGGCAGAATATTTGAAACTTATATATTATATATAATCGGAATCTCGGAAACGGCTCCAACGATTTTCATAAAATTTTGTGTGCAGGGAGTTTCGGGGGCAATAAATCTATCTAGCTAGGATTTATTTTTAGAAAATGTCTTTTTGTCCATGTTTTTAGGCAATTAAAAAGTGCTATAATATCGTTAGAATAAGAAGGTAAATTTTGACAGTTTATTAATGATTACAAATAGCTTAATTGGTATATTGGGCGCTCACAAAATCTTAATACCATGGTTCGAGCCAAGACCGACTTTTTTAATTTTTTTTTCAAGTTCCTTTCTTTTATGAGAAAATTTATTTTTCGGGCCCTTTTTTAGTATTTTTAAAAAACACGAAAATTTATATTAAACTAATTACACTCACGATTTTTTATTCAAATAACCAGTTCAGTTTTTTCTATTATCTCGCTTAGATCAAAAAATATTATTCGTATTTCATCTAAATGTAATTTGTATCTAAATATAATTTCCAAAACACACGGTCAACCGGGTACTTATTATTAAAATTACATTCATATTTCAGTCGAATATAAAATAGACTTCTATAATGTGTCTAACTTTTAATTATTTAATGTTTGCTGTATTTAAAGGCAATACATAAAATATGAAAAATAAAGTAGCCATTATGTACTCCATGTCCTCGTTTTTATTTCACCAGCAAAACACTTTATAAAATATATAAATTATTAAAAGAAGTTTACTTAATTAATTATCTGATTATTTATATTTGATTAAAATTATGTAGTAAGAAAAATTACGATAAAACTGTCCATGGCAGTAAATATTTTTTCTAAATGTCCAAAATAATAATTTTCGAGCTGATTCTTGGGGGTCTCTGATTCTTTTCAAAGATTATTGGGTTTTGTTCATTTTAAATTTAAATCCAATAAAACGTAGGTAGGTGCTGCTTTTTGTCGGGAACATGTTATACGAATATTTTTTTATTTATTTAAAAACTCAAATTTTTGAAGTTAATCAGTTTCGTGCACTAAACTAGCTTTATAAACTTTTTACCCATCATTCTTAGCAATCATTTTCCGATAGTCCTTGTTAGTAAAACGTACATCCCTAACTAACGCACACAATGACAAATCAAATTTGGTCACGCGTTTTCGGATTGTCAAGTTATCTATACACCAGTATATTCTAAGTCTATGGTAGCAACTAATCTTGGACAGCATCAAGGTTGTTCAGGGTTGTTTACTATTCAATACCATTACAGCCTTCCAAAAGTAAACAGCTTAACATTGGATTACAAATTATTAGAGAATATTTGTCATAATCGCTACGCTTGGCAGATGGTTTTCTATTTTCAATATGTTATTATTTCGAGTCATAGATTGTTAAACTATATTATTCTAAAATCCTAAATCACCAAAGATATTCCACTAAATATATTTTACTTATTCGTATAATGTTTTAAAACGCAAAAGTTAATATACCATGACTTGAAACCTTTTTCCTGCCTACGGCGGTGTTCCTATAATTAAGACACGAGAAAGTTTTGTTTTCTTTAAGGTTTCTTAGTCCACGATTTTATAATTATATGGTAATGCTTATATATATAGCTAGTTTTTCTTAATACTACTTAATTACTACTACTAATATTTGTTTAAACACGCTATTTACTTTATTGAAATTTATTCAATGATTAGAAAAACCACCGGGGCGATGAGCGCTTAAAATATTCAACTTTTTTAATAACTTTCCGTCAGGGAGGAGAAGCAGCATCTTTTTGACGTATTAGAGCCATGCTGCCGCTATATTGTGGTTGCAGCACGAATGGGTCAGTTCGACCTGGGTAGGACCACGCTCTCACAAAATGCCAGCGTTAAATAGCAGCTTAATGGTGCTGTATTTCGTAAGGTGAGTGTAGATAACCTGAGACACTTTTTACTGAAAGCGAGGCATTCCATGTCAGTTCTCAGGGCTGCATTTTGATTTTTAATTGAAGATAAATAAGAAAAAGAAAAAAAAAGTCAATAGGCCTCAGCATCCACTTACCATCAGGTGAACTGTGTGCTCGTTTGTGACCCTCATTCTTAAAAAAAAGTCTTTCTAATAACAAATTATTTTAATTGAAAGAAAAAAACTGCGGTTGCACCTTCCTTCGTGGCAACTACGGCAATATTTCCTTTCTTTGAAACAATCTATAGGGGAGGCCTATGTTGAGCAGAGGACTTTGATAGACTATTATGGATGGATATTATGGCTTGACTTTTAAAAAAGCTTTTCATTTAATAAACAATTCTTATGATTTGGGTGACTATGCATTATGAACAATTTCTATAAAATTATTTTGATTATGCGCAATAATTACATTTAAGTAGATTAACCGAAGTTCAAAATAGTTAAAAATAGTACTCCAATACTGCCTTAAGATATTAAGTTCATTATTAATAAAATGCGTATTAAGTTCGTGAAATTGAATATTGGATTTATAGCAATACATTTACTGCGCCATGACTATACCCTATAATTTTATTTGCATGACTGTTTACAATGAAATGCTTTACAGCGAGCGTTAACTACTCGTTCAAAATTAATAAACCAACCGAGGACTATTCATACGGCAAATTTACACCATAAATTCCCAATCCTCGACATCGTCACGATAATGGACCCAGTAAAACTGTTCTCCGACCTTCAGTAGAGTTCGTTTAACTCCCAGATGGACTCTTGAACGACCATTATGGCACAGGTGTTGAACATTCGGCACTTTAGCTTTAGGGACAACCATTTGCAAACGACAGCAGTCTCCTCGACCATTGTCCCATTTACGGCACAGAACTCCATCTGACGACGAATCTGAATCAGCAAGGTGTCCCATTGGGTCCAATAGCTTCTAGTGGTCGAACTCATCGCTGAGACGTCGCTCCACTTAGGCTTGGAAGCACGGGCCTTCATCCATTCCAGAATCGGCTTGATGTCCGGATCTTCCTGCTGTGCATATCGTAGGCTGTCCTTCCACTCGTTGCTGAGGTGGTCGTGAGCATCCTCACGGATACCACTTCCTTACTCTCTTGCCTAGTATAATGTTTGCAATCTTCAGGATAAGGTCTTCTTGACAATGCATCCGCGTTGCCATGAGATTTCCCGCTGCGATGTCTAATAGTAAAGTCGTATCCCGGCTGCTGCTGGGTGGTGATGTTAGCCGCACTTCCCTTCTGAGATCGTTCACCTTTCCTTTCTAGGGTTCGCTTAGGGCGGTTGGATCGAAGATGGCCCCTTTTCGCACAGCCATAGCACCTAGGGCTGAATCCTTTGTTGCGGGCGCGAACTGTATCTGCTGCAACCTCCCTGACGCGATGGGAACGATGATACTGCCGCACGGATTCCAACTCCAGTGCGTGGGCCAAGGCGTCCTTAAGTGTCTCGTGGTGCCCGAGCCTCACAGCAGCTCTGACTTCCAGTTCGCGGATGCCATCGATGAATGTCTGCACCAGGTTCCCCTCAATGAGCGCAGGTACACACTGGTATGCTTTTCCAACCAGCTTCTCCACCTCTAGAGCCCACTGCTGCAGGTTTTCCTTGATGCGCTGCACGCGATCTTTAAGCTGCAAACGAAAGACGTGTTCCAGGTGGGCGTCACCATATCTCGCCTCCAATGCCTCAAGGAGTTGCTCATAAGTCACTTCTTCACCGAGAGCTTCCAGTACTGTTAAGGCCTGGTCGCGCATGCCTAGTGTGAAAGCAGTCATGGCCTGACTTTTATTCCAGCCGTTCGTCTTTATAACAGCCTCGAACTGGAATTTTTAGGCTGACCAGGAAGAAGTCCCGTCGAACGGTGGCACCTTGAACCCACGTAGCGAAGGTGTAGTCGCTACTACGGGAGCTGTAGTTCCATCCCCAAGTTTGAGTTCGTCCAGTGATTTCTTCATGTCAGCCATTACGTTGTCAACCCGATTGTTCACTTGGTCGATTCGGGTTTCAGCTTCCAACGGGCGGTTGTCATGTTGAGCAACCTTATCCTTCACCTCCCTTATCTTTATCCAGAAAGTAGCGTGAAGGTCCTTCATGAGAAGCATCTGTTCCTCCTGTCGGCGGGCCTGTTCTTCCTGTCCGCCCCGCAGCTGCTCTTCCAACCAACGGACCTGTTCCCAATTCTATGACTTTATCCCAATTCTATGACTAACTTACATCATCAATTTATCTTTTGTTCAAGGCATTTTCCCAACTAGACTAAAATTTTCTCTCGTTAAACCACTACACAAGAAAGGTGATAAAACTGACATAAACAATTATAGGCCCATAACACTGATATCTGTTCTATCAAAAGTGTTTGAAAAGGCCATACATACCAGAATCTATAACTTCTTTAACAAACACGAAATATTAAAACCAGAGCAATATGGGTTTACAAAAAAAAAGTCAACCACTTTAGCATGTTTCAACTTAATAAAACTAATAACAACTAGCCTAAACAACAAAATATCTAAAACATCCATTTTCATTGATATTTCTAAGGCATTTGACTTCGTTGACCACGAATTATTGTTACACAAACTTAGCAGATATGGTGTAAGAGGCAATGCATTAAAATTAATACAAGATTATTTAAGTCAGCGAAGACAGCACGTTGAGGTATCAAGTTACTCGGGACGCAATAGAAAAAACTATAGTTCTCAGTATTGCGAAAATAAATGCGGAGTTCCACAAGGAAGTATACTTAGACCTTTATTATTTATAATCTAATCTATGTGTGCTATATGCTGATGACATTACTATTAATATTGAAAATAATAATGAAATAAATAGGACCTTAGAAACAATAATAGATTGATTAAGACATAATAATTTACAAATTAATATCGAAAAAACTAAAATGATAAGATTTCAGACATATAATAGTAAACAAGAACCACTTAAAATTGAATATGGGAAAAACATAATCGAAGAAGTTAACTTTACTAACTGTTTAGGTGTAACAATAGACAAGTTCTGTAATTGGAAGACACATATTGATAGCCTATGTAAAAAGTTAGATAAATTTGTCTTTATTTTATATCGGTTAAGACGAGTGGCTAACATGGAGGCCGCACTCTCTGCCTATCATGGATTTGTTTCTTCGATCCTACGTTACGGCTTAATAATATGGGGTAATTCTGTTGATTAAATTAGAGCTTTTCGTGGACAGAAAAAATGTGTACTGTCTTTATGCGGAGCACACCAATTAGATAGTTGTATTCCCCTTTTTCGCAAACATAAAATATTGCCGCTTCCAGCACTATACGTTTACGAAATCTGTATCTTTGTTCACAAAAATAGTAATTTATTTGAAAAACACAATGATGTTGTAATAAGGACTAGTTGAAATATACATAAATTGTATGTACCAAAGCAAAGAATACAACTCTACTCAAAAAATGTATATTGTATGGCAATACATGTTTACAACAAATTGCCTGTTTGTTTCAAAGAGATGAATATAGGAATCTTTAAAAGTAAATTGTTTCAATTTCTTTTAAATAAGTGTTATTACTCAGTAAATGACTAAACTAAGTAGGCTGGTTTAGAACTCAGATTTCTTGAATTCGTTACATTACAGTCAACGTTCTAATTATCAAAACTTTCATTAAACGTGGAAATAATGAGTGTATTTGAAATTTAGTAACACCGTCTTTACAATATTATTACAATTATCACAACAATCATTTTACACAAATTTTCCAATTTCAAATTTTGTTTTCACTCACAGTTTTAGAAAATGTCAATAAAGTTAATTAATATTTGATAAGTTAGTAATTAATTATTTTTGAACGCTTGAAAGTTGTTTATATTCACGTTAGTTTTAGAATGATATTTAAAATATTGCTTAATTATAATGCAAAATAACACTCTCACTTCTTTACTGTTATGTTTACTTCGTACTGAATTAATTAATTTTTAGATTAATGATCTGGAAATAATTTTAAATTGTAAAAATATACGGAGTCGATTCTGCAACCACCATTGGATTATATTTTTAAAAGCAACTATAACGCCAGCGAACAAGAAAGGTTTCTGTTTAGACTTTGATATAACATAAATATAATAACCTATAGAAATATGTATTCAAGAATATAATAATTTAAAAAATATAGTACTCAGCATAAGCTTACCGCAAAATGTATTATTCTCCTGGTAACTTGGACGAAAATGAGCAATTATAAGCATGCATAGTACATAGTTTCAAGACTGATTTTAAATAAAAATTGGCGTTCAAGCAGAAAAACGTAAAAAGACAATTAAAAAATAAACAAATATATTAATAGGTTTATAGGAGATATATAACGATTTTTAAAACGAACAAACTTATTTTAGACAATCAAATAAGTGAAGGAAAACTAAAAGCAATAACTTGTGGTTTCTTCGTACCCAAATAAGGAGATGGAGTGATAAAAATGGTAAGAAATGCAGAAAGTCGACAATTGCAAGCATGTGTCTGGTATTCCTTGTGGGAGGCATATATTCAGTAGAGGACTTGTGATAAGCTGTAGAGACCATGATAATGATAAAATAAAGAGAACTCATATAATGACAAACTAAGTTCCAATATTTTATTTAAAATTTTTTACTTTAATGTAGAATATAATAAAGTAAATTTTCCATTAAAAACAAAGAAAGAAGATCTAAAATCATAACATACACAAATGAAAGAGTTTTCACAAAAAATAACGCGCAATTTTTTCTCGTAACTATATATATTGCGCGTTTTATATAAAACTTAAAACTTTTTTGAATTCATTTGAATAAAAAGATGATATTTTTGTCTTTTTAATTTGATGTAGTGCTGTTGTAGTATAAACTGAAACGTTCAACCAAAAAGTTCCACACAAGCAGTTTTGACTCCTTTTCCTTTAATGATTTGTTATATTTACACGAACACTACACATTTATTAAAGCTACTTTTACAGATTTTATCGCATTTAATTTTACTTTTAATTACTTTGATTTTTAATTCCCGACGTTTCGGGCGCAATCGAGCGCAAAAAATAACAATGGTTATTAATATTATTGTTAACAATGATATCGGCATGTCAGTCATCTTAGTCCCCCGTGACCATGGGTGCTGGAAAGCGACCGAAACGTCGGGAGTTTCAAATAAAAGTAATCAAAGTAAAATTAAACGCGATAAAATCCGTAAAAGTAGTTTTAATAAATGTGGAGTGTTGGCGTAAATATAATAAATCATTAAAGGAAAAGGAGTCAAAACTGCTTGTTTTAATCCTTTTCCTTTCTCAATGTTGGTTGTCCGAGTTCCAATCTCATGTTTGGCCAGAATAATTTTCTGTCAATAAAATCTCAGTAGCAGCCAGCGCTTAAAGTTGGCAGTGTTTAATCCTCGACCATGGAAAGGCACTTTACGCAATTGTTCCTGCGCCTTTGACTAGTCGGAGTATTGTTCGGACTCGACTGAAGTGATATCATCACTCCGGTCAAGTCTGATTGCCATCTCATCTACCATGAGAGTGACGCAATAGGAAATGCATCTGTGTATGCACAATCGTGCACTACGATACCAATTTGCGCATTGACCAGCCTCCGAGACCTAAATTCTATCTAGGGGACATTATCATTAGTTTTTTTATGTGCGTAACATTTTAGCTCAGAGTTCAGAAAGATGAGCCCTATATGGTAAGTGCTTAAATACTGTTATGAAAATGAGATAAAAGAAACAATAAGAGCTTGCTTTTATCTTCCGTAAAAATTCTGCTATAATAAAAGAACTACGTTATCTTAGTTAGATTTTCTAGTTTAATGAACAGAACAGACTCTTTAATAAATGGGCTCTTAGTCATAACGATACCATAAAATTAACGATGACATCAGATTTTTCAATTTTTTTGTACTCGGTAGAACATATCTAGAAGATTCAATTTCTTTTGATTATGTCTGTTGTTTTTAGAAAAGGTAAGTTATTTAATGGGAAGTTAAGATTAGAACCTAGAATAAAACATATTCTTTCTAACTTGCTTCGTGTTTAAACAGGTTTTTAATTGATAGAAGAAAAGCCATTTACTTTTACTTACCACTATAAAATTGTTATTTCTATCAGTATCAAAATCAGTCAGAGACAAACAGTATAAATGAGAAAAAGAAATTCTACTGTGGTCATTCACAAATTTGTAAGTAAACATTTTGATACTTGTCCCTAATAATTATATATAGTAAAATATGTAATATTTTTAACGTACGTGTCAAGTGAACTGAATTTACACTGGCCAATAATGAGGTATAACGGCTTATTAATGGGCATTTTACGCGAATGTGTAACCGTCCCTATCAATGAAAATGGAGTGAATGGGAAACACAAAGCTGGTACTGGGCAGTATGAAACATCAGATAAAAGATTATTCCTCGTTCGAGGTATTAAAATTGCAAAGCTCTTTGCGAATTTCCTTGTGTAAAATGAAAATGGTTTGAACATCATAATTTGTTGCAAAGGGGAAAATATAATACATCAGAAAAATGTGATGCTGGTTACTGAATAAGAGCAATCCATCCGATGAATGTTTTACCTCGCCAATTTAACGCAAATGGACCAATACTCTTTTGATGCTAGCGTCCAAAGTTGCTACTAATTCAGCCGTAGATTATAATATAATTTAATATATTCGTCATTGTTGACCCAAGTTTTCAGACGGCCACGGGGTTGATTTTTCAGGTTGAAATTTCTAAAACAGAAGTAAGCAAAACAATAATAGATTGTGCGTCCGTTTGTAGTATTCGCTCCGTAAACGTCGTGGATTTTGAGTGTCGCTTAAGTCACGGTGCTGCCATGACGGTACTCATATTCCAAAATTATCCAAAGGTTAAATCATCCATGATAACGAAAACGATTAAAATATTATTAAAACATAACGCTTATCAATAAAGAAATGTCTAATTTAAAAAATCAATGTTTTTAAAATGAAATTAATTTGAAATGAGAGTTCTTACCCAAACGAAAATTATTTCGATTTGAAATGGCCAGTAGCTGAAGTTGCTACGCATACAGCTATTACGCTTTCAAAAAGAGCACACATTTTTTTGATAAAAAACGAAATTATACTATATTCTAGTTTTTTGTAGCAAATTTTTTTCCAGAAAGGATTATTTTTTATGACTCATAGAATAACAAGTCAATATATGCAGTGAATACCGAAACCGCTTTCAAATATGATCGTAATTACGAAACGCACGCGAACAGATATTGGATTTATTTGAGCGCTAAACGGAGGCCGAAAATTTAATCGAAATATTTCATAGATATTTTTCGTACTGAAAAGTAATTAATCGTGTTAAGGTTAAGGCACTTTTTTCAGAGTGGTTCTAAGATTATTCTTAAATTGGCAAAATATTCCGAGGTATTTAGAAAAACTGTGCTAACGAACAATTTACAAGCGCTTTATTATTGTAAGATCTCTTATTCAATTGGTAATGTAACATTGCGTAGTCATATCATCCAAAGTCTGCAGTAATGCGTATACGTTTTAATAATTGGGTAGTTTTGCATCAGCAATTGGTTCGAGCCCACACTGAATACGTTTAGGTACTTTGTGTACGTCAGTACAATGTTTCTTTAAACAGCGAGTCTTTGAGTGAAATTATTTCAAGGATTATATTTTAATATGTATGCCGTGTAATAGCGATTTTAGATACGTAGATTTCTTTTTTTAATTTTCAGTGTTGTTTTTATTACAAGACCCTTCCCGCTTTGGGTTTGACAATCCTAAAAAAGACAGTGAATATTATTATCTATTTCTATGGTATACTTTTGCGTTTCGTTCACTAATTACATAATTTTAACGGTGGTCTATTTAAGTATTTTATTAACTCATTGATTAGAAAATCTAAGAAGGAAAATTTAAGTTTATACACAATTGGATGTAATTTTTAGCAAGTATTATATTACATTTACTAAGTTTTTTTAATTAAATACTACTCCATTAATAAATTACGTACAAGTCTTGGATTTTTTAATACTCGGAATAAGAAAACGATATTTTTGGAATGAAACGCTATTCAAAAGTATTGTAAGTAGATCGGGATCGGGTTTTATTTATGAGCACCTTAACTCGCGGCCTAAACACACGTAAAATACAGTGTTCACAATTTTACGCAGCTTGCTTTTTGCTTTCCGTTAGTTCCAATAGCGCGTTTTTTGTTCCATTTCCTTTATAATAATTTGGTCGAGCCCCGACGGTTTGACAAAAAAGTTTGATAAGATTGACTTCATTATTGCGACTAGACGCCAATGGTTCAGTGATGTCTAAGTGATCTCTCTCTCTCTTCCTGGCTATGTGTTCCACATGGTGGTGGGGTCAGCCTTTCTTGCCTACGCCTCCACTTCGCTCTATCCTCGACTTCATTTTCGGAGACTTCGCACTCTCTCATGTCCTTTACCACTACATCTTTCCATCGTGTTTTGGGTCTGCCCCTGGATCTTCGACCTGGGATGGAAAGTTGGATTGCCTAGTTCCCTACGTAGTCTGGTGGCCTCCTCTTCACGTGCCCATACCATCGCAGCCTACTTTCCTGCATCTTGTCAGCGATGTCGCGCACGCCCAAGCTTCCTCGCACGTACTCGTTGCGGATTTTGTCGAGCTTGGTAACGCCGCACATCCACCTCAGCGTCTTCATCTCGGCAACTTGCATGGTATGCACATTCTTTTGAGTTACGGCCCATGTTTTAGGGCTGGTCTGATGATAGTCTTATAGATTAAACCTTTAAGTTTGACCGACATTCTCCTATCGCACGTGACACCAGTCACTTCTCACCACTTTAGCCACGCTGCGGCTATTCGGTGCTGAATGTTAATTTCCAAGTCCCCAGAACCGCTCATCATACTACTCAGATACTTGTATTGATCTCACGATTTGACCAATTGTCCATCGATGGAAATGGGACTGTTGTTTGTATCTGGGTCGTTGAAGGACATGAACTGAGTCTTTGCCACACTCAGCACTAAGCCACCGGTCTGTAGCTGATGTTTTCACGACAAGAGTGCCTCTTGCGAGTGAGCGCGGCTGTCTGTGCAGATGGCTACGTGATGTCTCAGTGATCGCAAGGGTGAAAACTAGCAGCGATCACCGAATGGTTAGAGGCACACTGAACCTAAACGTCAAGTTGGAGAGGTCTCGTCTAATAAAGTTAACGTTCCGTCCCCCTCGTGCTCTGATCCAGAATCCCGAAACCTTTCAGCTCGAGTTACGTAACCACTTTCAGTGCCTAGAAGATTGCAATGCAGTGGACGATATAAATGACAAGCTCGTGGAAACTGTCCATACGGTCGGAGCTAAGTTCTGCAAGACTCGCCATAGAAGAACACAAAAACTTTTCAATAACACTCTTAATCTCATGGCTGTTAGACGGAAGATGAGACTGCAGTCTTCAACAGATTCGACAGCATACAGGAAACTGAACAGATAGATCTCAAAATGCATGCGGTGAGACTTACGCAACTTTAATACTGCTCATATTGAAGAAGCAATCGAGTGGAACCAGGGCTATAAAGTCTTTGCCAGAGGTCTGTTTGCCAGTAAGAGCCAACTGTCAAAGCTGAAGGCTGAGTGTTGTAGCATCGTTTCCGGGACACCTGAGATTCTGAATGATATTGAGAGGTTCTTTGGGCAGCTGTACACATCATCGTTGGAGCCACACGCAAAAGTGAGTAACTATCCAAGAGCAAGTCTAATCGGACACTATTGGTTAATATCCCGTACGTCTGTCCGAGCGAGATTAGAATGACATCTAACGAACTCCCCAAGGCATTAAAATATATTTCATAAGCTCATCACCTGTGTCAGTCGTCGAGCGGCCCTTTGTCAAACCAAACTGATTTTATGGAGTAAATTATCTTTTCAAAAATTTTACTGTAGTTTGGTAGTACAAAACAGATGGTAGTACCTTAAATTCGCGGGCTCCAATGTACCACTAAATTTAAATAAAACTATTACTTTATTATGTTTCATTTAATTAACAAACTCACCAGATTCGATACAAGTATTGCAATTAATAGCAAGATGAGGTACAATTTAATCTATTATGGACGCAATAACTGCAACGGAAATCCTTCATAAATCCGCGGTTTGCTTCACATCAAAGGTATTGAAATATTTTACAATATCTTGTGGTAATACTTTTATCAAATCAAAAATCTATCAAACAGGTATTAATATTCTGTTTGAGTAACTAATTGGCAACAGTTGGAGAACTATTCAATGGCTTTGTTGTCAAAATAGGAATTTCAGTGAAATATTTCTCAAACACTACTTGACTTGATTTAGTTAATTCATTATTAATTTGTGTAACGAGGTTTGTCTTTACTTTATACTTTAATCAAGCTCGTAACAGTTGGTCTCAGAAGTGGGATCAAATCATGCCGATTTTACCAAAGGAGGAATCGGAGGGTGTCCGTACCCGAAGTCCTTTAAGTTTGACAGAGAGAGAAAAATTTGCAAGATGATTTGGTGTGCAAGTTGATGTAATGATCAGGATTAAAGAAGAAATGATTCGGTGGTTTGGTCATTTAGGAAGAATGAACAAGGAAAGACTGACTAAGCAAATTTATATTGCAGATGGTAACGGCAGAGTCGGGATGGCACACCATAGACGAAGGTTTATTGGCCAAATTGGCGATATTTTGAAAATGGGCCACATTGGAAGTACCCTTAACCGACGAGCGTGTATGCGTGGATATATGGATGTAAAGGAGGCGAGAGAGGTGTGTCAGGATCATGCCAAATTGAAATCCATTGTGTCTGCATGTATGTATTTAATTTCTGGATAACCACGTGCCAAGTTCCATAGCAGTTTCAAATACGTTGTGCATTCTTATATTATATAATCTATAGGAATGTATGAAGTACTTGAAACTGCTATGGAGTTTGACGTCCGTTTGTATCTCATCACTTGTCAACCCCAAGATTAATATTTTATTTTATAGCGTACATGGCATTGCTTTGCTCTCTTTGACGTGGGATGCTACGTATGTTGATATATTTTGGTGACTTCTCATCTTAGGGATACCTTGGTTAGGGTCGGATGGCATCAAAAGCGCCAAACTAAATAAATGAAGCAACTATTCATATTAGGGGTACCTTGGTTAAAGTCGGACGGCATCAAAAGCGGTAGAACTAAATAAATGAAGCAAATATGAGTCTCCGAGAAATAACTAGGTACATATTTCTATTATTTGCTGTGGTGACTGTCGGTCCGTAGTGTCCATGCGTGGTGAACTTCCAACAGGAAATTTATCTGCAAATTATCGTTTCCGCTTGTGAAATGAAAATATATATTTCGATATAAAAATATTTTGCTGGTATATTAGATACAGGCGTGCGTTAATAAAAAAAAATCTGGGTTAAGTAAATCGTGAAGAGTTTTAAATGAAATACAGATTTAATTAATATCACAAAGCATAACTAAAGCTTTGAAATAATAAATGCTGAAATAAAATAAAAAATAATTATGGAGATAAAAAATATACCAGGTTCTTCTTTCACATTCTTACATTTCCAACTGATTCTGACCAATATTTAAAAATTCAAGTCTCTAGCTCTTTGGAAAATTAGTTCAAAAATCAATTACTACATTCGACCCAAACAAACATTCACGAAAGCGAGTTAATAAATACGTGGTATATTTTATATTGTATATTATAGTATATATTTTATAGCAACGTATCTTTGTCAAAGTACTTTATATCTGAAAATTGTTAAAAATTCATAACTCACAACTTGACTTCTTAAATTGACCTTGCTTAAGCAATAAATACAGATAAAAGATAATAGAATATAGAGTAGAGTGGAAAAAACACAAAACATTGAAATGTTGCTCATTTTTTATTCAAGACATTTTCAATTTTTAACTTAATTTAAAACATTTTTGTTGCAATTAATTAATTGAGTCTTTACCAAGAGTCGTAATAAAATATTTTACACAGTTTTGTATTTCGTTTAATAAGCTATATTATTAGTATAGTTCAAGCACAAATGGGTAGACTTGACTGGGGAAAGACCACACTCTCATAGAACACCAGCGTAAAATAGCGGCACAAGGCTTCGTACTGTAAGTGTAGAGAACTGGATTTCCTTTTTACTGAAAACGAAGCATTCCATCATAGTTCTCACGTGTGACAACGCATCTGAATTTTGATTTGTAATCGAGAATAGATGTAGATATGTATGGACCACAGCATCTACTTACCATCAGGTGGACTGTATGCTCGTTTGTAACCCTTATCCTAAAAAATTTCACATCTGCGTCAGCGTTGAGTCGAACACACAGCCACCCTAAGCTAATAGACTACACAAGAGTAGCATATTCATTACATCATTACAGCCTATCGAATTTTCACTTCAGCGGTGAACATATTAGCAAAATAACTACGCTTGACAGGCGGAATGGCAACCTTTTTTTGAATTTTTATTCAGTTGTTTATTAGAAAGACTCTACTACCCATCCCCAAGTTTTTTTCTCTCTGTCGCATCTTACGACACTAGTGGGACGATATAGGGTAGTGGGTATTCCTACACCATCACTGCACGATTTACACCGCAGCTACACTGTGTAATAGTGGGGCATATTATGTAAGTGTATTAAGAAAACACATAAATTTAAAAGTGAATATTATAGTATATATAATATTATAGATAGATATTTAAAGCTTTTGCAAAATATTCGGGTAAATTGTGTATCATTGAAACGCGAAACGTGGCTCGTTTCTGAATCAAAACCGGATGCGTCTCTGAAATATGGCAATCCTTTCATAGTAGCAAACGTAAAATGGAATAAATGAAATATATCATACATGACTTGTGTATTAAAGTCTATTCATCTTATCTTTTTTAGTACTAAAATAACAGTTTATAATTCCTTCATTACCTCTTCTTTTACTCAATAAAATTCTGTTCACGTGATTTATTAAAAAAAATTAAAATTCATTATCACCATGGTCATTATCGTTATCATAGCATATGACAATTCTAATTCTGAACATAGGCCTACCCCAAAACATGCCACAAAGCAGGAGCTTGAGCCACCGGTATCGAATGGGCATCCATCATTTCGCTTGCCAGTACGAAGATGCCTCGAGAACCTTTCTTCCCCATCGGTTGTCGGTTCTTCGAGCTATATGGCCGACTAATTACGACTTTAGCAAACTAAACTGTTAACAATTTTGTACTAATTGAATTAAACTATTTACACGGATTACGTTTAATTAACTAATTTTTTTTATTCCCGACATTTGGGGTACTTTACAGCATCCATGGTCACGGCGGGGACTGAGATTATTTTTGTCGATTATTTTTGGTTTATCAAATCTGATATAATATAATAATGGTGGGGACGATCTTGAACATGTTCACAGACTGCAGACTTCCCGGAGCATCGGTGCTTCACGTCAGCTATATGTTCTTTCACGCGGGTTTTTACGGATCTTTTTGTTTGACCTATGTAAGAGAGACCACATTCACAATCTAACTTGTACACTCCTGCATCTTGTAGAGGGATATTACACTTGACGGATGGTAAAAATTGACTTATCTTCTTCGTCGGCTTGTAGTAAGTTTTAATGGAAGCTTTCTCCAAGATGTAGCCCACGAGAGTAGAATAAACGCAGTAGAAATGCGGTCATTAAGGAGTATGTTAGGGCTGAATCTGAATGACAGGGTAAGAAATTGTGTAATAAGAGAAGAGTGTGGTTTGCAGCGCAGCGCTTGAGGCAAGCACGCACAGCGGCCGAAGATAGCGCGGGCACTAGTAGGTGGAGGCGTAGGCGTGGCTAGGCGACGAATTCAGGAGAAGGCAGAGGCTTGCAAGATCCCGAGGCAGTGCGGATAAGGCCTTTAGGAGGTGCTTCTCCTATGAAAGCTGAAGTGAGACTTCCTTTATTGGCCGATTGTTCGGCTTTTATACTTTTTGACCGATCTGGGATAAGAACGGGAAATTATTTAAATTAAATTTGAAATTATTTAAATTAAAAGCAAATTTTTGTAAATGGCCAAGAGGAAAAGAGTATTTTTGAAGTAAAAACATCAGGCCGGTAACGATATTTGAATAAAAATTGCCATGACAACCAGATAAACAACGATGTCAAAACATGTCAAATTTTGGTTTTAGGCTCGTAATAGAGAAACGGCAAGATTTAAGTGAAAAATGAGATATTATTGATATAGGAAAAAAGGTAGCACAACAGCTCGCACGAAGCCCGAAATTGCAGAGTTACGGAGAACTAAATAAAAGACCGAAATAAGTAGACTCTATTGACACCGATTTAAAAAGTGCTGATAACGTGAAAATACGAATTAAAAATGATTTGTTATTGTGTTCTTATGGTTTAAAAACGTTACAGGATCCTACGGAAATAAAGGTGATGCAAAATATCCAGTTTTGAGGTGAATGTCAAAAACAGAATGTAAAATGATATGTAAGTAGCATAACACTACAACATACTTTTGTAATGCGTTTCTTTTTTTCGATTACAGTAGGTAGGACGAGGATTCATACTCAACTTATAACAGAAACAGTATGGTAGTAACTTGATCATACAGGTCAAGATTAAATTTTGCTTCTCTTTTTTAGAACTGACCATGTCATTGACGGCTGCGGAACGGTCTAAAATGTATAGAGAAAAAATAAAACTAAACCCAGAAAAACACGAACTTCAACATACATAATATTTCTTATAAAATATTTATGTCATTAACGAATTCTCACTAAAATATATCTTTATAAAAATATACAGATTTAAGACGCTTAAAGTGAAGATTTGTTGTGATAAATTTCCAATTATAATTAGTGTTTTACCTTTTTTTAATATTAAGTAGTTATTTTTTACTTTTATGTAAAATAAACAGGGTTAAGTGACTATTTCAGCTCGATTCATAAGTATTTTAAGTGATTACTGGAATAAGCTTTAAATTTGATAAATTTTAATCAATGTTAACTATGCCTTATAGTTCCTTTATTTCCTCAATTTAACTTAAAAGGAAATGTATCAATTAAGCCTTGTTATAAAATTAATTTAAATATCTATATATCTATATATATATATATATATATATATATATATATATATATATATATATATATATATATATATATATATATATATATATATATATATATATATTATTTATAAAGAAGAATGGCAAAGTTAAGACAAGACTGCGCAATAAAACGTACCATAAGTAGCGTAGAGGAATAGTTTTCATAGAAAAAATATGTTTTCATTTAAAATTATTACATATAAATTTGTGATTTTTGAGACTGTTTATGTTTAAAAACATTTTGATAAAAATTATATATTTTTAAAAGTCAGTTGAGTTTTAATAATTATCCAAACTTTGTGATGAAATGGAACTTTTCAGACGATTTACCTTATTAAAACGTATATTTCTCGTTAATTTAAGGTTTTTTACACGTAAATTAATATATTCTATTAATTACTTAATTATAACGACTGATAAATAACATATTTCTTACTAAATACAGTTTTCATCTTGGTGGAATTCCATTACGCAACAAACAAACTTTTTGCAAAACAGCCATAAATGGTTTTATTCAATGTGTAGTGTTCTCGCAAATTTAAGAAATCATTAATTTTGAACAAAATTTAAGCACCCCACTCTAACAAAATTTTAACTTCCTTTTCGTAATATCTGTAATTAGTTGATCAAAATACTCTTTCAAAAGTTCCTATGAAAAAAATAAGTTAACAGTAACATTACACGAAAATAATTATATATTAGGTACATAGAATATTATATTACATACAAAATAGAACGGGGGAGTGGACAGAGCCCGTGTAGCTACTAATTTGTTACTAACATGTCAATTCACACCTATAAGTGTCTACACATCTATCTCCTTTGACGTTACAATCGTTTTGTGGCAAGCGTCGCTGCGTGAAAATAATTTTAAAAATGGTAAATTTTGCAATAATTACGTGTCGAAAGAACATCGGGAAATGGAATTTAAATAAAGAAGACAAATCCTACAACTAGTAAGTCGAAACTGTTTATATTTTGTGAATATTAGAAACAAAAATAAAGAAATATTTATGTGTCAAAAACAACCGATATTGCAAGTACTAGATAAGATAAGATGTACCAACTTTTTAACGATACCGTGCTGAAAAATATTGTCGCTATATAAATTTGTACTTAACTTAATGAAATGCTAAATATATATATTAAAAACTATGAAAAATATTAATTTTATGTAATTGTAAATGTGTTCCCTCTATACATTAAAAATTTGCAATACAGTTTTTAGATCTTCCGGTTACGTATCATTACTTTATACTACATATTGACCTCACGTCTCATTACCCACTAAGGGTATGGTAGACCCATTTTGTGTTAAAAGTAAAAATATATATCTGTTCACACTTTTTCATCCAATTTCGCGCTTGCCTTAATGAAATATTTAAAAATAAATACACTCAAGTTTTACCGGTTACCGGTAAGTCACTAAACAAGACTGCATCCCTAGCGGTGGTACCATTATATATTACAGTGTGCTTAAATACACAGACTAATATTATGCTACGCATCTTAAACGTGTTCAACAACTTTTTATTTACAATAAGAAAAAATTGATACTTACTGCGATTGTATTTAGGATTAGTTTGCACACTTTTTATAAATAAATATGTATAAAAATTTAAACGGTATATTTTTGAAACGATGACCTCGACCATTAATCAAAAGTCTAAAATGTGTAAATTCGCTCAGTCTATCAACACAGCGAATCGGGTTTGTCGTAGTCATAATACGATGTAATTGCTTGTGTGTGTGCTCTTGGCGACGCCTATCCTCGTACAAAATGAGCTTCACAGCCATTCTTTTTTGTATTGTGGTATTCTATGATAAATTATAATAATGTAAATATGTGTAATGGTGAAGTTGAGGCGGGTCGCTTGTTATGAATAATATTATTTCAAACATTTACAATGTGTAGCTAAGCTAGCATAATTACATGTCAGGCTTACCGTCGTTTATTAATAACACAAATATTCAGCTTTCTTTTTAGGATAGAATTGAACTTACAATTAATATAAAAAATTACTTAATAAACTTACAATTAATATAAAAATTAATGTATACAAATAATATTATAATACAATTAGACTAAAATTTGTTTGTACATATTATTAAAATCCTAAGTCTGTAAATTGCATACGTATAAACGGTATATTCATAAATCAGAAATAATGTTAACAAAATTTTAGATAACAATCGAAAATGTTGATAAATAACTTCGTATTATGTAATCTGTATACAATAAAAAATTGATAAATTTTCTAACGGCTATCATAACAATTGTGTGCTTAGAGTGCCTCTTTATTTAAATGACACCGTAAAGAAATATCGTTCCTGTAATATCAGAACATCTGCTGTCAAAAATAAGCGAAGTTTCGTTATGACAGTTTATGACAATGCCGCAGTGCCGACACTTAGTATGAAAATGTTTTTGATGCGGACCGTCTTACGGGCTGTTGGGCTTATTTTAAATTAAAACATAGTATTGCAAGTGCAAATATATCATAGGCGTATTTACACAAGCATTCTGATATAATACATAACTACACACACATAAATACACTTTATTATTGTTAACTTTTTAAGTAAATAGTGATTTTGGAGCTAAACTCTATTTTTGTGGGGTTTCCATAGATAAAAGAAAAGTTAACAATTATATTCGCAGTAAAATATGAAAACATAACAGTACCTAAAGACGAACATGAATGTCTGCAAATCACTGAATTATGATATATATATATATATATATATATATATATATATATATATATATATATATATATATATATATATATATATATATATATATATATATATATATATATATATATATATATATGAACGTGGTAAATCGATAATTTAAATTACAATTGAAAATGAGTGGTGTTAGCGTATTTTGAATTTAAGTTGCTTACGTGATATGAAATTTATGTTGGGATCGGTCCGATTATCAGCTGCGACAAGTGACTTTCAAAATTCTATCAATGCAGTTCTTCAGTTAAATTAAAATAGACCTGTTTTAAGTGTAATTTGCTTTCTGTTATATTAATAATACTTTTTGCAAGAGCTTGTTGACTTACACATCTACATGCGAGCTATGAAATTAGGACTGTCTGACTGACTGAAATAATGAAAATTCTCTTTATAAACGACAAACTGTTTTATATAATGATTTCTTATATTTACGCGAACACTACACATTGAAATAATACTCGTTTTTACGGAATTTATCGCGTATATTTAACTTTTTAATACCCGACGTTTCGAGAGCTTTACAGCACCCATGGTCACGGGAAGGACTGAGATGTTTAACGTCCAGATGTCATAGTTAACCGCGGTTACCATAGATTAAAATTTAACTTTTGTTCCGATCTACACAGTATGAACTTATGGTATCATGAAGCCTTGCAGTTGTATGCTTGGGTTGGGATTTAATTTTATTTATTATAGGATCCCAAGCAGATGGTAGCACCCAGCCATCTTCTCTATTGAAATTAGGGTGTTTTTTGATTTCAATAGCCTCGCGAATCATCCTTGGAAGGAATCGGTGTTCTTTAGCGAGGATTTGTGGTCTATCAAATCTGATGTAGTGACGTGGGCGATCCTGTACATGTTCACAGACTGCAGACTTCCCGGAGCGTCGATTCTTCACATCAGCTATATGTTCTTTGACGCGGGTTTTAATTGATCTTTTAGTTTGTCTTATGTAGGAGAGACCACATTCACAATCAAGCTTGTACACTCCTGCATCTTGCAGAGGGACGTTACACTTGACTGATGGTAAAAACTGACCAATCTTCTTCGGCGGCTTGAAGTATGTTTTGATGGAAGCGCGCTTCAAGATGTAGCCAATCTTGTCAGTGACTCCTCTAACATATGGCAGTACAGCAGGTACACGCTCGACTGTGGCCGGCTTCACTCGTTCTCTGTGACGTAGGCGCGGGACCCGAAGCTTGTTGTCATGCAAAACTTGCTTGACGTGTTGGAGCTCGGCAGCCAGGTGTTTACTGTCACAGATCCCTCGTGCTCTCTGAAACAAAGATTTACCCACGGTAGCTAACTGTGAAGGATGGTGGTGAGAATCACCGTTTAAATATCTATCTGTATAGGTCTTTTTTCTATACACAGTATGGCTCAAGGTGTTATCAGGATTCCGAATTACTAACACATCTAGAAAAGCTAAGGAATTGTTTGCCTCTAACTCCATTGTGAACTGAATTTTAGAATTTATAGAGTTAAGATGGTCTAAAAATGCAGTTACTTTATCTAAAGGTAGAATTGTGAAAGTGTCGTCTACGTACCGCTTGTAGAATCTTGGATTTATGGGAGAAGTAAGCAGGGCTTTCTCCTCAAAGTCTTCCATGAATATGTCGGCGACAATGGGAGATACAGGTGAGCCCATCGCCACACCATCTACTTGCTTGTAGAACTCCTCCTTCCACAATAAGTAGCCAGATGTAAGGCAGTGTCTGAGTAATACTGCATATTCTACGGGCATGTTGTTTTCCTCCAGCCTCCTAGTTAAAATTGAGATGCAGTCTTCAACAGGTAAGCATGTAAACAATGACTGCACATCAAAACTGACCATAGTTTCATTGTCTGCCGGACGCAGGTCTTTAATCTCGCTGACAAAATGGTAGGAATCCTTTATGTGTGCTCTTGTGTGTCCCCTGAGCGGTGAGAGTATTTTCGCTAAGTGTTGAGCCAATCTGTAAGTTGGTGAATTGATTTGGCTCACTATGGGACGTAATGGAGCATTGGGCTTGTGTATTTTTGGTAACCCGTACAACTTTGGTGATTTGGCACACGTAGGTATTATCCATTTTACGTCCAGATTTAATTTTTCGGAGTGTTTCTTTATGAGGTCACTAGTTGTTTTTAGTGTGCTATTTGTTGGGTCGTTTTTAACCTTCTTATAAGTACTTACATCCGACAAAAGTTCTTGTATTTTTGAATTATAATCTGACGTATCCATGACTACCGTGGCGTTTCCCTTATCTGCGCGGAGAATCGTAAGTTCTGGTTTATTGCGTAGGTTCTTTAACGCTATAAATTCGTCTCTGGGAAGATTCGGTTTAGGCACTGAACATCGACGTAACATAGACGAAATGTCTTGACGTATCGCCTCCAAATCTTCTTTCCGCATATTGTTTTTAAATAAACAGTCCTCGACACTACAGATAATTTCTTCGTACGGTAATCTGCTAGGAGTTATAGCATAGTTTAGTCCTTTGGATAAAACCTTTATTGTTGCATCATCCAGTGTTTGTTTTGACAGATTATAGACCGCGATTAATCTATGATCTGTGTTTGTCAATGGTTGCTTTTGGTTCTGGCATTGATTCGGATGTTTGACATTTGATTTGGCCGTTAATTTTTGATATTTTTCTATATGTTTGTTTTTGCATTCGTTATATTTACTAATTTCGCGTTTATTTAATGTTTCCATGCAAAAATTATAATCAAACGTCGTTAAAACTTTCTTTAATTCACTGGATGATGTGTCTATGGATTTATTGATGTCATATAGATCGGAGCGTTTTTGTTGGATTACCGCCCGTAACAACTTTTTACTCGCCTGCCGGCCACAGTCGAGCGTGTACCTGCTGTACTGCCATATGTTAGAGGAGTCACTGACAAGATTGGCTACATCTTGAAGCGCGCTTCCATCAAAACATACTTCAAGCCGCCGAAGAAGATTGGTCAGTTTTTACCATCAGTCAAGTGTAACGTCCCTCTGCAAGATGCAGGAGTGTACAAACTTGATTGTGAATGTGGTCTCTCCTACATAGGACAAACTAAAAGATCAATTAAAACCCGCGTCAAAGAACATATAGCTGATGTGAAGAATCGACGCTCCGGGAAGTCTGCAGTCTGTGAACATGTACAGGATCGCCCACGTCACTACATCAGATTTGATAGACCACAAATCCTCGCTAAAGAACACCGATTCCTTCCAAGGATGATTCGCGAGGCTATTGAAATCAAAAAACACCCTAATTTCAATAGAGAAGATGGCTGGGTGCTACCATCTGCTTGGGATCCTATAATAAATAAAATTAAATCCCAACCCAAGCATACAACTGCAAGGCTTCATGATACCATAAGTTCATACTGTGTAGATCGGAACAAAAGTTAAATTTTAATCTATGGTAACCGCGGTTAACTATGACATCTGGACGTTAAACATCTCAGTCCTTCCCGTGACCATGGGTGCTGTAAAGCTCTCGAAACGTCGGGTATAAAAAAGTTAAATATACGCGATAAATTCCGTAAAAACGAGTATTATTTCAATGTGTAGTGTTCGCGTAAATATAAGAAATCATTATGTAAACCAGTACGGACTGGTAATTGCAAATAAAATACGCCGATTAGAAGATCTAAAGACTAAGCGCGCAAGATATCTAACAGCCTTAAATTTCTTGAAGAGATGCCGAGACCATAATCTCATTCCTACGTGTGTCAAAATATCCACCAAAAAGGACATTCGAGGAAGCGCTAAGATCTTAAATCAGGCGAGTAAAAAGTTGTTACGGGCGGTAATCCAACAAAAACGCTCCGATCTATATGACATCAATAAATCCATAGACACATCATCCAGTGAATTAAAGAAAGTTTTAACGACGTTTGATTATAATTTTTGCATGGAAACATTAAATAAACGCGAAATTAGTAAATATAACGAATGCAAAAACAAACATATAGAAAAAT
This sequence comes from Parnassius smintheus behrii, assembly GCA_036936625.1. Classification (NCBI taxonomy): domain Eukaryota; kingdom Metazoa; phylum Arthropoda; class Insecta; order Lepidoptera; family Papilionidae; genus Parnassius; species Parnassius smintheus. Next base: position 48,665,772 of record JAUPFT010000003.1, read on the forward strand.
ATCAAAAATTAACGGCCAAATCAAATGTCAAACATCCGAATCAATGCCAGAACCAAAAGCAACCATTGACAAACACAGATCATAGATTAATCGCGGTCTATAATCTGTCAAAACAAACACTGGATGATGCAATAATAAAGGTTTTATCCAAAGGACTAAATTTTGCTATAAGTCCGCGCAGATTACCGTACGAAGAAATTATCTGTAGCGTCGAGGACTGTTTATTTAAAAACAATATGCGGAAAGAAGATTTGGAGGCGATACGTCAAGACATTTCGTCTATGTTACGTCGATGTTCAGTGCCTAAACCGAATCTTCCCAGAGACGAATTTATAGCGTTAAAGAACCTACGCAATAAACCAGAACTTACGATTCTCCGCGCAGATAAGGGAAACGCCACGGTAGTCATGGATACGTCAGATTATAATTCAAAAATACAAGAACTTTTGTCGGATGTAAGTACTTATAAGAAGGTTAAAAACGACCCAACAAATAGCACACTAAAAACAACTAGTGACCTCATAAAGAAACACTCCGAAAAATTAAATCTGGACGTAAAATGGATAATACCTACGTGTGCCAAATCACCAAAGTTGTACGGGTTACCAAAAATACACAAGCCCAATGCTCCATTACGTCCCATAGTGAGCCAAATCGATTCACCAACTTACAGATTGGCTCAACACTTAGCGAAAATACTCTCACCGCTCAGGGGACACACAAGAGCACACATAAAGGATTCCTACCATTTTGTCAGCGAGATTAAAGACCTGCGTCTGGCAGACAATGAAACTATGGTCAGTTTTGATGTGCAGTCATTGTTTACATGCTTACCTGTTGAAGACTGCATCTCAATTTTAACTAGGAGGCTGGAGGAAAACAACATGCCCGTAGAATATGCAGTATTACTCATACACTGCCTTACATCTGGCTACTTATTGTGGAAGGAGGAGTTCTACAAGCAAGTAGATGGTGTGGCGATGGGCTCACCTGTATCTCCCATTGTCGCCGACATATTCATGGAAGGCTTTGAGGAGAAAGCCCTGCTTACTTCTCCCATAAATCCAAGATTCTACAAGCGGTACGTAGACGACACTTTCACAATTCTACCTTTAGTAAAGTAACTGCATTTTTAGACCATCTTAACTCTATAAATTCTAAAATTCAGTTCACAATGGAGTTAGAGGCAAACAATTCCTTAGCTTTTCTAGATGTGTTAGTAATTCGGAATCCTGATAACACCTTGAGCCATACTGTGTATAGAAAAAAGACCCATACAGATAGATATTTAAACGGTGATTCTCACCACCATCCTTCACAGTTAGCTACCGTGGGTAAATCTTTGTTTCAGAGAGCACGAGGGATCTGTGACAGTAAACACCTGGCTGCCGAGCTCCAACACGTCAAGCAAGTTTTGCATGACAACAAGCTTCGGGTCCCGCGCCTACGTCACAGAGAACGAGTGAAGCCGGCCACAGTCGAGCGTGTACCTGCTGTACTGCCATATGTTAGAGGAGTCACTGACAAGATTGGCTACATCTTGAAGCGCGCTTCCATCAAAACATACTTCAAGCCGCCGAAGAAGATTGGTCAGTTTTTACCATCAGTCAAGTGTAACGTCCCTCTGCAAGATGCAGGAGTGTACAAGCTTGATTGTGAATGTGGTCTCTCCTACATAGGACAAACTAAAAGATCAATTAAAACCCGCGTCAAAGAACATATAGCTGATGTGAAGAATCGACGCTCCGGGAAGTCTGCAGTCTGTGAACATGTACAGGATCGCCCACGTCACTACATCAGATTTGATAGACCACAAATCCTCGCTAAAGAACACCGATTCCTTCCAAGGATGATTCGCGAGGCTATTGAAATCAAAAAACACCCTAATTTCAATAGAGAAGATGGCTGGGTGCTACCATCTGCTTGGGATCCTATAATAAATAAAATTAAATCCCAACCCAAGCATACAACTGCAAGGCTTCATGATACCATAAGTTCATACTGTGTAGATCGGAACAAAAGTTAAATTTTAATCTATGGTAACCGCGGTTAACTATGACATCTGGACGTTAAACATCTCAGTCCTTCCCGTGACCATGGGTGCTGTAAAGCTCTCGAAACGTCGGGTATTAAAAAGTTAAATATACGCGATAAATTCCGTAAAAACGAGTATTATTTCAACTGTTTTATAGGTTGTATTAAAAGTAAAATAACAGTTTCCATACGCCTCACCACTGTGTACAGAGCTCTTCATCCGGAGACGCCTAGTGCATCGCACCAAGTACACGTTTAGTGTATGTACCAGGCGGTCCCATAATGAACTGGCCTGATATAGTTCAACGCGACATGTCGCTACATGTTGTGTTGCATTAAATAGTACGTTTATCGTGCACTTAATATAAGAAACATGCATTAACATGAAATGCTTAGTCTTAGTTTAACAGGCATTTGAATAACGAGAGTCACGTATTTTTTCAAAATGTCGAAAACTGAGTATCGAAGTGTCATAACGTTTCTTTCTGTTTAAAGAAGGTTTATCCCCTGCCCAAATAAAAGAACGATTGGATGGCGTGTATGAGGAGTCTGCCCTCTCCTATAGTACAGTGAAAAATAGGGTGAAAGAGTTTCGCCTCGGGAGACAAACCGTCGAAGACTTTGGCCACGACGGTCGACCTATGGAAGTGCTCACTCCCGAAACGATTGCTCTTATCGAAGAGGAGGTTCTGAGTGACCGCCGTTTTAAGATTAGAGAAATTGCAGCAAGGCTTGGGCTCTCTAAGAGTACTGTTCATCGCGCGATTCATGAACATCTTCACATGAAAAAAGTGAGTGCAAAATGGGTACCGAAACTTCTTTCAGCGGTACAGAGACAGGAAAGAGTGCGCTGCGCTTTGGAGTTTTTGGATCTTTGTGGCGAAAATCCAAAGACTGTGATCGAGCGGCTAGTGACTGGTGATGAAACTATGATCTTGCATTATGATCCACAAAGCAAGTGCGAGTCAATGGAATGACGTTATAAGGGTGAAAAGCCCCCTAGAAAGGCAAAGGTGCAATAATCGACTAAAAAACTGATGTGCACAATATTTTGGGATTTTCAAGGCATTGTGATGGTGGATTTTAAAGAACGTAATACAGTCGTGAACGGCGAATATTATGCTTCTTTAGTATATAAATTACGAGACAAGATAAAGGAAAAACGAAGAGGCAAGCTGTCTAAAGGTGTCCTGTTGCTCCGTGACAACGCCCCTGTTCATACCGCTGGTGTTTCGAAGGATGCAGTTCGTCAATGCGGGTTCACAAAAGTTCAACATCCACCTTACAGTCCAGACATGGCCCCATCCGACTATTATTTATTTCCTTATTTAAAGCGGGACTTAAGAGGAAGAAAATTTTCAAGCGATGAAGAGTTGCAGGCGGCCGTCTTCAGTCATTTTGAGGATAAAAAATTTTATTATTTTTATTAAGATTTAGAGACGTTGATTCACAGATATCAGAAGTGTGTTAGTATTCATGGTGATTATATTGAAAAATAAAAATGGTTTCGTTTCATTTCCTTCATTGGTTCATAGTTAAGCCAATTCATTATGGGACCGCCTACGTATATGTGTGTAAACGTATAGACGTGAGACAACAGTGTATATATTAATTAGATGTACACGTAACCTAAGCAAATTTTAACTTCATATTTTTAATTATTATCGAAACATCAACAATTTATACAGTCATTTATAATTGTATTTATTAATAGTTTCCTCATAAAACTAAAATTATTTCAATCTTCCAATTATTTAATACTTTTCAATGTTTAAAATTTTCACTCGCGCTGTTTTTAATTCCACGAAATATTTTACTAATTTTGGTCGAATTTTTTATTTCTTTATAAAGATTGTTGGCTTAGATGCTTGTCTTTTAACCCATCTTTTCTTTTATCTCGGTATCAAGCTTTGAGTATTAAACCAAAGGAGGCGGCATCGCAGGGCATACCCCTCTGTCAAAGGTACGAGAGTAGGACTCATAGCCGTTGTATAAATCTAATTGCTCCGTGTCGTGCACTATTTCACAAGTGATCGTGCCTGTCAATCGAAGTCCGACAAAAATGCCCAATAACGGTGTATTTTTATGCAAAAACACTCAATTACATCAAATCTACAAAACGACAACGTGATTTTTCATCTGCGAATATTTTTAACATAACATTATCCTTAAAACTCGAATTTTCTGAATATTTTCGTAAAATACCTAGTGTTGGAATCATAGTTTATGAAGTTAATTTTAAATAAATATAAATCTATTTTTAAATAAATATAATTTACTACACCATTTAAATACATTAACCTCTCAACCCTCAAGCGGTCTCATGAGACCGCGGCCATATTCCGTCAAATCCCTAGCGGTCTCATGAGGTCGCACCCATCCACAGCACTTTAACCCATAAATACTTATATATAGAGACTACTTTTCTATGAAGAAGTTTGGCTTTATATAATTAATATACGAGAAATACTCTATCCTATGGTGCAATAAAAAATGTTTTCCTTTGAATATTTATTTATAATCCACGTTTATTTCGTACGCCATTTTCGCGTGAGTGTTATTGTGTTGATTTTTGGATTTCTCTAGTGTCTTATTAGTATCTTTCTTTTATTCTTATTAGTATTTTTGGATGTTTCTAGTGTGTTTTAGTATAGTGTTTTACTATAAAATTGTAATGAAAGTTTTTGTGTGAATATAGTTTATCTTTTTACGTAAATAATTTCGAGTAATATATATTTAAATAATTGTGATTTTCACGCTGCTGACATTCGCTTGGTATATATTTTTTTTGTTATCAAAATACAATAAAATCTTTTTGTAATGAAATAAAACCTGACTTTTGTTTAGACCACAAAATAGAGAATTTTGTAAAAATTTTATAATGCTAAACTTCTTCATAGAAAAGTCGTCAAGTATAAGTTTTAATGTATTTAAGTGCCGTAGGTGGGTGATGTCGCTTGCGAGCGTTCGGGATTTTCCGGGCACATGCGACTGCACGGGATTTTTATGGCGCTTGAGGAGTTAATGAAAACTTCTTTCCTATTAAAAAAGTCAGTTTATGATGAATAGTAATCGCATTAAGATGCGTAGAGGATTTTGCCAAATGATTTAAATATTCAGCTTAATCTGAACACGAATCTAAATATATTTTAATTAAATATAATCGCTTTTATCAAAATATTATACAAAATAAAGGCCAAATTAGTCGAATCGACACTTGCCACCACGAAGCATAAGTATGTATTTTTTTTAAAGTGAACTGGTATCACTGCAACCAAAATTATTACAATGTAGTGATGCACGCCACAACTTCAGCTATCAATAATTTAGTTAACCTTATGGGTTTGTCTGCTAAACTGGTTTTTATTTTTTGTTTAGATTTTATAATAAAGTATTATAAAAAGCAGTAATTTTTTCTAATATTGGTTTGAGATCCCAGCAGAATTTTATTGTAGCTTATAGAAATTATGAATCTTGAATATCTAAAGGGACTAGCACCATTTGTTCTGAACGTTTTGTTAAATCGTATTTAATACCACAAGCAATCAATTAAAGAAATTTCGTTGCTACTGCTGTACCAATCTTGAACTTATGGGAGATAATGTCTAGCTGTAATTATATCGATATTTTTATTACTACCCTTGACACTAATATTATTCTTCTTGAAGATGTATAAAATTTCGATAAGTTTACAACAATGTTCGTTCTTTTGTGCCGCACGGTCTCAGCACGTGCTGCGTTTTGTCAAAGGCGCGACATTAAATGTCGTGTCTTAAAGCATCCGAAACGTCGGAAATCAAAACGTCAAAATTAAAGGCGATAAAATGCACGCGGTTAGTTTCTTTAATGTGTACTGATCGCGTAAATATAAGAAGTCATTGTTGTACACCAAGGAAAATTCAACTAAAAAAAATATTTCATATTTTTTTTTATTAACGAAACGTCAACAATTTAGTCGGTCATTTATCATTTCGTTTAAATTTTCGTGTTTTTTAAAAATACTAAAAAAGGGCCCGAAAAATAAATTTTCTCATAAAAGAAAGGAACTTCAAAAAAAATTAAAAAAGTCGGTCTGGGCTCGAACCATGGTATTAAGATTTTGGGAGCGCCCAATATACCAATTAAGCTATTTGTAATCATTAATAAACTGTCAAAATTTACCTTCTTATTCTAACGATATTGTAGCACTTTTTCATTGCCTAAAACATGGACAAAAAGACATTTTCTAAAAATAAATCCTAGCTAGATAGATTTATTGCCCCCGAAACTCCCTGCACACAAAATTTTATGAAAATCGTTGGAGCCGTTTCCGAGATTCCGATTATATATAATATATAAGTTTCAAATATTCTGCCTCTTAATGCTGGAATAACCTGCCATCACCGCTTCGTAGTCTGAAAACATTAAATACATTTAAAATAAAATATAAAACTCACCTAATTATTGTTCAAAAAGCTATGGCTTGATATTTACGTACCTAAATATTTACAGACACTTAGCGCTGACCGGTGAGGTCATACGGAAAGCATATGAGTGCATAGTACTTTTTTTTGATACTTAAAGGCTGAAATAAAAGTGTTTTTCATGCTATTAATTATAACCATGATACAAGTATATGTTAAACGTGCAATCATTATTGACTTTATTAGAATATTGTTTCTAATGATAATATTGTTGCTTAAGATTATGGTTATGATTACATACCTGTGAGAAAATATTTTTGTAGGGTACCATCATTTAGTGTTTCTTTTTTTATATTATTTCCAACTGATACCTCATAGATACATGACTCTTATGGTGATAACAATACTTTTTACAATGTTTCGGACATTCTTGGTATTAGATTCAGTTTATTCATACATGTAATCTATGTTCGTTATTATTAGTCTATCAACGACGGTGTGAACGTCCGCACGTCACTTAATTCACAGGCCCACTGAAAACCAGCGCTGTAGTCTCGTATCAACTGTGGCATTAAGCTGAGTGCGGTTTGTTTGCCGTGTACGCCACACACACTTGTGTGCGCAAAATGTGTTTAATATGTGATGTGTTTTACTATGTATTTTTTATGTTTATGGTTTAAATGTACATGTGGCTTATTTGAGCAATAAATGTTTACTTTCTTTCTTTCTATATATATACAAGAATTGCTCGTTTATAGGAATAGGATTTAAGAAAGTTTAAATAATTTAAGTAAAGATACGTGTAGTTATTCCTACACGTTTCTTGAATCGCTCGTTAAACAAGATTGCTCTGTTTAAAGACCAGTATGTTTATTAAGCTACGCTCTCTCTGTCACCTGCCCCCGAAAAATATAAAGTAATAATAGACTCATTATGTATTTAGCTGCATGCATTTTTAAAAATGAGGATATTAACAGGTACTAACCAAAGACGCAGGCAATATTAAAATGCACGGTGTCTGACGATACATATATACCCTTTATTTTTTATTTTACGTAATATGTATATTACATGAATGCTTATCACTTCAGTTCCTAAAATATTGCAATGCAGTGGACGATATGAATGATAAGATCGTGGAAATTGTCCATGCGGTCAGACCTAATTTCTGCAAGACCCGCCGCAGAAAAACACAAAAACTCTCCGATCACAAACTTAATCTCATGGCTGGTAAACGAAATGAAGCTGCAGTCTTTACCAAATTTGAAAGCATACAGGCAACTGAATAGTCAGATCTCCAAACGCATGCGCCGAGGCTTGCGCACTATCAATACAGTTCGTATTGAAGAAACGATCGATCGGTACCAGGGCTCCAAAGTCTTTGCCAGAGATCTGTCTGCCAGAAAATAATACTCAATAATAATAATTACGGTAATTTAATTATTATTCATTACGAAATCATCCCTAACTCTTATAAAGACTCTTATGTTTTCAGTATAAGACGAATAGTTATAGATTTCACGTTATACATACCACGAAAATTTAGCGTTAGTAAGTCAATCAAATTCTTAATCCTTTAGCACCCAACTCCGATGTACACCAGCGGCGCAAAATTTATTCATATCTTCGTCCTGACATGCTGAAACTGAATATTGGGTAGGAGTAGTGTTAGCAATTAAGTATAAAGAACAATTAAGCATAACATATTGAATAATCCTAATTTTAAATGTAGTAAATGTAAATCGGATTTCCGCTTCTGTGGCTTTGAATTTCCGGTAAGATTTTTATTGTAATAGTTTCGGATTTGACTCCTAAACAAAAGAGTATAAATATGGCCGTCACGACCCAAGCGGGGCATTCAGTTCTATTCAGTTCTAAGTGAAGGTACTAAGTAACAGTGATTATTTGTACGAAGTGATTATTTGTACGATAAATAAATTGTGAGTTATAAACGGATAAAATAAAAGTGATATGCTGTAACATAAATTGTATTATTAGCTAACAAATCAGAAGTGGGATTATATCGAGCTAAGATAACTCGGTATTTCGGACTCATTGGGCAAAACATAAATAGAATGCGAGCGTGTTAGAGCTATGGTAGAAGAATTGGAAAACTGTGGAATTATCAGTCTACTTCAGAGTTCGCGTCACCTATTATCCTTATTAAGAAGAAAACACGAGATTATCGTCTTTGAATAGATTTTCGGGCATTAAACAAAACAAAAGAAGCGGAAAATCTTAAAGTTCGTTGTAGGTGATTTGGTTAGAATAGAGAGAGAGATTCCTTCAACAGTCCAAATAGTAATACCGATGAATGAATAAGTATACGATTACAAATAATTGAAGTGTTGATGAATAATTTGAAGTGTCAAATTGAAGTGGTTGTGTGCACAAGTGCTGTTGATGATTTAGTACCAATAAATTCAAATAGTGTGTTCCATGTTATAAAAGTACAATCGAGATATGAGGCAGGCTAAAGATGTTTAGTGGTGTGTTCTCACTGTAATTATAAACTTAAAGTTCAAAACTTTGAAAAGAAACTATTCGCGTGAATTACGAACTTTTAAAATCTACCTTCATAATTTTATATTTCTTTTAAATCATTGATTTCCGGTTCTGTCAATGAAAGCGACCTATAGACAATAGTGTTGCCATTACAGGAAATTTTCTACTAAATCAGTTAAAAAGAAAAAAAATGAGTCCAAAAAGCTTTAAATGTTCTAAATGTAGCAAAACCACAAACGATAAGAAGCTATCAGTAAGTTGTGACTCCTGCAAGAGCATTTTATGTGGTGATTGTCATGGAATGTCACCAACTGAAGTAAGAGTGTTCGAGTTAAAGACAATAGCTCGAGTGGTTTCTTCCTTATGTGTCGATTGTACTTGTCACTAATGGCACAAATATAATGAAACAACTGGAGGAACTTACTAAAGAAGTACACCACTTGCAATTACGTCAAAACATGCTGGTAACTGAAGGAGCAATACAAGAATTGGCTGAGCGCACTAAGAGAGCTAACAATATTTTTTTTTTCTTTTTTTATATATCTATAATATTATCTGTTATCCTTACAAAGAGAGGGCGCGATTGCGCAGCGTACAGTACTAGATCTGCTAAAGAAAGCAAATTTAAATATCTCGACATAATAACACATGTGACAATAACAGTGACATAATAATTTCCGTATTATAGTAAACAAAAAAAAAATTAATACCTAAAGACTTAAAGTAAAAATCTTGTGACGGTACTCAAAATAATATGTGACTTCACCTATAAACAAAGAAAAGAAACCTTCAGTGAGTAAGTGTAAAATGAATGTCAATGATTTAAGATCGCTAAATAAGGCTAAAATAGTGATATGACAAAATATAAATTAGATAAATAAAGTGAAAAAAAGTGTAATATTCAACAATCTATTGATGGTAATGACGAGGCCGCGAATTTCTCTCATAAAAAACGTACGAATAAAAATAAAATGGATGATCTGCAGACCTATGAGAGAAATTAAAACAGATTTTAGTAAAAAAAAAAATTAAATTCAATAGAATCACAGTTTTCTCAATTAGAAGAAAGAATGACCACAAAAATTAATTAAAATATAACTGAAAAATTCCAAGAGCTGAGCAACAAATACGGTAATTTACAAGCACAGGTTTTAGATCAAGAAAAAATATTCGCATTCGGAAAAGCAAATAAACAAAGAAATTTAGTAGTTTTTGGAGTTGAGGAGGGAGAATTAACATACTTTTAGTTACAAGAAAAAATTATGCATGTTATAAAAAAATCAAACGAATATTGATATACAAGACTTCGAACTTGGATCAGTAAGAAGACTTGGTAAAAGAGGAATTAATATCAGTCCTGTTGCTGTAGTCGTAACTACGCTAGGTAAAGAATTAAAATATTGCAAAATATAAAACAGCTTACAGAATCGAAAAGTACGTCAACAAAGTATATATACAGAAAGAGTATTAAAATTAGAAAAAAAAAATCTAAAAGCACAACTACAACAAGAAATAGAAAAAGAGAAAGTTGCTTACATAAAATAGGACAAACTCATAATAAAGGAAAGAAATGATGTACACCCAAATAAGAGACCACTATCTTTATCGCCACTGTCACCACAGCAAACAACCAATCTACATATCGCTACTCCAAACTCGGAAAAAGATTCCGGGTTACGACTTATACAGAGACGATCGTAATGATAAACGGAGTGGAGGAGTCGCAATTTATGTATTGAACAATATTATATATATGACATCAAAGCGAAATAGTCAGTATAATACGAAGTATGACTCTTGGGAATGTTTATGGGTAGACATTGAATTAGGTTTTCAAAGAATACTGTTATGTGGACATGAGACAGAAAGATTGAGAACGGAAAGTGATGTATGGATAGAAAACGAGATGCTAGATGACAAATGAAAGAATTGAAAAAAAAAGAGTATGAGACAAAAAAAAACTTGAGAATAGAAAGTGATAATACAAGAAATGGTATATGAATATGACTTGGAGAAAATCGAATGTGAAATACAGGACACAGAGGAACAAATTAAGGAATTGGAAACAAAAGGACACGAAGAAGAAAACTTATAGATACAAAATAATAATAAAAAAAAAATATATACAATAACACATACAAATAAAAGTAAGTGAAAGTTATATATAAAATCATATAATAGATTAAATGAAAAGAGTAAGAGAAAGGTAAAGTAATTTATCTAATAGCGTTCTAAATAATACGATTTAACAAGAATTTTGAAAGAGTGAAGAGATTTAGCACGACGAATATGGAGAGGTAAGGAGTTCCACAATCGCACAGCGGTTACGGTGAAGGATCTCTTGAAAAAGGAAGAAGAGTGCAAAGGTGTAAAGAGAGAAAGATTGATGGAGGATAGAAGGAACCGATTATGGATAAGAGAAAGACAAAATTGAAAACGAAGTAAAAGAAAAGTCATCTGAAACACAAGAATATGCAGATCAACTTATAAAACAAACTTCGGACAAGAAAGATAAAATATGTGACAAATTAGAAGACGGGAAGAAAGCTGCTGAAAGGATAGCACAGGAAGAAAAAGATAACGTCAAAGAAAAGCCTTCAGAAATGAAGGAATCAGCTAATCAGTTAATACAAAAGGCATCATGTAAAAAGGATCAAATTGAAGAAAATCTTAAAGGAAAGAAGGACGAATTAAGCGAAGATATTGAACATGCTATACAAACTACTAAAGATAAAACGGCTGATGTGGAACATGAAGTAAAACAAAAGAAAGATGAAGCAGAGAAAGCTATTATTGATAAGACAAAAGAAGCTAATGCCGTCGTTGATGGCAAAAAAGCAATAATTAACGAAGGCTATCGAAAACAAATTAAAACACCGACGCGATGAAACTTCCAATTTGATTGATAGGGTTGAACAAATCAATTTTACGGCAAATGAAAAACTTGAGATAGATTGTTTGGATAAGCTCGAAAAGGAGAAGGACGATATTAAACAAAAGTCTAAAGAGGGAACTAAGGACTTGATTGTCAGAACTGAAGCCGTTACAAAGACCTCAGAGATAAAAATGATTTAAAGTCGACTATTGAAGATAAAGTAAAGGAATCAGAAAATGCACTTAATAATCAATTAAACAAATTAAATGATGATGTTAATGAAAAGAAAGCACAATTGCAATCGAATATTAAATTATAATATTGAAGACATGAATGGGGCTTCAGTATTCTTTACTTACTTCTTGCCTGTTGAGAACATGAAGGGGTCTCATGCAGGTGAATATTGAAGACATGAATGGGGCTTCAGTATTCTATACTTCCTTCTTACCTGTTGAGAATATGAAGGGGTCTCATGCAGGTGAATATTGAAGACATGAATGGGGCTTCAGTATTCTATACTTCCTTCTTACCTGTTGAGAACATGAAGGGGTCTCACGTAGGTGAATATTGAAGATATGAATGGGGCTTCAGTATTCTATTCTCCCATTCTTACCTGTTGAGAACATGAAGGGGTCTCATGCAGGTGAATATTGAAGACATGAATTGGGCTTCAATATTATTTGCATTGTAATTTCATTAATTTAAAATAAACTGTAAAATTACAAATAATATTAACTTAATATGACAATACATTTTATACTTACTTCTTACCTGTTGAGAACATGAAGGGGTCTCATGCAGGTGAATATTAAAGACATGAATGGGGCTTCAGTATTCTATACTTCCTTCTTACCTGTTGAGAACATGAAGGGGTCTCATGCAGGTGAATATTGAAGACATGAATGGGGCTTCAGTATTCTATTCTCTCATTCTTACCTGTTGAGAACATGAAGGGGTCTCATGCAGGTGAATATTGAAGACATGAATTGGGCTTCAATATTATTTGCATTGTAATTTCATTAATTTAAAATAAACTGTAAAATTACAATTAATATTAACTCAATATGATAATACATTTTATACTTACTTCTTACCTGTTGAGAACATGAAGGGGTCTCATGCAGGTGAATATTGAAGACATGAATGGGGCTTCAATATTATTTGCATTGTAATTTCATTAATTTAAAATAAACTGTAAAATTACAAATAATATTAACTTAATATGATAATACATTTTATACTTACCTCTTACCTGTTGAGAACATGAAGGGGTCTCACGCAGGTGAATATTGAAGACATGAATGGGGCTTCAATATTATTTGCATTGTAATTTCATTAATTTAAAATAAACTGTAAAATTACAAATAATATTAACTTAATATGATAATACATTTTATACTTACCTCTTACCTGTTGAGAACATGAAGGGGTCTCACGCAGGTGAATATTGAAGACATGAATGGGGCTTCAATATTATTTGCATTGTAATTTCATTAATTTAAAATATACTGTAAAATTACAAATAATATTAACTTAATATGACAATACATTTTATACTTACTTCTTACCTGTTGAGAACATGAAGGGGTCTCATGCAGGTGAATATTGAAGACATGAATGGGGCTTCAATATTATTTGCATTGTAATTTCATTAATTTAAAATAAACTGTAAAATTACAAATAATATTCACTTGATATGATAATACATTTTATACTTACTTCTTACCTGTTGAGGACATGAAGGGGTCTCATGCAGGTGAATATTGAAGACATGAATGGGGCTTCAATATTATTTGCATTGTAATTTCATTAATTTAAAATAAACTGTAAAATTACAAATAATATTCACTTGATATGATAATACATTTTATACTTACTTCTTACCTGTTGAGGACATGAAGGGGTCTCATGCAGGTGAATATTGAAGACGTGAATGGGGCTTCAATATTATTTGCATTGTAATTTCATTAATTTAAAATAAACTGTAAAATTACAAATAATATTAACTTAATATGATAATACATTTTATACTTTCCTTTCACGGGACGTGAAAATGTCAGGAAAGGCCGATTGTTAGCAATTAAGTATAAAGAACAATTAAGCATAACATATTGAATGATCCTAATTTTAAATGTAGTAAATGTAAATCGGATTTCCGCTTCTGTGGCTTTGAATTTCCGGTAAGATTTTTATTGTAATAGTTTCGGATTTGACTCCTAAACAAAAGAGTATAAATATGGCCGTCACGACCCAAGCGGGGCATTCAGTTCTATTCAGTTCTAAGTGAAGGTACTAAGTAACAGTGATTATTTGTACGAAGTGATTATTTGTACGATAAATAAATTGTGAGTTATAAACGGATAAAATAAAAGTGATATGCTGTAACATAAATTGTACTATTAGCTAACAGTGGTGTGAATCAGCTTATGAAAAGGCCCATTTTCATTCTGAAAAAAAATATGTGACTATTTAGAAGAACCCAGAAACTGCAACATTTCTTTACAAGTCGTTTCACGATATACCATTTAGCGATTGAGTCTGGTATGAGGTTAATTACCTGATTAGTGATACTATGAGCATTCCCATATGGGTTAATATATTACACTATAAATTCCATAAATTTATTTAGAAACATAAGTTGGAAAATGACATTCATTTTCACATTTATACCATATGTTGAGCTATCAACTTCAAAATTTGATATGTATGCCATTGTTTGATTTTTTTGATCTTGACCATGATTAATTTATAACAGAAGTTTCTGGTCTTCTCAGGTTAGAGTTGATTAAATTTTGTTCACCAGATGTTCCTTGGAAAATATATGTAGACATTTCGCATGATCTGTGGCTTCAGCAGCTAATGAAAAAACAGAAGCTTATTTATGATTTGTATGCTCATCAGAAAACTGGAGATTATCATTTTATAAATGTCCATCAGATTAAAAACGTGTAATCTTCATTATAATCTGCATTGCTTGGCACTAATGACAATGAGTTATCATAAGATAAAAACAAAATATTTATTTACAACTGTCTGGTTTTTTGAAACACGAGTTACCTCCTCAGAACTGCTTGACTTGTCGCCAGACTGTTTACTATTTTGATCAGAACCAAAATCCTTACGGTCTGCATAAGAATCATGACTAAATTCCAATTAAGGAGCTTGTAGGTGTTTTTGTTGCTTGTCGTATAAATCTTTAGACGCCATTTATAAAAGTATTAGTTTCGATTCAATATGATGGAATCTTGTTCTTAATATAAATTTACACCAAAATTTTATTGTTTACACTGGCAACTACCGATTTTTACAAATCAAATCAATATAGTACGTAAAATAAACACTTACTAACATTTTACAAATTGTGAACGCGCTAAAAAAAACGTACGAAAAATCTCCGCGCGCTGCCCGCCGAACACAACTCAACGAAATTTTTGAAAATACGACGTTCACGGGCGTAGTGTGTGTGTGTGTGTGTGGTCATAAGATCTATACATGTGTGAGTAAGACAAACTTTTGTTAAATATTTTTTAACGCCACGATATGACAGTAAAAGGTAAAAATTATATCTGTGATAACAATATTTTACCCAGAGTACGAATAGTAAACAAATGCGTCCAAAATTCGTATAGAGTAATTTAAATGCCCTTTCTTATATTGTTCCTTAGATTGAATTCAAGTTATAACTTTTACGTCGACAGGCGTAATGTCGTATTATTTTATGCACAGACAACGTCGAAAAGCGTTCTATTCACCAAAACGCAAAAAATATTAAAGTGCACCAAGTGTCTGATGATACATTTGTACTCTTTATTTTTTGATAGAATAGCATACAATAATTTTTATTTAATATATATTACATTTAATTCTTATTGAGAGTCAATATTTTACCTTACCACTGGTTAGAAAATAAACCATTGTCCTGGGAAGAACCAGCAAGAAACCCAGCGGGACTTTTATTTAAAAATAAATTACAATGTCCAAGGTCATAAAATATTTACAAAATTTATTTTAGAAATGGACTGGACGCTACCACCTCATTTCCTAGATTTATTATTAATCATGTATTCATTTATATCACTATAACCCTTTATATGCCGTTTATGTTTAATTAAATATTTAAACTTGGAAATAGAGAGACCTTGATTATATTTTCTGGGACTTTCTTGTAATAGCGTATACATTGCCCCAAGAATGAAGTACTGACTCTGTGGAGTCGAGAAACTGGTAGCACCAGATTTTTTTCATTCCTAGTGATTACAGAGTGTATGTCATTTTTTTTTGACTACAACTACCTTTATTTTTGTGAACATACATCAAATTTTCATAGATATACTGAGAGGCCAAATTTAACATATTTATTTCCTTAAATTTTTCTCTAACAGATTCTCTCAGTTTTAGGTTGTAAATAAATCTTTGAAAAATGACAGCGCCATCTAGTGTCGAAACGAAGAACTAAGCTTCTTGAAGCCGTCACTCGAACTTTCGATGCCTTGCGCGCATTTACTTGAATGTTCTGGATGTTTTGGTGCTAATGTGTATTTATAGGCGCTGCAAGGTGCGATCGGGGAAGTTTTCAATTTGGCGAGATAAGCGAAGCTTCGGAGCGGAATAAACAGAATCAGTGTGATAAATTATTAGTGTTTTAAGTTTAATTAGTGTAAAGTGAATTAAAGAGTTAACTTTGGTAATTCTATCGGCAATTTTTACTGTCACGTACCTCAAGCTCGTAACAATAGGTTTGTATGGGTCTTTTTTCTATACACAGCGTGACTTATGCTGTTGTTAGTATTCCGCATGACTAGCACTTCTAGGAAAGGTAAAAAATTGTTTGACTCTAACGCCATAGTGAATTTAATTTTAGAGTTTCAGGAATTAAGATGTTCTAAAAATGCAGTTACTTTGTCTGATGGTAAAATTGTGAAAGTATCGTCTACGCACCACTTGTAGATCCTTAATGCAACAGGTGTAGTAAGGAGGGCTTTCTCCTCCATGAATGTCTTTTTTCTTTTAGCTTTTGTCTTCCATGAATGTATCGGTGACAATGGGAGATACAAGTGAGCCCATTGAAACACCATCTACTTGCTTGTAAAACTCTTCTTTCTACAATAGATAGCCAGATGTAAGGCAATGTCTGAGTAGTACTGCATATTCTGCTGGCATGTTATATTCCTATAGTTTTTTAGTTATAATTGTGATGCAGTCTTCAACAGGTAGGCATATAAATAGAGACTGAACATCAAAACTGACCATGGTTTCAGTGTCATTAAGACGTAGTTCTTTTATCTTACTGATAAAATGGTATGAATCCTTAGTGTGTGCTCTTGTGTGTCCTCTGAGTGGTGATAATTTTTAGCCTGGTGTTGAACCAATCTATAAGTTAGCGAATCAATTACTTATAATAAAATCACTTAAAATTGCCATTAACAATTTTATTGGTGCTAGTGGGGATCGAACTCGGTTTGCTTGCGTACTGTGAAATTTACAGCGAGAGCTTTTCATCTGCGTTACCACGGCTCACAGCGCAACGAGTATTTAACCCCATCAGCAGCCAGAAGTAAATGGGAATAACCGCAGCTAAACATCAGAGATAGACATTGTCATTATCAGGGACGAAAACCTTCCTATTGGAAAATGTCCCCCTGGCCGACTAATGCAGCTACACCGGGGAAACGACGAGTACGTCGGAGTTGTCACTCTTAGAACCAGGAATGGAACTTTACAACGGTCAATTGTGAAGTGTTCAATTTTACCGTTTGCACAAAATCAAGAGGGGAAAAACAGTTCTACAGTATAACAAAATCATGAAATTGAAAATAAATTAATCTAAAAATAGTAAAATTTTAACAGTTTCCTTACTCAAATTGTTACTAACCTATATGGATCATGATGTTCGAATTAACGTTAATTATGATTATTATTATATATTAGAAAATAAAGAAGAAATTTCTGTTGTACCTGCATCAAGATACGTTGCTTTCAACTTGTAAAAAGACTCCCTAGTATCACTAAACGAAAAGGACCTGGATTTATGTACTAGAAGAGACACCAAATTTATTTCATGTCATCATAAAAGGCCAACTTATAACATAAAAGATGATCAAAGTTTTTGCAAGAATCTGCCGTTCTCAAGAAAATGTAAAAAGATTTCCAGGTCGTGCTACAAGGAACTAAATAAACCTTTTTCCTTGCTGGAAGGAACTAAATAAACTAAATACATATTTTTATTTTTTTGCGTCCAGTGCAAAATGAAGTTAGTATGTAACGATCAAGTTAGGGCAGTACAATTGGCCCACTCTGGCCTATTTAATGTGAATCAACGTTATATAGTTAAATCAGCTTATTTCTTTGTTTATTCACACCGAAAAGAACTCGGCGAAATGAACATTCGTGCTGATATGCGTGCCCCTAAAATATCACGAATTAATCATCAACATATCGCTACCCGATCCCTCCTTACCGAACAATACGTATGATGATATAGCCAATAATCTACAGCTGAAGATGATCAAGAAACAGATTGATATTATGAAGAACAACGAGCCCTAGCAGAGAGGGTATAATGATGTCCACTACTACGCTGATTTATATGTTGCGTTGAATGTTGTATTTGCGGTTGTTGCGGTGGGCGTCCTGGTGTACAAATAAGGGCGCTGTAAACTGTCAGCGCGGGGAGCACCCGTGGAGGCGGGAGGAGTGTCGGCGCTTATGATGGAACAGGAGATGTCATTGCCACAGGTTCTACCGAGTGTCAATGCTCAGTGTAGTGAATGTATTGTGGGCAACCAGTGTATTTAAGCAAAACAGAAACACATCGCCTGTGCTCAGATCAGTGTACGCAATGCCAAATCAGTGTGCATAATCTTACATAAGAATATAGTTTAATTACTTTATGCATCTATGTACTTATCAATTATCATTTGCACGATTAACCATTCATAACATTATTTCATTATATTCATTTATTACAGCCATTCACAAGTCCACAGCTGGACATAGTCCTCACCAAGGAATGTCATAAACATGGTCCTGAGTCACCTGAATATATGGACTTCCTGCATGTCTTAATTTTTACCACTTTACCAAGATATTAAACCACAGTACAAATAATAAATCAAACAAAGAATCACGTAGATAAAGACGAAAAGAAATATAATGAATATTTTAAAATGTCAGAAAGCTGTTTCATTTTTCACTGCAGAAAAATGGAAGTAAATTAGTAAAAAAAGATACTTGTTGTTGGACAACTATATTGTCTCCAAGAGTCAGTCTGAAGTCACTCACACTGACAAGTGTGCACGCGTTCATAGAAAATGTATGAAAGAATAATTATTACGGTGGCTGTACCGTGCCAGAACTGTGACTTCACTGATGTATGTGAATTAGTCAAAATTGTGTCAATTTTTTATATTCTTTCAAGAAACGTAGACAATAGTCTTACCAACCAACACTTAAAATATCGACTGTTTTATATTTCAAGTCTCTTTTTGATGGATATTTATCACTGAGCCACGTTTTTGCACATTTTTAACACTTCCACTATCATCAACTTTTACGATAAATAAGCAACCTTGTAATTAGATTATGCCATACTGGCATCCATCATGTCTACGTGTTTCTACTAACCCCGTCTTTGAGGCCGAAAATACGTACGAGGATGTAATTCAACTGTGAGGGCCCATTTTTATTATAAATAATTAATCATTAAATTCTATGGAAAGCCATCAAAACTATCTTGTAAAAATATGATAAGCAATAAAAATACATTAATAAGCATAAAGTTAAAGTAAATACATTTCAGACATATAGTATTATAGTAAATTTAAGGCTTGATATTGTCTTTCAAAATCAATAAATTTTTTAAAAACTGTTAAAATATTCAAAATTCGAAAAATAACAGATATACAAGTCGAAAATAACATAATTATAAAGTTAAATAACATTTACAGAATAATTGGAATATTTGTCGAAAATTCCTCTAAGTCACGGAGAGAGTTCGTGTGTAAAAAAAAAATCCATACATCAATTTTTTTCTCCATTGAAATTTGACCTTATTTATTTCACAAAATAAAAAAAATCTAAGCAACTTTTCACTTTATTACACAAAAACATTGTTTTAAATTAAAATGTTGATTTAAATTATATACCACAATTTAAAAAGTACATATTTCCCTTTAAATTCAGTGTGGGCAGATGTAATTAGATTTTGCCGACTGGTATCATTGTTACGGAAATAGAGGTCATGTAGAGGTTATAAAACTTTTTTGTAATTATGTTTAATAGAACTCATAATAATTAGAAGTAAAACCGAGCTATCGCAAAAAAAGGAAATAAATGAATATTCAATTCTATGGAATATTAGCATCTATTTAATCTTTGAAATGTATATGAATGCCGACTATCTATGCATCGCGCTGTCATATGTCATTCGGCTTCTGAATTAAATGCTCGGATGTGTTAATTTTTCTACTACGGGTTGTTTTTCATTGTTTTGTTGATTTTCGTTATGTATTTTTTCAGTTTTGTTAAGTTTTTGGCGTACGTTTTCTTCTGAACGTTTTGTGTTCAAACCGAAATCATGGAGCCAATTGCTGGGCCTACATCGACGCTAGAGAAGTGTCCTTAAGCTTCTGATTCGGTTCTTACTTCAATGGGTCTATTAAATAAATCAGGTTTTCTTTCTACGTAAAAAAGCGTCCTCATGGTGCATTTTCTGTTAACGAGAAAATAATAATTATTAATGTTTATAAGCATAACATTGAACACTGGCCAGAAACCACTGAGTGGAGTGCTACTGATTGTGCAAAGAAACAGGTGACATGATTGGAGTGTCCATAGCTAGTGTGTACAGTATTTCAAAGGAGTACAAATCAAACAAAGTAGTGCAAAAACCTTAAAAAAGTGGACAGCACTTATTATTTAAAGAAAAAATGGATGCAAACCTACAATATTCATTGCTATGTAAACGATAGCACTGGTGATGCTCTTTACACCGGCCGTGCCAATATTTCTCGGGAAAACGTCTCCGAGTACCGTGACAAACTCGTTTCTGAAGTCGAGTCGTTGCTGAACAAAGCCTCAGATTAGGAGCAACTAAATCTAGTCAAATTTAACCTTCAGAAGACACAACCTTACGCGTTAACCGCTTGCCGCACCTTGTTGCCTCAGCCAGTATCGGAATCCTCGGCGTCGACATATCGAGTGACATGAAATTTCGTGGTCACTTGGAAGAGAAGGCCAAATTGGCCTCTAAAAGGCTTGGCGTTCTCAGCAGAGTGGTACAGTATTACATGCCAGCACACCACCTGCAACTTTACAAGGCGCAGGTTCCACCACACATGGAATACTGTTTTCATCACAGGGCTGAGGCTACAGTTTTTTATATTCTTTCAAGCTTTCAAGCTCTGCGCTGGATGCGGTCAAGTGGAAGTGTCAGCTCCTTCCACTTGACCGCATCCAGCGCAGAGTGGCTCGAATCGTCGGCACTTGCTTTCCGATTGGCTCGATTCGCTAGGGCTGCGAACAGATGTTGCGTCTCTTTGCGTATTTTATCGCATCTGTCACGGGGAGTGCTCTGAGGAATTGTTCGGATTAATCCCAGCCGCCAAAATTTCATGAACGCACTACGCGGCAAACCTCCCGATACCATCCACACAATCTGGATGCATGGCGGTCCACCACTGTTGGTTCCACTAGAAGTATTCCACCACGTACTACCTCTCTATGGAATAATTTATCACCGGCTATTTTTCCGGACCGATACGACCTGGGGACCTTCAAGAAAAGAGCTTAGCCCTTTCTAAAGCGCCAGCAAAGTACCTGCAACTTCTATGGTGTTGCGGTTGTTCAATGGCTGCGGTAGTCACTTAACATCAGGTGAACCGTATGCTCGTTTTTCCCTTTTCTATAAAAAGCCAATTTGTTTGGCTTGCTCAAAGAAGGTACGTCACCGCTGCTCATAGATAGTCGTCAGAACCCCTTGCACGTTTCTTTTTTGTATAAAAGTGTCCCATTTAGTTTTTTTTAATTTTATTTTTTATATTATCAAAAGTTAGGTGATTTATTTCATTTTTAGATTTTTTTTATAATTTTAAATAAGTTATTTTTGAGATTAATTAGTTTATTTTATTGATTTGTAGGAGGATCTCAATTTTTTTTTGTTTTTTTTTTTTTTAATTTTTTACTTAAAATTAAGAGAACAATGAAGGAAATAATAATAAAAAGTATCCGAATAATATTTGTTTAATTACAGAAAAAATAAATTAAATATGTTATTCCATAGGACTCGTAGACAGTATTTACGTTAGTAATATTTACCTAGTGAATTAGGGGTTAGTGTATTTGTGTATTATTTCTTTACATATTTAATAAATGTGTTTAAATTTAACAAAATAATTTTTAAAGTAACATTTAGAGACTATCATTTCCAAAAAAAAAATATATTTGAATATTATGGAAGTACATAAAATATGTTTATTGTGTATGTAAAATTCCATCAACACGAAGGGGTATAATCAAGAAATACACCCTTAAATTTCCGTGTGTTAGCGGATTTAGTCATTCCGCTACTACTATAATCCCGAGTACATCGAAAAGGATGACAGTTTGAATGAAAATAAAGGATAAGTGGCATCATATTCTGATAAAAACAATATAAAATTTCCGTTTACCAACTTAACGGCCAAGGGTGGCAACTATGACAATATTTTTCTGTTAAGCAATCCAGAAAAAAATCTAATTCAGTGTCATATTAATAGGATGAATGAATGAATAGGTGTCCTTAATAATTTTGTATAACTCAGTAAATCTAGCAGTAAAGATGCCATGATGTGTGAAATTATGTGTATAAAATTATTAAGAAATAGGTAAAAAAACATAGATATTTTTAGAATTGTCTTATCTTATCTATATATTTTCATTCTTATTAAAATATTGTAATACATTTTAAAAAGTATATATCTTTTTTAAAAATAATTTGAAAACCTTATTTTTTAATATTTTTTTGTTATATTACATTTTGATAAAACTTCAATGCGGTCATTGTATTCTGGGTTCCAGACTAGGATGCTTGAATTTAATTGGAACAACCAACGAGATTCACTCATAACAAGGCGTACTTAACAGAAATTTCTACACTTCCGCCTGCACATTTACGACTTAAGCTAGGGGTTAACAATAACCTGAAATAGTTATATATAAAAGTATTCACTCAGTAGGTGTTTAAAAATAATACTATATTAATACAACATGGTAAAAGACGTGCTCTTTGATATACTATATAATAATTCAGCTTAGAAAATGTGATTTAAGTTGGTACCTTGTAACACATCAGATGTACGTCTTTATTTGTTACTTTATATTATTTATACATGATTGCGTAGACTTCATCTTCGTAGAAAAATTTTTCTAGTATTAATAATAAAACACTAGAAAAATCCAAAAATCAACACAATAACATTCACGCGAAATTGGTTTACGAAATGAACGTGGATTATAAATAAATATCCATTGAATAAATTGACTTTCTGTTGCACTAGAGGATAGAAAATTTCATATTGATTCTATAATGCCAAACTTCTTCATAGAAAAGTCGTCTCTAAATTTAAGTTTTAATGGTGTAAAGTACTGTGGGTGTGCGCGGTTGTATTAGACCGCTTGGATTTTGACAGAATAGCGCCGCGGTTGAATTTGACCGCTTGGGGACTGAGAGGCCCATTTTCAGTATATCGCCAATTTAGTCGATAAAGTACCGACTATGATACCTCTTTCCGACTCCTAGTTAAAAAATAATAATTTAAGGATATACCTAACAAAACATCAAATTATAACAGTGGCATTTATGGATGGTATTTGTATCGTATAATTTTTTTATTATATTTTACTGCTGAATATAGGCCAACCCCATAGATTGTCTCATTGGGAATATATTTGGCATAGTTGCCACGTTTGGCAGGCGGGTTGGCAACCGCAGTTTTTGTGTTTTTAGTTGTTATTAGGAATTTACTGCTGGGCAGTTTTTTCCCCTCTGTCACCTCTTACAACATTATTATACGATATAGGGTAGTGAATAATATTACACCGCACATTTTTTACGTGGTAACGCCATGCTGCAGCTATATTAGTAGTGTAGTCGTTGCACGAACGGGTCGAATCGACCGGGGTAACTTAATTAATAACACCTGTAGCAATATAATAGTAATAATCCCTGTTGCAATATATTAGTAAGAAAGTCAGCAACAGCGCTGGGATCTTCCGGTGAGAAGCAAACCCGCTCCCAAGGGTGAGATGCAAAGAATGACCGCATTTCATCCCAATCCGTTTCCTTGTAATGCCAAACACGGCGGCAGCGTGGATATGGCAACCATGAAGGGAGCAGGAGTGGCACCCCACTCCGGATCATACAATGATCTGAAGAGCCAAAAGGCGCATCGACGTAGACCTGCTATGCGTCCCGATGAGAGGTCAGCAGAAGATCCAGCAGGGGAGGTGTATGATTCATATATGGAATCCACGTAGACGACGTAACCAGTTTTGTCAGACCATATGGCAAAGCAAAATCGTAAACTGATCTCATCACATGATCGCTTAAACAAAAACCGAGCCATTCGGCGTGATGGACGTAATTAATTGCCATGGATCACGATCTCTGCGGACGGGATCTGTTATAGTAAAGAATCTATAACCATTTGGAAGTGGTAGATTAGTCGATCTGTTTTGGCATTACCACTATGGGACCTATAGAGGCCACCGCGGATGGTCGTCGCTCTCTATGCGTAGCCAAAATAAGGACAGGTTTGAACCTTCACAACTGCTGAGGCATCAAGAACAGATGTTCTCACAGATTTATACGCAAACTCCAGCCCAAGGCACAAAGGAGTATTTCAGTTTATACTCCGGGTAGGAGATATACGAAGTATCAGCCGAGAAGACACCTGTATCTAGGTCAGAAAGAGCCAGGCCGGCTTCGCCATCTTCAGATGGTATTGAACGGCGTTTAGATTCGTGTGAAGCCCCTGATGTTGCAGAAATCTACAGATAGCATGGCAGGGGTGTCCTCAGTTTTGTTCCTCAGCTTGCCCCGAACAGCTTCTGTCTTGAGCGAAATTTTGCACCCTCTCCCCAAAATACGCAGAGTAGCCAAAACTAAAAACAAACTAAAAGTATACTAGCCTGGTCGTGGATGCTTAGCGAGGGATTCTCCATTACCAAAGGTGCTGGTACCGTATTTAATTTGGTTTGGCTACCATTTTGATCGGAGGGGAGGGAGGATTGTGCCTCTTGCCACTTGCAATCACCGGATGAAATGTAAAAGCAGAGCGTCAACATCACGCTGGCTTTCTGTGAGGTAGTGGTGCCACCTCGACCAACAGCTCCAACACCAAGAGCTGCCGCGTGGCTCTATCACTTTTAAAGCCTTGTTAGTTAACATTAATACACTTTTATGAAGTGTAGTTTGCAAGGCAATCCCAAGCCAAAGTTTATTGGCGTCAGTAGTAATTTGCCATCAGGGGAGTCTCATGCTCGTTTAATCCCTCTTCTATAAAAAAAAAAACTAATGATCGTCGAGCGACAGTATATTTATA
Source organism: Parnassius smintheus behrii (assembly GCA_036936625.1). NCBI lineage: Eukaryota > Metazoa > Arthropoda > Insecta > Lepidoptera > Papilionidae > Parnassius > Parnassius smintheus. The sequence goes on from JAUPFT010000003.1 coordinate 48,691,169, forward strand.
TGAACATATAGCTCATTAATTTATAGTTTTATAGTTGTAACGGCAAACATATAGCTGTTACTTCCGAAATTATTCGCTAAGTCGTCTTTTGAAGGTCCCAAGAGTAGCGTGGTGAGATATTAAGAAAAATTTCTAAGGTATCCTAGAAGCAAAGTAGGAGCAGTTTACTAATTGATAGAATCAGCTGCTTTTTTTTCAGAAACTCATTATATTAAAATGAGGTAATTATTTACCTAAGGTTCGCTTGAATATAAAATAGTTCTTACCTATTTAAAAGAGCATCTTTCTCTCCTCAAAATTGCGTGCACTATCAATGTCACCACTCTACCCATCATCACTGCCCTAACTTGAGTATTTGAACATGTTAAAAAGAACTAATATATTTCTTTATATAAAATAAATTTCTTATATTTACACATAGAATAAAATCAATATTATGAATTTAATTGCATTTAGTTCTACTTTTTCATTCCTCAACGCTTCGATTAGTTTTCAGAATCTATGGTGACGTGAAAGACTGATGTGTTTTGACCTACTGATGTCATGTTTAGCTAGGCTACCTTCAACTTTTAACTATTTTTTTCGGTCCGATCTAGGCAGAATGAGCTTACAGTTACTTGAAATCTTGCAGTATGCTTGGGCTTGGATTTAATTTTATTAATTATGGAAACCTAAGCAAATAGTAGCAGATTATTGAGTACTGGTTGCAGTGGATAAGGTTAAAGTCAGTTCTTACTATACGTCAACTGTAATCCCTCTACAAGATGCAGGAGTGTACACAATGGAATTTTGAATGTTGTGTCATGTTTTAAGGGTAAGAGAAAAATAATTAAAGTGAGGAATTTCATCATCAGTTGAGAACATAGATGAATCACAAACTGGCGTTAGAATAGGTTGAAAATGCAAAAGAGAAGTAAGAGAGAGAAAGATAGGAAAGACCATTCACATCACTTGTAACGGCCTTGTGTCATTTGTGAACAAAACAAATTCCGTCTTAGTTAAGGTAGGTTTTAAAGTGAAATGTAGTTTTTTTTAAACGTAATTAATTATAAAAAATCTAAATACCTTAAAACGTGGAAATTATATATATATATATATATATATATATATATATATATATATATATATATATATATATATATATATATATATATATATATATATATACTAATAGCATGGTTTTAAGAGGATATCCGTGTGTGCACGTGTATGGTGGAGCCACGTGTTTAAGGCTGCCGAAGTCTAGTTCCCCGGTCGAACCTTAAACCTATTACGCGAGATATTAACTGAAGTGGACTGTATATGCGGTTGCTTCTACGCTTACGTAAAGGCGACTACTATAGCATGCGGTATAATGCACTCGCTCTTCCCTAAAACTAAACTATTATTGTGCCAAATCGCTGAAAAGGAATCCTGCCTTATTAGGAGAACAAAAAAAATTGGAGCGGGTTAAAACTATGTAAGGCAGGAGCTAAATTAAGGAATGTTGACTCACCGGGGTTTCTTCTATCCTGTTGAGCACTATAGCTGCAACTTCTGGAACTTCTTCTGGAACACTCCGGAGAGAGGCGATGCGCGACTATATCTCACACGAGGTGAGGGAACTTCTTCTAGACAGACACTCTGGGGCCCCAGGGGTGTGTCGGGAGAGAAGCGTTGTGGTTTCAGCGACGACTGCGGTGGAAAGAGCTGTTGTTCCAATGACTGGTGCGGTAGGAAAGAGGCCGCGCAACGGTCGCGCGTGCCTTATATGTCCTCGGCCCCGATGATTACGTGACATTCTAGAATCATCTTCTTGCCCCTCCCACCCCACCACCCCGATGTGTCGATGGAGGATCGAGGAGAGTATGAATGATATCGTTTTGTCGGAAAGGAACAAGCGGCTTGGCACCTCTACCGTCAAATATAATAATCCAATGGTTTTTTTTTTCGCGCAACCATCTCCCCCGCCCTTGAAGGATTTCCTTCAAAATTAACTAATACAACTAGAGCTAAGATCAACTAACAAAATAACTAACTAACGCTAAGATTACTTAAATTCAACTACAATTTAATCTAGAAAGCTAATTTAAATTATGGAAGAGGCAGGGGGCACAAACGGACAACCGGACGCAAGTAAGACCCAACCGTGGTCTTAACGCGAGCTATACTAACTACTCCGTCGGAACCGGGAAAGACCTCTTCGACAATTCCTAACGGCCAGTGGAGAGGCGGTGTATTCTCTTTGGTGAGCACAACTACAGTTCCTACAGCTAAAGGCTCAGTTGCTGTGTTCCATTTTTGCCGAGACTGCAAAGTATGCAAGTATTCCATCCTCCATCGTTTTCAAAACGATTGCACTAATAATTTGTGGCGTGCGGAAATGCTAAGTCTGTTCTCATACATACCTGCGGCTGGCAAATACTTTAAAGGCGTTAAATTCAAAAAATGTGCTGGAGTTAGAGCCAGCGGTTCCGAGGGGTCACTAGACAACGTACGACAAAGTGGGCGACTATTCATTACGCATTCAATTTTAACGAGCACCGTACTTAGCTCTTCGAAGGACAAAATTTGATCTCCTATTACTCGGTATAAATGACTCTTTAGACTCTTGATAGTAGTCCAGGAACGGCGTAAGTGTCGTCCGCCAAAGTCAAATTCTTAAATTCAATCATTGCCGAGGTGTCAACCGAAACGGTTGGCAACCGTTCAGTGACCCTATCTACTACTAGTGCATTTATATCAAAGTTAACATTACGATCTATCCGAGAATAAATTTTTAAATTTATATATCCCTGTGTCGATTTACTAGTGCCTCCGATGCCTTTAATTACGGGACATGAAAGTGACCTATTTATTACAAAGCCTAAGCGCTGACAACATTGTCGCGTTATAAAGCTATTTTGGGCTCCGCTGTCCAGCAGTGCACGGACGCTTTGTTCGTTTCCACGCGAATCCCTAACCAAAATACGTGCCGTACCCAGTAACACGGTTGAAGGAGGTTGTGCTCCCATATTTGCCAATGAGCACAGAGCGACATCACCAGGTCGACCGCTAGAATCGTTGACCTTAGTAGGGGCGAATTCCTTATCCGCTTTACTTGACGCCGCTATGTTGCTATTTTCAAAATGTAATAGCGTGTGATGTTTCCTGGCGCACTTGCTACATACGGAACTCGAATTGCATTTTGCAACTAAATGCTTATCGCTTAAGCAGGTCAAACATAGGTTGTTTGTCTTTACTAATTTATAACGCTCGCTTGGTGAATATTTACGAAAAGTCGCACAATTATATAAATTACCGTGTCTATCTTTACATACTAAACAAGTATGCTGGAGTGATGTTGGCGTAGCGGTTACGTAAGTTAACGACCCTGCTATTTTAGATGGTTGAGTCTGTCTAAGGTCGACGCACCTTTTAATCTCCTGTTTAACGTTCGGAGAGCGCTGCATCACCTTTATTTGATCTCGCACGAACGATGCTAATGAATGAAAGGAAGGCATCTCCGAGCTACGATGCTCCATTTCAAACGCACGCACGGTGTCGGGGTCCAACTTCTTCAGTGCAATATGGAGAAACACCACGTCCATAAGATCATTAAATTTCAAATTCTTAAGTGTTTTTTTTTTCGCGCAACCATGTATGTATGTATGTATGTATATTCGGATTCAATTTTCGCCTTATGAAATGGGACCAGTTTAATTTAATGCGTAACTTAGACCTCATCAAATTTTGAGCAAAATCGGCCCCGGCGTTTTTTGTGCCGAATAAAAAACTTTATAAAATATTAAATCATATGATATTCTTTATTCTTTCCACTGGAAAGTTAGTCGTGTGGACCTTTCACGTTGCAGCTTTTTAACTTTTAATTTATATACACATCATAACACGCATATTGTTTTTGAAAAAGAGAATTTCTGCGACTTTATGTTAATAATACCTTCAGTATGTTGAGAACATTACGAATTACACCTTCGATTAGATTCTGTTAGTTTAGAAGATCTGAGGAAACAGATGAACATACATAAAAACATAGCCTTCTTAAATTGTAAACATCCTTTAGGCTTCACTGTAGTCGCGTAAAAATTGACTTACATCGTCTGCGTTAAATCAGAAGACAGTGTCTATAATTAAAGTTGAAGCAAGCAGTGCATGGTGCAGCACTATTTGTCTCCCAGACATGCATATTTCACGCACACTGGTGTACTATGATTTTGGTCTCGCCCTAATCACTCCATTGCCAACAAAAAAAAAAGGTTGAAACAAGATACCTGTTCATACATGTGCGCTAAACTAACCATTTATCATTATGATGATTTTTGTGTTTATGAAATTTATCATTAGGATGGTTTGGTGGATATTTATCCAGAAATTTAGTAATATTAGATGTTAACAAAAGGTAAAACACATTTTTTTTTGAATTGATGTGATATTTTACTCAATAACTTAAATAATCCAATTTTAAATTAACATAAAATCAAATAAAAATATAAATAACAAAAAAGTTAAAGTCAATTTTATTATATTGTCACTTTAATGTGGATTTAAAAAGAAAAGCTTAACAAAACAGACTTGAAATAAGCGTGAAGTAATTCTGCTAACACTAGAATCCTTTTACAATTTTCGATATCTGGATTCAAGTAGATCAGGCAATTTCAATAAGTGCTATGCCTTGGTACGAATCTACATATTTTATTCCCGAGAACCGTAAATCTCGTCAGGATGGAGGCTAAAAGCGTATCTATATTGACATCGTAAATATTCCTCGCCTGGTCGTCTTAATCACAAATTACCATAAATTCAAAAAGACCTAAATCTTGAACGACTATATCCTTTGGACACAATGTTATCAGAATAAGTAAGAATTACATAAAAGGTCTTTTTATAAATTTTCAATGTAAAAATATAAAGTTTGCTGTACCTTGGCTTCATAAAAGATTTAATTTCGTGCCGTGGTTAAACTGAATGCGACATTGGAAAAAGCCAAAAAGAACTGAGAACTTATATGGCGGTAATACCATCTCATGTACTAAATGTAAAATACCCAGATTATTAAAGGACATCATCTTTCAATATGTGAGTTTGGTAAAGATGAATATACTATTATGGCAAATTATACCTTTTAGCTCATGTACAATAAGAGGTTATTACGGGCTGTGTGACATGAGCATTATTAGTATCAATAAATAATAATTAATTTTTTTCTAAAGTTGCCTAAAATATCACGGATATAATATTTTGAATAATTAAAATACCTCAATAAGCATAAAGTTAAAGAACACTCATTTCGCACGTTATATATTGTAGTAGTATTAAGTAGTAAGGTTTAATGTTGCCTTAAAAATTCATTAAATTTATTAAAACTCTGCTTAAGATATTCAAAATGTATCAAGTAATAGAAATACGTGTTGGTTATTTTACAATAATAAAAATAAATAACCTTTATACACTTTGTTATATTGTAATTGGGAAATGAAACGTGTTCATATATAATGCTGGCGCGTGTTCATGCTATGATTGCTTTTGTATGGGAGCTACCGAAGACTCATACCCAAGTTTAAACATATGCATGTACTGCTGCATAATGTATAGTCCCATATTAGAGACTTAGTTAGTAAGGTCTATCATACAAAAGTAACAATATAGATGGTCTTTAAAATACATACTACTTAAGGTCTATGAAATAAAACAAACTTGGGGAAGGCATAAAACATGTAAAAACATTATATTGATAGAAATGGCACTTGAAAATCATTATTATAATGGCGTGTAGACAGCTTCATAGTGTCCACGTCCAAGGTAAACTGGGACTCGCTAACTGATATGTACAAGGCATATCATCTTAGTGCCGGTGGTAAGCGTGTTTATTGTAGCAAAATGCCTGCGAACACCGCACGCCCCTACCAATTGTGGGCACCGTCTTAACGCACAGCTTTATGATAAGTCAGCTATATCTTTCAGATTAGGGAGATTGTAGCGTAGAAATTGTATGTGCAATAAGCATACTCAATTCTAAGTCTTAGTACAATAACTCTATGACACGTAGATTTTTGACTACTGGTGTCTTAGTAGCATGCTATTATGATATTTTGGTGATATTCTAACAACAACATTACCAATTTTGTTGCCGAAGTTAATGACGATCATGTGGGTGTGTTGTCAGGGGGCACCATCCGAATTGATGCTTACTACTACCTGCAATATTGCGGCTTGTGATGGATCTGCGGGTGTGCTGCGCCCTGATTCGACGCATCTTGTGGTTCGACGTTCTAGTCGATGGAGGTACGCGGGTGGCGATGTCTGCTGGTATCGTATGAGAGACCTTCGGATGGTTTAAGCCCGACGATAATCGTGATGATGCTTGCTGCGTTCTGCAAAATTGCGTCGACTGCGATGGTTATTTGGTGGGTCGTTACTCTCAATGGCGCTCTTACTACGTCTTGGTTTGACTAACACCTAAGTAGCTTTGCCCAAGTCGGGTCCCTTCATCATGGATCAACAGACTGCCTAACCTCCACTGTATTGTATACGAGATAACAACAATAAAATATTTCAGTAAATTCCGCACCTTTGAATGATTGAAGACAACTATTGGGTGGGTAAGACAAACATGAGCGAAACATGCATGTACTCAACGTCATTTACACAAACCATTTCTGATAGCGAATTATTTCTAGTGTCTTATAACTAAACTACCTTTTGGCTATATCTGCCGTTGTATTGGTTGGTGGAGCATTTTTATTGACCTCATGCGGGTGGTTGCTGTAGGAGACTCTCAAGACTGTGACCAAAAGCCGCTCAACGTGGGATACCATTCCCTTGAGATGAGCGGTAAGCCTTATTTACATTCAGCCCCTGCCACTACTCCTCGTGCTACCGGCCATACTTCGCTAAATACTGCCGTAGCAGGTTCGAGAGAAGTGTTTATTTACATTCTGCCCTACCACTCAACTTTCAACTACGGCAGACGTCGAAATAATTACAGCGTCCGCGCTGTGTCTTCTTGTAATATAAAATTACGTTAATAATTCAAAAAGATATCAAATTCGAAAGAAGAAAGATAGATAGATAGAAAATTTATTTGCTTAAAAACATGGTACATAAGTTGATCAATGACTTGGAACTATTGGCATGCAAAAATGATATGAAATACAGCTAATTAAACGAACCCAATGTTACATTTTACAATTATTTCATTGCTTAAAAGTAAGGTAAAACATTCTTTTTGAACTCAAATATTATGTACAATTAAATACCTATACAGATCTACTCTATTTGAATTCTTATACAATAAATTGTTCATAAGTTATTAATAAATTTATTACAATATTGTTACATAAATAATATTAAACACTATATGAGATTAGTTTAGCTATTATTACTATAATAATTACACTACAGTATAAATTAATTCATAATTACAATTACAATAAAATTATAATTAAGAAATCTCAGGCTATTATGCAAAAAATACCATTTAAATTAATAATCTAATCTAATTTAAATTAATAAATTATTTAACATTTTGATAAATAAATAATAAATTTATTTATTTTATTTATTTGAGCCTTTATTCCCCAAAAAAGAATTACATATAATTAAATTTATTACAAAATTTTATTTACATTTACAAAACCATTCATGATTTAAAGAAAATTTTAATAAACTTTTAGATTTTTTTAAAATTATTAAAAGCAAATAACAATTAACTTCATTTTTTAAATTATCAAATATGGAATAATGAAAGAAATTACGTAATCAAACAATTGAAATCTAATACTTATAATAAGATATGTAGTGGTTAATTATAACATGTTATGAAGATCAATTTACAGCAGATTGGTCATGACAACATAATATTCAAATTTTTATTTTTTCTTGGGATTTGACATTATATATTATGTATTTGCGTACTCATTTACGGGTGAAAGCCTCCTTCATTTTTTGCCATTTTTGTTTATCTTGTGCAAGTCTCATCCACGTCCATCTATAGCTCTTGCAACTTGGCTTGCCCATCTCCATTTTAATTTACATGCTAACTCTGCATCATCTATAACTTTTATGGTTTTTCTTATTTCTTTATTTTTTTGTCTATCTCGTAATTTAAGACCTAACATGTTCCTCTCTGTTGCACGCTGAAAGACCTGAAGTTTGTTTATTATTGTTTTTGTTAGCGCCCAGCTTTGACAGCCATGAGTTGAGTTGGTAGAATTATAGTATCTATTGCCTTCCTTTTTAGTCGCGTCGGTATAGGAGACTTAAATATTTCTTTTGGTCACCAGTATTTTCTCCAAGCACTTTTTATTCTGCCGTCGACTCCATTCTCTGTTTGGTTTGAAAAACAAATGTTCTGCCCAAGATAGACATAGCTGTCTACATACTCTATCAATATATTTCGCACCTTCGTAGACACTCTAACGCTGTTAGTTAAGAGTCTCGTTTTTTCAGTATTCATATTGAGTCCGCACTTTCGACTCTCTATATCTAGATATATCAGCATGTATTCTAGTTCATCATGACTTTCATTGATAAGGATAACGTCGTCAGCGAATCGTAGGTGGCTTAAATACTCGCCATTAATTTTTATGCCAATATTATGCCAATTGAGTTGCCGAAATACATGTTCTAAAATTGCGTTAAATAAATAAGGTGAGATAGGATCCCCTTGTCTCACTCCTTTCTGAAAATTAAATGGTGTTCCTTTTCTCTCTAATTTAACCACAGCCTTGCTCTGTTTGTATATGGTGGAGCCACGAGCCTAAGGCTACCGAAGTCTAGTTCCCCGGTCGAACCTTAAGCCTATTACGCGAGCTATTAACTAAAGTGGACTGTATATGCGATTGCTTCTACGCTTACGTAAAAGCGACTACTATAGCATGCGGTACAATGCACTCGCTCTTCCCTAAACTAAAACTATTATTTTGCCAAATCGATGAAAAGGAATCCTGCCTGATTAGGAAAACACAAAATTGGAGCGGGTTAAAACAATTATATCAAGCAGGCAGTATTATTAGGAATATTGACTCACCGGGGTTTCTTCTATTCTGTTGAGCACTATAGCTGCGACTTCTGGAACTTCTTCTGGACAGACACTCTGGAGAGAGGCGGTGCGCGACTATATCTCACACGAGGTGAGGCGGGTTTCCTGGAGCTCGACTGCTTCCAGGCTAAAGCGGTTTCTACTAGCGGTGTGGTTCCAACAACGAGTGCGGCGAGAAGAGAGCGGTGTGGTTTCAACAACGAGTGCGGCGGGAAGAGAGCGGTGTGGTTTCAACGATGAGTGCGGCGGAAAGAGAGCGGTGTGGTTTTAACGACGAGTGCGGCGGGAAGAGAGCGCGTCGGTCGCGCGTGCCTTATATATCTTCGGTTTCGATGATTACGTGACATTCTAGAATCATCTTCTTTCCCCTCCCACCCCACCACCCCGATGTGTCGATAGGAAGGTATGAATGATATCGTTTTGGAAAGGAATAAACGACTTGGCAACCTACCGTCATATATAAATAAATACGAATGGGTTTCCGCGCAACCAGTATATCTCTTTCAGGATTTTGATATATTTAATACGTACTCCTTGTTCTTGTAGTGTCAGCCATAGGTATGTATTTTATATAGAGTCGAATGCCTTTGAATAGTCTACAAAAGCAATGTAGAGCAATGTATCCACGTACAACCTCTCTGTGGAATAGTTTACCACCGGCGATTTTTCCGGACTGATACGACCTGGGGACCTTCAAGAAAAGAGCTTACTCCTTACTAAAGGGCCGGCAACGCACCCGCAATTCTCCTGGTGTTGCGGTTGATCATGGGCGGCGGTAATCACTTAACATCAGGTGAGCCGCATGCTCGTTTGCCCCCTCTTCTATATAAAAAAAGAGTGTTTTTGTTGTATTCATTATATCATTCAATGATTTGTGTAACAGTGAATATGTGATCATTTGTAGAGAAGCCGGCCCTAAAACCTGCTTATTCTCTCGCTGACCTTCTTCTAAAGTTTTTGTAATTCTTTTTAATAATAATAATAATAATAATAATAATAATAATAATAATTTTGCCATCCCAATACTTAACTATTCTTTCGGTGTAATTAAATGGCCAACTACAGATATACGAAATCTTGAAATCAAAACTAGGACTACCATAACTAAACACAAATATTTGCATTCTAAATCGGCAATTGAACGACTTACGATAAAGAGAGCTATAGGAGGCAGGAGTCTGATCGATCTTAAAAGGTTATGGGAAGGGCAAGTCAAAAACCTGCAATCTTTCTTTTATGAAAAATCAGCTAATAGTCCGTTACATCAAGCAGTCATTGAATCAGATAACAATTATACCCCTCTAAATCTAAGTAATCAAGGTAATAGATTTACTACAGTAATTGATCATGAAAAAGTAAAGCTATCAAAGTGGCGTAGTAAAGAATTACATGGTAGACATGCACACGATTTAGAACAACCTCACATAGACTTGCTGGCTTCAAATAAATGGTTAAAAATAGGTTCTCTTTTCCCCGAAACCGAAGGTTTTCTTATTGCCGTTCAGGATCAAGTAATCAATACAAGAAACTATAAAAAATACATATTAAAAGACCCAAACATGCAGAACGATAGCTGTAGAAAATGCCACCGCCAACCCGAAACTATACAACATATTACGGGTGCTTGTCCCAGCCTAGTACAAACTGATTACACCCACCGTCATAACCAGGTTGCTAATTACGTTCGTCAAAAACTTGCAAATAAACACAATTTAATCCCTAACCAAAAACTACTGCCGTACTATCAGTATACCCCCAAACCTGTTCTGGAGAGCGACGGTCACAGAATGTACTTTGATAGAGCTATTCTTACCGATAAAACAATTCATTACAATAGACCGGATATAACTTTAATTGATAAATTAAATAAAACAGTATACCTAATTGATATAGTGATCCCAAATACCCATAATATACAAAAAACCATTACTGAAAAAAATCATAAATACACAGAATTAAAAGAAGAAGTAACTAGAATTTGGAAAATGAACAAAGTATATATTGTACCGCTGGTTCTCTCCAGTACTGGTGTGATCCCGAAATGTTTGTCTCTCTCCCTTAAACGATTAGATCTTCCTGAAAATAGTTATATTACCATGCAAAAAGCAGCCATCCTCAACACGTGCCGTATAGTTCGAAAATTTTTGCAAGAAGACATCTCGGATTTTGATTCCTAAATGGATGCGCACTTGGCTTAGGCCCGTGAACATCTCTTAAAAACCAAGATTTTACAAAATCTTGAGAAAGAAAAAAAGATATATAATAATAATAAAATATTTATTCATTGTCCATAAGTAATAAAATATTTAAAGTTTTATTTTTCTATATTTTTTAGTAACAAGGTGGTGAATAATTTATATATTGTCTGTAGTAAGCTTATTGGCCTGTAATTACCCATATCTGATGGATTTCCTTCTTTGTATAGAAGAGTAATTATAGCCAATTTGCCAGTCAGAGGGTATCAATTCTTTTGCAATGATTTGATTGAACAAAATTGTTAAGATAGGTGTAGGGGCACTTTGATTGTTTTTAATATGTCATTTGCAATTCGTTCTTCACCGGGACTTTTTAGTGGTTTTAGTTGTTGTATGGCATAGCTTATTTCGCATTCTAAAAAGTGCGGAACATTTTCACTGTCTTGTAGGTCTAATCCTTGAGTTTCTTTTTTACAAGGCATACGGCATTCATACAATGATGTATAGTATTTAGTAGATATTTCCAAAATTTGGTTTCGATTAGTTATTTGGGAACCATGTTTTGTCAAATGTGCAATCCAAGTTTTGTGAGAGTCTAATGTTTTATATGCTCTTTTAACTGACGCTCTCTTTTCCAGTTCTTCTTCAATTATTTTATATCGATGCTCTTTTCGACTATTATTTATTTGTTTCTAATGACTTTGTATAAGGCCGAAAGTTGTTTTTTTTTTAAAGATTGTATTATTTTTCTTTTCTTTTAATAGTGTTCTTTCTTTTATAAGTCTATCAATGTTTTCCTGAATTGGTAGAGTACTTTAACATCCCTTGGAAAGATTATTGTTGCAGTCTTTGATTTTCGTTACTAAAGTAGTATACGTTTGTTCAATGTTTGTGAATTGTACTTGTTTAACATTATCTGTGAATAAAAACTTTATATTTTCTTTTTCTGTGGCTGTTAAACCGGTAGTGGATCTCTTTCCAAAGTGTTTTCTGGATGTATTTCGTTTATGACTAAGTAGTATAGATGCTCTAACTAGTCTGTGATCTGTAGGGTGTGTTGTCGATATCATTTCATTATTGTGGATACTTGTTATATTTCGTGCTAGGATGTAATCAATTTTATTTCGTGATACTCCATTTGGGTGTATCCAAGTCCATCTACGATTTGGTTTCTTCTTAGAGTATGTGTTTGTTATATTTATTTTCAAAACAAAAATTAATTAATGTGTTGCCTCTTAGGCTTCTCTTACCGCATCCCCATGGGCCCATGATTAACGTGTCATCATTTTTTGTCATGGCAATCTGAGCATTGAAGTCCCCGACAGCCAGTGTGTCCTTATTAGTGTTATTTATTGCTTTTTGGAGATCCTTGTACAATCTATCTAGGTCTTTTAATGAGGGTTGTTCCGTAGGCGCATGCACCTGTATTATATTTAACGTTTCGCATTCAAAATTTAGCTCTAATCTAGCAAATCTGTCTGATATTGGTATAAAATCTTTAATATTCTTCTTTAACTCTTTTTAATTAGAAATCCAACACCGTTTCTGTTTTGTTTTTGACCATAATACATAAAAATATAATCTTTGTTTTCTTTGATTTGTTTTCCTTCTAGTTTCGTTTCAGAAAGTCCTACAATATGCAAATTTATAATAGATTTTATGATAGAAATAGCATGCTCCAGTTCGATAAACCTTGACGCATTTATAAGTGATCTCACGTTTAACGTAGCTATATATAGGTAGTTGTCTTTTTTATTAACAATTTATTCATGTTTACATATTGAGGGTTGTGGTCTATAACTCCCACGGGGACCAGCCGTGTTGAGAGAGCAAATGTATGTTTTGTTAAAAGAAATTGATTTAGGAGGTGGTTGCTACTGTTTATTTTGAAATTCGTGCTTAGAACCGTGAATTTCATGCTGGTAACTTGTAGAAGAAGCGGTAGGAGGGTCTAGTTCATTTTCTTTCGATAGCAAATATTTTCTCATATCCACTTTATTCTTCTTATAAATTCGATGCGCGTGTGAGAGTGATTGTCTATTTTGTTGTAATGCAGTAGAGTTGGTGGCTTCAGGTGATTTAGATGGTTTTCTTTTTTGATACATTATACTCCCTTTTTTGTACCTAAGTAGTCGATTTTGTCGCGTCTTAGCACAGCATTTTTACCCTGACTTCTAGCCGTGTCAACCTCTTTCTGGAGCTCAGAAAAGAGTAAAATCTTCTTTAATATAGTAGTTAGTACAGTCTAATCGCGTTATTGTTTTTAAAATTTTTATTTTAAGACTTAATTTACAGAACTTAATCTTAATTGATCTAGGTTTTTCTCTCTTCCTACCTAGTCTTAAAGCTGATTCTGTATCTTGTATGGTACAATTTGCGTTCAAGTGTTCATTTAAAAATTTAATAATATTATTTTCTTAATCTTCATAGCTTTTTTCGTTTTCTTATAGCCCAAATAAAACTATGTTTTTCATCCGTGTTTGTCTTTCTATCTTCTCTATTGCATTTTGTTGGTTATTAATAATTTCCTCAAGTTTTTCATTTTTTGACATAATTTACTTAAATTATAAGTTCATATTTTCAATGGCTTTGAAATATTTTTCTGCAAACTTTTTAATTCTTTTCTTTGTTCCATTATGTCATCCTGCATTTTTAAGCATATTTGCTATTTCTTCCATATCCTCTCAACTGCGGATGTCCAAGACTTGGACACGAAAATATCTCCGTTGACTGCGGGCGTCCAATTGTTAGACATTTTTTACCCGCTCTTTTAATGAAGAAACAAAGCATTGTGCGCTATTTCTAACTCATTCTACCATATGTCAATGTGTACAGGATAAAAAGGCTAGCATAAAAACCCCACAGCTTATACACTTTAGTAGTATATTTTATTTAAATCATTCTTAAATGTCGTGCGTTCGTTGAGTCAGCCATTAGTGTGATTGACGCGCGCTAACAACGAAGTTATTTGTAATTATTTTGTATTAATTTATATTTATTGTGTGGTGAATTGTGTTAAAACAATGACTGGGTAAGTAATCTTCTTATTTATAATCTCATTTTGTGTTTTATCTTATTAAGTACGTGTAAAATCGTTTTTTAATATGTATGAAGCTAACTGCTATCTTAAAACAAACATGCTGGTTGAGGAAAGTTGACTTGAAATGTATGTAAAACTTTAGTGTTGACTGTCAGTTTTGTGTTAAAATATCTATAATTGTTCTTCGTTCACAGTTTTAGTACATAAAAATGTGGATAAAGTGCAATATTTTCAAAATTTTAATGTATATGATGAGACGTCCGTAGAAGTGAATTCTAGTTCTCTCCTTTGCGGGTGGCGAAAAAAGGAACTAAAGTTTACCATACTGCATCAAGTTCAAATTCGGTTGAATCGTTAGAATGGTAAAGAATCTAGCGCCCTCGAGCAGAAAAATGGAGCTTGGTTGACTCCACGATTATTCGATTATTTATAAAAAATTGAATGTGGCATTTGGATATGTCATGTATGTTAACACAAGACTTCGGATTTTTTTAACAATTTATTAAATAGAAAGTTAGATACTATTTACATAATATGCTTTTTAATATTTTTATTTTAATATTTTTTAATATTTAATATTTGAAATTTTTATTTTTTTAATTAAATATGAACAGGTTGTGGTTTTTAAGGTCACCTCAGACACATATTTCTTATACCGGTTTTTTTAATGTACATTTTATCTGTATGTACTTTGCAAATTGTGTAACGTTGCGTTATGTTTCAACCTAGATCAAGATTGCTGCTACCTACAGTACCATTCTTAAATGAATTGTACTGTAGATACAGTAAATCCAACAAGTACCAGGAGCCTTTTAAAGAAATAAGTACCTATGTTATATACTTATTCAATTTTATACTTATGTCCATCCATCCATTTAGTTTTTATTGTTGCCTAGCTATAATTTGTTCAGCTAATTATTTCAGACTATCATCATCGAAATTGTTAAGTTAGTTAAGTTAGTTAAGTTACACAGCCTATTTCCGTCCCACCGCTGGGCCTTCCCTCACTTCTGAAAGGGTTTTACGGCAAAGAAGTGTCCACCGCGCTGCCCATATGCGTGCTGGCGAACTGCACATGCCTTGGGAATATTTTTTTTTATTTCTCAGACAGTCAGACTTCCTCATGATGTTTTTCTTCACCGCCGAGCAAGAGGTAAATCAGCACTTAAAATTGCAATTAATAATTTCGTTGATGCCGGCGGGGATCGAACCCGGTGTGCTAGCGTACTGTGAAATTTAACGCGAGAGCTAATAATTTGAGCTACCAGGGCTCTGTCATCGTCGAAACGAATACTTAAGTTAGTTAAGTTACAGCCTTTTTACGCCCCACAGCTGGGCAAAGGCAAAGAAGTTTCCGTCGCGCTGCCCCAATGCGTGTTGGCGAACTTCACATGTCTTCGAAATATTTTTTTTCTTATTTCACAGACGTGCAGGTTTCCTCACAATGCCTTTCTTCACCGCCGAGCACGTGGTAGATCAGCACTTAAAATTGCAATTAACAATTTCATTATTGCTAGCAGGGATCTAACCCGGCTTGCTAGTGTACTGTGAAATTTACAGCGAGAGCTAACCATCTGAGCCACCACGGCTCCCATCGTTGAAATGAATACACCTCTTTATTTTGTATGTTTTTTTTTTCTATAAGATAGGGTGACAAACGAGCACGCTGTCCACCTGTGGTAGTTGCTGCGGCCCATAGATATCTACATCTATCCTCGATTACAAATCAAAATGCAAAAATGCGTGTCACCCGTGAGGACTAAGATGGAACGCCTCGTTTCCAGCAAAAAGGCTCTCCGGTTCTCTACACTCACCATACGAAACACAGAAGCATTAAACTATTATTTCACGCTGGTATTCTGTGAGAGCGTGGTCCTTCCCCGGTCGAGCCGGCCTATTCGTGCTACAACTATACTACTAATATACCTGCAGCATGGCTCTACCACGTATAAAAAATGTTTTAATGAACTAGTACATGGTGCACAAAAAAGTGCAGAATCGAACTTTAATTATGGCATATTTTTGTATAATGCATAAGAAGTGGGTTCTTTAAAAATATACATAAATAATACTTTTTTTATTTCAGAAAGAGGTATATTTATTTTAAATTTTATTATTTCCTAGCTATTATTTGTGTTAAATGAAATATGTTAACTTTTGGAGAAATAATGTTATTGGTTATTGGAAATGTAACATAACCGCTGCGCACCTCGCGGCGCCTCTGTCACTCGACACATATTATGGGTGCATTGGGTATTGTTTACAAAAAAAGTTATTTATAACTCTACATCAGCGGGAGTGACTCTTGAGTGATTTTATGGTTTTTAAAGGAATGAATGAATCTTTATTTCTGTACAAGAGCTGTTAAAGTTTGTTTGCTCAAATAAAGTAATTAATTTTTCAATAAATATGGCACTTACGACTAAAATTTTGATATCGGCGTTAAGAGTACTTATGAAATACTTTATCGAATTTCTAAAACTTAGCAAGACCTATTGAAAGATGACTGAATCATGTAAAGAAAAAGAGAGATTCAAGACTGAATCATTGTAATGAAATAAAAAAAAAACTATTTTTATTGACTAAAGCATTACGCCGCATTATGCCGCATCTGGTCCGAACTACATGCTACATCGGTGTAAATTGATTGTGGGTTCTTGTAAGCTTATTATTAATGCGTTTTACGATAAAAAATTGTATTGTAGCCTATGATTTTGCACATAAAATATTGTAAACAATAGATGTAAGATTAAAATAAAATAAAATTGATTTATTAAAAAACTTTGTGTCGTTGAGAAATATGATGGTTCTGACTTTATTCAATATTTATGTATACTAACTACTTTAAACTTTATTAAATATATGTACTCGTTTATAGGAAATTTCATAGAGAATTCAGAAATGTATACATATTATAGTATTCGACATACCAAAATCAAGATATTTGCGTTTTAACGGATTAGGCCCAATCAGCCGTCCATTTTATTAAACAGCTCCGCAGTCAACGGAGTATTACGGTTAGAGTCTCCGCAGCTGAAAGGATATTGATACGTTATTTTATTTATTTGGATGTTATTAAGCGACCTCTTGTGTCAAGTTACTATATGTTTTATTGATTATATTTGATTCAATTCGGTTTGTATTAGTTAATATCTTTAAACTCTGCTGGATGGGTTTTACTTGTAGCTTCATCTAATTAACAATAGATGGCGCAAAACTTGATAAGCTATTTTTAAATGATTCAACGTATTGGTAGTTTGTTTAATTTCATAGGTTATAATTTTGAAAATACAATTATTCAATTATTTTCACCAATTTTTTTGTTTATTATTATTTCTTAAAGTTTCTTTAAAGCAAAATTTTAGTGTGGATTTGCTTCACTTTAACTATTTCATCATATTTATGGTTATAAAGTTTGAAAAGTTCACTTACATATTTAAGTCTGAATTAACGGCTTTCTTTTTCACAATAATGTTACACTATTACTTGTCTAACTTAAACACATTTGTATTCACTTAATAACACAAATTTTAACTTCGTTTCTAAAAACTTGATTGTATTTTCGTTACTCCACTCGAAAGGAATTTTGGCAGATCGTACTTAGCAACTACGTTCGCCCAGGCGGAGCAGAATGTGAACAATCACTGCCGCTCGCGCTGCCCGTCCTTTGACTGCCGCGCGAAAAACCGACAATTGAGGGAGCGCCTGGCAGTGGCAGTGGGAGCAGCAGTGACTGTACGAGTAGCCTGTTTACATACTGTCCTGCCCACTTTACTGCTCACTTCCCTGCCCAAAAAGGCTGAATGTAAATGGGGCAGTAGACTCATACACCCTTGGCGGCTAGTAGCCGTACCGATAATGCAAGTGGTAGTGATACCTTGCACTTACATCACGTCCGCAGTAGCAACAGCTTGGCAGGTGGGACACTCGCGGAGGACTGTTTATGATCAGCCTGCCTTTTATTCAACACGTTGCCTAAACCGCACAGCGTACATTCACTGTGGCTGGATTTGATCATATTACCCTCATCTGATGAGCGGGTAAGCACTATGTTGTTGTAATTTGATAGGCCGTTCTGAGATAACTTCGCGCGGTGAGAACTATGTTCTTTTTTATTAAGTTTTACAGTCTCACTGTTCACAAATTCCAAACATATTGTATGTCATTGGATTCTTAGATAAATTTCCTATAATTTGAAATTAACATTTATTCGAAACTACTATAATATGACCGAACTATATATAAGTTAAAAAGGAAAAAGGGTTATTTCCGAATTTCAACTTTAAGTCTTAGTGCATTAGCGCTATGATGCGTGGAGTTTTGTTCATTGGCGTCTTAGTAGCGTGCTACTATGATATGTTGGTGATATTTTTTAGTTAACAACAATACACATTTTGTTACCAAAGTCAATAGGGATCATGTGGGTGTGTTGTGAGGGGGCGCCATCCGTTATAAATATATAACTATCATATAGATACATTGATGCTTTCTGCTTATTGCGGTATTGCGTCTTGTGATGGATCTGCGGGTGTGCTGCGCCTGATTTGACGCACTCTTGTGGTTCTGGTCGATGAAGGTATGTGGGTGGTGATGTCTGCTGGGATGTATGGGGGACCTTGAAATGGTGTAATCCCGACGATAGTCGTACTGATGCTTGTTGCGTTCTGTAGCATTGCGACTCTTCGATGGTTGTTTGGTGGGACGCTATTCTCAATGGCGCTCTCTGCGTCTTGGTTTGACTCACACCTAAGTAGCTTTGCCCAAGTCGGGTCCCTTCATTACGGGGTTGCAGACTGTCTGCCCACCATGATGTTTTATATAAGAACATAATAATATATCTCTGTAACTATCCCACCTTTGAACGATTGAAGGCCACTTGTTGGTGGGTGAGACAAACGTGATCGAAAATGCATTTACTCAAGGTCAGTGACACAAAACCTTTCTGATGGCAAATTATTACTAACATCTTATAACTGCCTTTTGGCTATATCTGCCGTTGTATTGGTTGGTGTAGCATATGTGTCGACCACATGCGGGTGATAGCTGGCGGGAAGATCTGAGGAGACTCTCAAGGCTGCGGCCGAAAGCCGCACAACGTGGGACCCCATTCCCTTGAGATGAGCGATAGACTCATGACACGCTCTGTGGCTAGATACACTTACATCACGTCTGCAGGAGCGGCGGTCTGGCAGGTGGTGACGCTCACGGAGGGTTACTGCCAGTGTGCTTATTTGCCTAAACCGTGTGACGTTCATTCGCTGTGGCTGGATTCGTTCGTATTTTGTATGGCGTTTACACGCATTGACATGCGTGACTTCGGTCGATGTTTGTGCTTACGCACTAACAAGGGGCCAAGCCCCTTTTACCGGTTTGCCAGGTATTTTGCTGTGGACTACGGTTCAGTTCCCGAATTAGCGTTCCCTTTGGGGGGAGTACATCTAAATGGTTGGCGCTCACCGCGCACGGTGTGTGTGGAGCCGTGTGCCTCCCCTACATTTTTTTAAATAAATGTAGGAGAGGGAAGCCCTTGTATTGTGTATTTTGTATAAATATATTGTGAGCCTTTTCCAAGCGGGAAGGGATAAATAATAATAAATAATCAATGTAAACCTTATACAAGTGGAATAGGGACGTTTTTTGTTTTTTAACGTTTTATGTTCTAGTGAATATTCATTCTTCCAAAAGACACGTAAAAGAACTAAGTTACGAAATAAACACAACGTAAATAAAGGTTCTAACCAAGACGATCACGCCAAAATTTTACAAACGGCCTATTATTATACCTCTTGAAAGACCATTTGTAAAGATCAAAACATATTTTATTTATTCTGGTCACAAATATATAATGTTACTGAAAAGGGGAAAATATTCAATATATATTAAATTAATAATTATTACCCCCCCCCCCTCTTCGCTTATATAAATAATTATTATTTATATAAGCGAAGAGGGGGGAAGCGTTACAATAAGTTTGGAATACACAACCAGTTAATTCCAATAAAGGAGATTTTTCATTACTGTTTTCAAAATGTCGAATTTTCGTCCATTTTGATCCCACGATTAGCTAGGGATATATTCTAGTTAGGTCCCCGCATGCCAAGAGAATCGCCTAGTTTCTGGTAGATACCGTTTGTCACTGGACTCACTCCCAGCCACACATCCATCAGTGCGGTACACTTGACACCTTGGTTTGAGTTAGCATAAGAAAAAGGGGGTGGGATAAAAGAAAAGAAAACGAGGATCGTATGAGTATTTCTCTTCTATGTGTTTCCTAATGAAGCACACCAAATAACAGGCGGCAACCACGTGAAGGAAGTACTCTTCAGACTTACCCTGGGGATCAACACGACCTGCGCTCTCCCTAAGGGCCATTCGTCAAACTGCTCGCCAGACAGGAGAGCAGAATAGGTGTTAATCTAGTCCTACTGATAATGTCAAAATGTTAGGAGTTGACTTACCCACGCCCAGGACATGTACATTTATTTTTATTTTATTTGACTAGCCTGTTGTTCTAGTGGTTAGTGACCCTGACTGCTATGCCGGAGGTCGTGGGTTCGATTCCCACCCAGGACAAATGTTTGTGTGATGAGCACGATCATTTGTTCTGTGTCTGGGTGTAATTTATCTATAATATTTATGTATTTAAAAATATATAAGTATGTTTATCAGTTGTCTAGTACCCATAACACAAGCTCTGCTTAGCTTGGGACTAGATGGCGTTGTGTGATAGTTGTGGAATATTATTATTATTATTATTGCATTTTATAATGTTTATTGAACGAGGTCATTTTTATGACTACAAGAAATAATACATTTCCAAATGTCGCGCTGCAAAATATTTTCGTGACACCTTCCTTTTGTAGAAGTTTTCAGTTTTCGATTATTAAATTTAATTATGTAGTGTATTCGCATTAAGGTAAAATATTTTATCGAAACAAATGAGTAAAACATTAGTATGTACGTGATTAGAGTTCAATTTTACATTGTTACATAGATACAATTTTACATAGTTACTTATACAACTAAATTATAAAGTAAAAAAAAGTAAAGTTACGGCCTATATACGTCCCACTGCTGGGCACAGGCCTCCTCTCATTTCTAAGCGGGTTTTAGGGCATGGAATAGTCCGCCTCGCTGCCCCATTGCGTGTTGGCGAACTTCACATGTCTTCGGAATATTTTTTTTCTTATTTTCAGACATGCAGGTTTCAAATCAACACTTAAAATTGCAATTAACAATTTCATTTGTGCCGGCAGGGATCGAACCCGGTTTGCTCGCGTATTGTGAAATTTACAGCGAGCGCTAACCATCCGAGCTACCACGGCCCTACTATTTATATATCTATACTAGATATCATATTTTTCGAAAACAGCACTTAAAATTAGTAAAATAGGTACTACAAAACACGCTCGCGTCAACATTATGTATTGTATAGCAGACTTGTGGAGTGCGGCACAAGGTCGCTCCGCCCACTGCCCCGCAAGGCCCGCAGCGTAACTCTGCAAAAGTATAATCGTTTTCAAGTTGTAAGGATTTTAAATAGTGGCTTAGTTATATCTTAAACTGAAAAATAATTAATTTGCGACGCGATAATTTTATATCGTTTTTTAAAATTATATATCATTACATACTTATGACTCTATAACATATCAAATCAAATCAAATCTTTTTATTTTCAGACAATATAGGTCCATAAGGGTTAGTAATTAATTCTAATAGTAAGGGGGTTAGTAGTAATATATTATAATAATAATTTAATTTAAATAATTAACAAATCCGGACATTGTCCGCACATATCCTTAATATAGGTGCATGTGGATCATCTGCTATCGTCCTCAGGATGCTGTTGTCACTTCCCCGTACGCGGCTTATTAATGACCCCACTTTCTTGCGCATGAGTGCCTGAAAACCATCCGTTCTCGCCTGCGCAAACATTTCAGATGCACTACAAAAACGAGGAAGCTTCAACATCATCCTGAAGATATTATTATACTGGACGCGAAGGGTGTTTAACGATCCTTTGGTGTAGCTGATCCACAGACTGCTCGTGTACATGTTTTGACAAAATGCTTTAAAAAGTGTAATCTTGACTTCATCCGTACAACGAGCGAATCTACGAACCAGCATATTACCATGACCGCCAAAGCCCTACGCTCCCGTTCTATGTCTAATTCGTCTCTAAGGTCGTTGGTAAGTACGTGGCCCAGGTACTTAATTTGGAAAACTCTGTTCAGCTCCACTCCACCGAGGCAAATTGGAGGTATAAACTCGGGACACTTACCGGCGGCCTTAAAGACTTATGGTCTTTAAGGCCGCCGGTATTTCGGTTTTTCTGGCATTGTAGGCCAGACCGTGCGACTTAGCATAGCTCTCACATACGTTCAACATTTCTCTGATAGCACTCGTATTGGGGCCCAGCAGCACCACATCTGCGTAACTAATATTGTTTACATAAACACCACTCACTTTGCATCCGACTCGCATGCTGCTGAGCTCCACTATGAGGTCATTTACGTACAGGTTGAACAGCTTTGGAGATGACAGCCCACCTTGCCTTACTCCGCACTCCAGCCTGTACGACTTGGACAATTGGTCAGCCCATTTAACGCAATTTACTTGCTTTGTGTACCAATACCGAAAGAGATTTAGCACTTCCACCGGAACATCCCTGTCCTCCATCTTCCTCCAAAGCACATCATACGAAACCAAACCAAATGCTTTAGAGAGATCTAGAAATCAGGCGTACACCGGCGTCCTCTGGCGTGTATAATATTGGATATTGTGCTTTAGGCTTAGTATTGCGCTTTCAGTGGATAGTCCGGGTCTAAACCCGAACTGCGCGTCATTCAACTTCAGATACTTTTGCAAGCATAAATCAAGCAGACTGTCCAATACTTTGGCCACCGTGGTAGCAAGAGAAATAGGGCGGTAGTTGCCCTTATCCGAAATATCACCTACCCTGTTTTTGACAATGGGCACCACAATGGTTTTCATTAGATCCGGTGGTAGATATGAATGTCCAATGCACATATTGAACAATAGAGATAGAACCCTTGGCAGGTGTACACCCGCATGTTTTAGGTGCTCGATACTGAGCCCGTCGTGTCCAGGAGATTTGCCCCTGCTCATCCGCTTGATTACATCTCTGACTTGACTAACATATGTTATCGTATCTACTAATAAAATAATTATATATACGTATTAGCAATTCACCCTAGCTTCGCACGAGTGATTTTTGGATCTCGACAACAGCGCCACATACCAGACACAAATGTAAATAAAAACCGTGTAGGGACCAATTCACACACAAAAAATTTCATCAAAATCGTTAATCGATGATTACAAAGCCTATAAAGGAAAGATAGAAACATTTTTTTTGTGTTTTATATGAATATATTTTATCACCAGTAATTTGAATTGATTACAAAACCATGTGAAATATTATACAAAAAATCTTTCATAAATAGTGAAGGATAGATGACGCAAATGTCATTAAAATATGTGGTTTGTGTCTTAGAGTAATTACACACATAGGTTTGTGTTTAAAACTGTGTCAGAAATAATAATTCATCGTAAGTATACAAAATTTTAGAAATTAACTTTAAAATATTGCCAGTTAAACCAAAGCAAGTACCCTAGGATAACAAATCAGGAAATGAGCAGCGACGTCTACTTAATAATAAAAAATAAAACTACGGTTGCCAAACCGCCGGCCGAGCGTGGCAACTATTACATTAAGCATTTTATGTTTTATGTAACATAAACATAAGAACATACTACGATAATTGCTGTATTTTTATTCTAGGCTTTTAATGTTTTTAGTTATCATATGACGATTCGATTTCACTTATATTACAAATCAATTCATCACAAAATTTTATATGTAATAGGATACCAGATAATAGAAATACTCGTAGGTACTGACCGAGCGTACATTTAGTCAAAAAGAAGCTATTTGGCTATTTGATACTCCCTTTTGAAATCCATATCTTATTTTTATTTGATAGAACTAATGATAATAACTTGATTAATGTTACTACTATAGATACTCACAAATTAAAATACCAGCCCAAAAACAATGAGCTTATCATTATACACAGACTTGCAATTCACAGCAATTTCCAGGCGTAATTTTGGCCGTCTCTTATTATTTAAAGAATGTTTGTGAATTTTGGTTGCGTGTTCAGGTACACTGCGACTTCTCCAAACAGAAATTTGGTATTTTTGTGGTTTTTAGCCTTATATTTAAGTCTTTATATTATTTGTTTTTCTTTTCTCAGTATTTTAAATTTAATGGTTTGTGATACCATAAAAAATGTAAAAGAATCAAAATTTCAGCATTTTTTTGCATTTTTAATTTTTTGCAGCTTGAAACTAACAATTAAAGTAAATAATGTAGCTATCAAGTAGTTGAAAGTTGCAAAAGATACTGTTTAAGTGCTCTCGAAACGATTTCACATTCATTTTAATGACATGATAATTATGGAATTAGATACAAAAAGTTACGTTCGTACTGAAAATTATCGAATATAGCGTATAAAATTTTTACTAGTTATTATAAAAAACATCCGACACCTCGTATAACTCTGTTAACGCTGAGTTCTTTTTTTGTCCTTTTTTTATGCATAATAAGACGAGGATGCACTTTCAGAATATATGCAACGTTCTACTACAGGTAAAACTCATTTTCTGTCTACTGTTCCGTTAACATAGGTGCACTCTTTTACCTATTTCCCAATCTAAATAGCAGTACTTGTACTAATTTGTTCTGGTTTGCGAGGGATATAGAAAGCTGGTATAATTGCGATATATGAGGCATTCCACCTTAGTAAAAGTGGTCATCCGTTTTACAATAAGTTGTACAACCAGTGTGTATTGCCAGTGATGACCCATGGATCCATGACCTTCCTTCATGACTGCTGACCGTATGAGGAAGCTAAAAGTCACTTAGCGAGCTATGGAGAGGGCTATGTTTGGGGTTTATCTGCGTGATAAACTTTGCAATAAGTATATCCGCAGTAGAACCAGAGTGACTGAAATAGCCCAACTGACTAGTAAGCTTAAACGATAATGGGCCGGCCATATAGTTTGAGGAACCGATAACCGATGGGTAAATAAGGTTCCAAAGTGGCAGCCTGGTAGTGACAGCCGAAGTGTAGGGCGTCCCACCACCAGATGGAGTGACGATCTGGTAAAACATGCAGCAATTCGATGAATATAGGTATCTCAGAACCGTACTTTACGGCATTCCTTGGGGGAGGCATATGTTTAGCAGTTGACCTGTGAAGGGCTAGATATACATATATATATATATATCATCATATCATCATCATCATTATATATATATATATATATATATATATATATATATATATATATATATATATATATATATATATAATGATGATGATGATTAAAAGTGGGCGTCAGATGTCCATGAAGTGCAGTAGTCAAAATCAGGTGGACTATAAGATCGTTTGCCATTTCAGTTTATCCTGCATATTCCCTCTCCGAATTTTGTTACATATACAAGCATGATCTCACAGAATAAAAGTTCAGAATTCTGTTCGATTTTTTTTTCTATGAAAACTATAGTTAAATTATGTTTTCATAAAACTATGGCATATATTTAACGATCTAAACCGAAGTAATTGGTAGTCAAGTAAAGGTATAGCTTATATACGTCCCACTGCTGAGCACAGGCCTCCACTCATTTATGAGAGGGTTTTAGGGCGGGGTAGTGTCCGCCGCGCTGACACTACCCCGCCCTAAAACTGAACTGAAGTAATTGGTAATGTATTATTTATTTACTGATTTGGTGTCTTTTATTACAAGTAATGAAAAATTTTACGCTTTTATTAAAAACTAAGCAAATTATGACAATTTTTTTAATAAAATTGCGCAATCTCTAAAATATTAAAAACAAAACGAGGAATAATAAACTTACAATTAGTTTTAAGCAGAAGTTTCACAATTGCAGTCAGGGCATAGCATGTTCAAAACAAAAGAAAATTAATGATTTCTTAAATTTACGCCAACACTACACATTGAACAAAACTAAATTTACGGATTATATCGCGTTTATTTAACTGATTTTACTTGTTTTTAATTCCCGAAGTTTCGGGTGCTTTACAGCAACCATGGTCACGGAGGGGGGGGGGGGACTGAGATGTTTGACGTCCCAATGTCATTGTTAGCCAGGCTACCTTCAGTTTTTGAATATTAATTTTTGGTCCGATTTACGCAAAAGGAACTTACAGTATCTTGAAGTCTTGCAGTGCTATGCTTGGGTTTGGTTTTAATTTTGTTAATTATAGGATCCCAAGCAGATGGCACAATCCAACCATCTTCTCTATTAAAATTAGGATGCTTTTTAATTTCAATAGCCTTGCGTATCATCCTTGGTAGGAATTGGTGTTCTTTTGCGAGGATTTGTGGTTTATCAAATCTGATGTAATGGTGGGGACGATCTTGAACATGTTCACAGACTGCAGACTTCCCGGAGCGTCGGTGCTTCACGTCGGCTATATGTTCTTTCACGCGGGTTTTTATGGATCTTTTTGTTTGACCTATGTGAGAGAGACCAATATGCCCAATCTAACTTATACACTCCTGCATTTTGTAGAGGGATATTACACTTGACGGATGGTAAAAATTGACTAATCTTCTTCGGTGGCTTGTAGTATGTTTTAATGGAAGCTCGCTTCAAGATGTAGCCAACCTTGTCTGTGACTCCTCTGACATGTGGTAGTACAGCAGGCATACGCTCGACTGTAGCCGGCTACACTCGGTCACTTTGACGTAGGCGCGGGATCCGAAGCTTGTTGTCTTGCAGCACTTGCATTACATGCTGCACCTCGGCGGCCAGATGTTTTCTGTCTCAGATCCCTCGTGCTCTCTGAAACAAAGATTTACCCACGGTAGCTAACTGTGAAGGATGATGGTGAGATTTGCCATTTAAATAACGGTTGGTACCAAGGTTGGTAAATGGTGAATGCACCACCATTTACCAACCTTGGTAACACCATAGTAACACCATTACATCAGATTTGATAAACCACAAATCCTCGCAAAAGTGTCTTTTTATATGGTTTGAGGCAATTCCGTCTCGTATAACCATTCTTTCTAATACAATAATAATTATTTAACATTTGACAACCTATCAAATTAATTTTAAGAATCACCTCTACCCACCTACTATTTACTTATTATTTTCTTGTATGTTACGAAAATCCTCCGCCTTGCTATCGTTTTCATCTAAATCATAGACAAAAATTAAAGATTCTCGTTTAAACATCACTCTTAGTCGATTATGATCCATTTTTTCGTTAATTTTAATCTAAAAATGAGTCAAAAAGTTATAACTGTGACATATGTATAATACAATAATTTGTCTCTTAACCGCTGAGCTTGTATGCGTAGATATAAGGATGTAAAGGAGGCGAGGGAGGTATGTCAGGATCGTGCCAAGTGAAAGTCCGTAGTCTCTGCCTACCCTTTTGGTTGACAGGCGTGAGTGTTTATGTATTTATATTATACGAAGTGGTAGCTTTGCTGTAGCACGTATGGGCTGGCTCAAACCATGGTGGTACCACGACCTCACAGAATACCGGCGTGAAGTGGAAGCTCTGCTTCCGCGTTTCGTCTGGTGAGTGCTGGTGGCCGCAGGCCCATATCCCCCCCCCCCCACATCAACATGGTAGCGGAATAAAATAATGATAGACTACCCCAGGAGGGCACCAGCACCCCTGGAGAATCCCTGACTGAGCATCCACCACCATGTTTCTCCACTTCTGAGCGTGGGTGCTCAGGCTGCCTCGCGTATTCTTGAGGGGGGGGGGGGGGCAAAATTCCGCTCAAAACTACAACTGCTCGGGGCAAATGGAGTAACAAAACCAAGGCAACCCCTGCCACGCTGTCCGTGAATTTCTGCAATATCAGGGGACTTCACTCTAACCTCAACGCTGTCCTACTAAAACTACCATCTCGAGATGGCGAGGCTGGCTCTGCTCTTTCTGACCGAGACGCAGGTGTCCTCTCCGGCTGATGTCTCGTATCTCTCCTACCCGGGGTACAAACATGAACACTCCTTTGTGCTTCGGGCTGGAGTTTGCGTTTATGTCAGAGAGGACATCTGTTCTCGACGCCTCGGCAGACTTGAAGGTTCGGACCTGTCGCGGACGACCATCCGCGCGTCCACGGCTGCCTCTATAGGTCCCATAGCGGTAAGGCCGAAACAGACCGACTCTTCGACCACGTCTAAATGGCTACAGATTCGTTGCTACAGCAGATCCCCTCCGCAGAGATCGTGATCCTCGGCGACTTTAACGCCCATCACGCCGAATGGCTTGGTTCACGTTAAACCGATCATGCGGGGAGATTTGTTCATGATTTTGCCTTGGCATATGGTCTGACTTAACTGGTTTCTTCGCCTACGCGGATTCTAGATGTGGAGGATCGTGCACCTTCCCTGTTGGACCTTCTGCTGACATCTCTCCCGGACGGATATCAGATTTCCGTCGACGCCCCTTTAGGCTCCTCGGACCATTGTCTTGTTCGGAGTTTGGTGCCACTAACGCTGAAATCGAAGTTGCATTCTGCAGGCTGCCGCCGTGTTTGGCACTATAGGTAAGCCGATTGGGATGGGATGCGGTCTTTCTTTGCATCCTGCCCTTGGGGGTGGGTTTGCTTCTCGCCAGACGATCCCAACGTTGTTGCGGATTCTGTCGCTGATGTGGTGCTTCAGGGTATGGAACTTTTTATTCCTTCCTCTGTGGTGCCCATTGGAGGCAAACCTCAGCCATGGTTTTGTCGCTCCTGTAAAATAGCATCATGCTATAAGCAGGAGTGCTAACAAGCCTGGGCTGACGCATCAGCGTCCCGGGATGTAAACACAAGCACTCTGAAAAAGAAGTATAATTCCGCCTCTAGGTCCTTCAAAAGAGTCATTGCTAAGGCAAAGTCAGAGCACATATGCAGAATTGGCGAGAAACTAGTTCGCCTTTCTTCTTGAACCCGTGCATTCTGGTCTCTCGCCAAGGTTGTCCAGGGGAATTTCTGTCAGCCATCTCTTCCATCTCTGCACAGGGAGTACGACTCACTGGCCCATACCGCAAGGAGGAAGCCGATCTTCTAGGCTCTTTATTTGCGTCAAACACGACCCTCGATGACGGGGGGAGTACGACGCCAACCATCCCGCGGTGTGAATGCTCCATGCCAGAAGTTCAGTTCACACAGCGCTCGGTTCGCAAAGCACTCCTCTCCCTGGAACGACTCACTGGCCCATACCGCAAGAAGAAAGCCGATCTTCTAGGCTCTTTATTTGCGTCCAACTCGACCCTCGATGACGGGGGAGTACGCCGCCGACTATTCCGCGGTGGAAGTGCTCCATTCCGGAAGTGCAGTTCACACAGCGCTCGGTTCGCAAAGAACTCCTCTCCCTGGACATCCACAAGTCGAATGGGCCTGGCGGAATCCCCCCAATTGTGCTGAGGACGTGTGGTCCGGAGTTGGCACCGGTTTTAACACGTCTTTTCCGGTACTCCTACTCCCTATACGTAGTCACAAAATCATTGAAGATGGCTTACGTCTACCCGATCCCTAAAAAAGGCGACCGCTCAGACCCATCCAACTACCAGCCTATCACCATCAATCCTTGTTGTCCAAAACAATGGAGTCTATTGTAAACTGCCAGCTCATGAGGTACCTTGAGGACTACCAGCTGATTAGTGACCGCCAATACGGTTTTCGCCGTGGTCGGTCAGCTGGTGATCTTCTGGTCTACCTAACTCACAGATGGGTGGAGGCAGTAGAGTCCAAGGGGGAGGCATTGGCCGTTAGTTTGGACATTGCGAAAGCCTTCGATCGGGTTTGACACAAAGTACTTCTTTCGAAGCTCCCTTCCTATGGGCTTTCCGAGAAATTGTGCGATTGGATCACCAAATTTCTTGCAGATCAGGGCATCAAGGTCGTTATAGACGGTGCAAGCTCCGATTGCAAGCCCATTAACGCTGGTGTTCCACAAGGCTGCGTGCTATCGCCAACGCTGTTTCTTCTGTATATCAATGATATGTTGCAAACCCGAAACATTCATTGCTATGCTGATGACAGCGCTGGTGATGCTCTTTACACCGGCCGAGCCAATATTTCTCGGGAAAACGTCTCCGAGTGCCGGGACAAACTTTTGTCTGAAGTCGAGTCTTTGCTGAACAGAGTCTCGGATTGGAGGCGACTAAATCTAGTCCAGTTTAACCCCTAGAAGACACAATTTTGCGCGTTAACCGCTAAAAGGAAACCCTTTGTCGTATCTCCTCAGTTTCAAGGCACTCCCCTTGTTGCCTCAGCCAGTATCGGAATCCTCGGCGTCGACATATCGAGTGACATGCAGTTTCGTGGTCACTTGGAGGAAAAGCTTGGCGTGCCCAGCATAGCGGGACAGTATTTCATGCCGGCACACCGCCTGGCGCAGGTTCGGCCGCACATGGAATACTGTTCCCATCTCTGGGCTGGGGCTCCCCAGTATCAGCTCCTTCCACTTGACCGCATCCAGCGCGGAGCAGCTCGAATCATCGACGACCGAGTGCTTTCCGATTGGCTCGATTCACTGGGACTGCGAAGAGATGTTGCATTTCTTTGCGTTTTCTTTCGCATATACCATGGAGAGTGCTCTGAGAAATTGTTCGGATTAATCCCAGCCGCCAAATTTCGTGAACGCACTACGCGGCAAACGTCCCGATACCATCCACACCTTCTGGATGCTTGGCGGTCCACCACTGTACATTTCAAGAGGAGTTTTCTTTCGCGTACACCCTCTTTGTGGAATAGTTTACCATCAGCGATTTTTCCGGACCGATACGACCTGGGCATCTTCAGGAAAAGAGCTTACTCCTTTCTAAAGGGCCGGCAACGCACCTTCAATTCCCTTGGTGTTGCGGTTGATCATGGACGGCGGTAGTCACTTAACATCTGGTGAGCCGCATGCTCGTTTGCCCCTTTTTCTATAAAAAAATATTAAAACAAAGCAATATAACAAGAATAACAAATGTCAATTACACGAAAAGTTGCATCTATACTGACTTCGGTTTCTCAAGCCGATTAGCTCTAAATACGACCACTTGGTGATGAAGAGCAGTGCTGTCTATTAAAGTTTCTCGGCATCTTCTAAAATTTTGACCAAAGCTTTTTCATTTATTTAATACAAGTTCAGTAATTGCGCTTAATACTAGCCGAGGGACTCTTTTTCAGTCTAGGATGCCACCTACTAGGTACCACCCTCTTGACTATTTCTGCCGCCATAAAGCAGTGCCTGCACTGCTGTGTTTTGATTTGAACGGTTTAGGGAGACTTGAGTATTATTACAGGCTACGAGGCATTTCAACTTAGTTCTCAGTAACCATTTACCATCCGGTGGACTCTAAGTTTGTTTTTCGTTTTGGTTTTATAAAAATACGTCAGTGCATTTGATAAAAAATTAGGATTCATTTCGAAGGAGCAAAGCTACTTTGTTTGAATTCCTGAATTTCGCCCCGGACAATGAGGGTACAAAAAGGTAATGGATTCCCTTTTGTATTGAGACTGTGATCATTTTTCTGAATTTTATAAATAACGAGGACGTTAAGACAAAATATTGTCATCTGTAAGCGACTTCACTTGTATCTTAAATACAATGTCCGATTTTTACATAAATAAGTGAAATATTAAAAGTTTTCTAAATACATAATACAATGAGAGAGCTTTAGAACTGTATGTAAGAGCAATGATAAATAAGTTGAAGGGCACTGAACTTTTACATTTATAGTTGATAATTCCATTTTTATGAGCCGTTGAAATGTTGGTTTACGTTGGTCTATAAAGGGAACGGGAATGAAGATCTACATATTAGAAATAGGCAGCAGTCCCAATCGTTGTTGCAATTATTTTAGCAGTAGCGTTTTTGGATTGGCAGGATATATTATTTTAATTTTTACACGAATTTTAGCTGTATATTAATAAATTTACACATCTTTAATAGACAGAATCAGGGAAAGAGATGCGAAATATTGGGTACGACGATTTTCAATCCAAATGCCAAGCGTGACAATTTAACCAAAATCTTTTCTTCAATGGAAGAAGCCCATATACAGCAGAAGACTTTCATGGGCTGATAAAAAATTGGAAGAACATTTACTTAAAAATACAATAAGTCGTATTGCTACGTTTCAGAAAAAAAAACATACTTTCAATAACAAATCTCGGTTGCGTAAAACAGTACAATGCAAATGCAACTGCTGCCTAGCAATGTTTGCTCAAAAGACAATTCCATGACAAAGAAACAATAGTCGCTCGGAATTTTTGAAGAAAAATGAAAATTGCTCTTTTGGAGGTAACCGAGGTTGATGAGTAAATGTTATGACAAAATTAAAATAAATATTTATATTTGTTTTACTAATAGGGTTTATTCATTGTGGTAATAAGATACACAATGTGAATGGCTTTTGTTAAGCTAAAACAATGTACTTTACCATATTCAGCTATATCACAAACATGTACGAAAGTCATAAAGCACTGACGTTCTGTAGTTAAAAAAACAATGAGCAAATTTGTGAAGCATTCCTTATAGTTACATTTATTAAATACAAACATTATAGCTCAAATGATGAATATAAATAGTTGTTCATGTTGTGTCTAGTTAGACAATATTAATATGGTCATTTTCCATTTTAACTTTTTAAATGAAGTTTTTTCTCATGGGTCGTAGAGGTGGTTTTGCATATTTAAATTGCAAAAGGACACATCCAGATAAGGAACAATTATTAATAGACCATAGAAATATCGTGTTACGTGTGGACTTATTGGACACCAAGCATTCGAAGTGCGATCAATAAATCATACTTTAGAATAAATTATACCATATATTAGCGGTGTAAGAACACCCATTACCTCATAATATATCGTGGGTATCGTAAGAGGCAACAAAGCGAAAATATCAGAAGTTGGCAGCAGCGTCTTTCTAATAACGGTAAACTGCGGTTGCCAACCCGCTTGCCCAAATGAAGCAATCTGTGGGGGAGGTCTGTATTCAGCAGAGGACTTTAATAGGCTTTAACGGTAACGGTAGTAACTAATAAATTTATCTCAATAAATTTATCTGTAATAACTAATTAATAATAATTAGGTAGATTGAATAAAACTGTTACTTACGGATTTTATCGCGTTTAACTACAACTTTAACTTATTTTTATCATCCCGACGCTTCGGGTGCTTTGCAGCAACCATGGTCACGGGGGTGGACTGAGATGTTTAACGTCCCAATGTTATTGTTAGCCCGTCTACCTTCAGTTTTTGAATATTAATTTTTGGTCCGATTTACGATAAACGAACTTACAGTATCTTGAAGTCTTACAGTGATGTGCTTGGGTTTGGATTTAATTTTGTTAACAGCAACCATGGTCACGGGGGTGGAATGAGATGTTTGACGTCCCAATGTCATTGTTAGCCCGTCTACCTTCAGTTTTTGAATACTAATTTTTGGTCCGATTTACGATAAACGAACTTACAGTATCTTTAAGTCGTACAGTGATATGCTTGGGTTTGGATTTAATTTTGTTAATTATAGGATCCCAAGCAGATGGCAGCACCGATCCATCTTCTATATTGAAATTTGGATGTTTTTTTTTCAATAGCCTCGCGTATAATCCTTAGTAGAAATCGGTGTTCTTTTGCGGGGATTTGTGGTTTATCAAATCTAATATAATGGTGGGGACGATCTTGAACATGTTCGCAGACTGCAGAATTCGCGGAGCGTCAGTGCTTCACGTCAGCTATATGTTCCTTGATGCGGGTTTCTATAGATATTTTTGTTTGACCTGCACCTTGTAGAGGAATATTGCATTTGATGAATGGTAAAAATTGATTAATCTTCTTCGTCGGCGTGTAGTATGTTTTAATGGACGCTCGCTTCAAGATGTAGCCAATCTTGTCTGTGACTCCTCCGACATACGGTAGTACAGCAGGCGCGAGCTCGACTGTGGCCGGCTTCAATCGTTAACCACCCGATCCCTAAAAAGGCGACCGCTCAGACCCGTCCAACTACCGGCCTATCGCCATCACCTCCTTGTTCTCCAAAACAATGGAGTCCATTGTAAACTGCCAGCTCATGAGGTACCTTGAGGATCACCAGCTGATTAGTTATCGCCAAAACGGTTTTTGCCTTGGTCAGTCAGCTGGTGATCTTCTGGTCTACCTAACTCACAGGTGGGTGGAGGCAGTAAATTCCAAAGGGGATGTATTGGTCACTATTTTGGACATTGTGAAGGCCTTCGATCAGGTTTGGCACAAAGCGCTTCTTCCGAAGCTCCCTTCCTATGGGCTTCCTGAGAAATTGTGCGATTGGATCACCAACTTCTGTACTCGGATAACCATCGTAGCCATACTGTACAAACACTTCGGCACTTCCATATACCGACAGTCAACTTGGCACCGCTGAAGAGACTGTAGCATCGCCCAAATTTCGACGGAATCAAAGGCTTTCTCATAGTCTATATACGCCAGGCAAAGTGGTAGATTGTACTCTTCGGACTTCTGTACAATTTGACGAAGGGTATGTATGTAGTCTATGGTGCTAAAGCTTTTTCGGAAACCGGCTTTTTCGGGAGGCTGGAAGTCATCGAGTCTGCGTGCGAGACGATTCGTAATGACTCTCTAAAATAGCACATAGACGCGGCTCATAAGGGATATTGGTCTACAGTTCTTCAAGAGGGCGTTGTCACCTTTCTTGAAGAATAAGACCACCGCACTTCCGCTCTACGCCTCCGGAGAAGTGCCACCATGGAGGACGGAATTAAAGAGCCTCTGAAGGACTTCAAGTACCGGTTTTTCATCCGCTTTCAGAAGCTCCGCTGTAATTCAATCCTCGCCAGTGGACTTGCCATTTTTAAGGTGCTGGAGAGCCATTCTAATGTCGCTCAGACTGACGTCCGGGATATCATCGAAATAGGGTCGGATAAGACCCGCTCTTGGATCGTTACTCACACTTGCGTGTGGCTCCAACGATGATGTGTACAGCTGCCCATAGAACCTCTCAATCTCACTCAGAATCTCAGGTGTCCCGGAAACGATGCTGCCACACTCAGTCTTCAGCTTTGACAGTTGGCTCTTACTGGCAGACAGATCTCTGGCAAAGACTTTGGAGCTCTGGTTCCGCTCAATTGCTTCTTCAATACGAGCAGTATTAAATTTGCGTAAGTCTCGCCGCATGCATTTGGAGATCTGTCTGTTCAGTTGCCTGTATGCTGTCAAATCTGTTGACGATTGCAGCCTCATCTCCCGTCTAACAGCCATGAGATTAAGAGTGTGATCGGAGAGCTTTTGTGTTCTTCTGCGGCCGATCTTGCAGAACTTAGCTCCGACCGCGTGGACAGTTTCCACGAGCTTGTCATTCATATCGTCTACTGCATTGCAATCTTCTAGGCACTGAAAGCGGTTACGTAACTCGAGCTGAAAGGTTTCGGGATTCTGGATTAGAGCACGAGGGGGACGGAGCGTTGACTTCATTAGACGAGATCTCTCCAACTTAAACTTTAGGTTAAATGTGCCTCTAACCATTCGGTGATCGAAAGAAAGAAAGAACCATTTATTTGATAATCACACTTTACACACAATTTTCGAAATTTAAATGTAAATTACAATGGACAAAGAATATGCATGCAGAGGTGTAAGACTGCTTACGCATTAAAAATTATTTAATAAGCAGAACATGCATGATGTTAATTAATAATGAAACAAAAAAAAATTAAAAAAAAAAGAATTTTAAGATAAATATGTGACATCAAATAGGTCTCCAACTCATCATAATGCTGCAGAGGCAGCGCTGTTTTTCAGTTGGAACCTTGTGACTTCACTGACGAGTCGGTGTGTGAACCTCGAATTACGCGTAACTACAACTTATAGACTAATAGTAATTAGGCAGTGGGTTAAAGAGTAGTGCTAACGAACACAGTTAACACAGACATACTGTATTAATATCAATATCAATGTAAATGGTGTGTAGTACATACTCTCTACCTATACTTACATAATATAACATATTTGGTTCTATGGGGAAGATAAAGCAAAGTAGCAATAAAATTTATGATTTTAGTAAAAAGAGTTGAGTTGAGTTGAGTACAGAATATAAATTATATATCATAAAGTTTAAAATTTATGATATATAATTTATATTCTGTACTCAAAGGGACACGCCACGTTGCGAGACGAAATAAAAAGTAAGATTAAAAATAAATAAATTATAAATGATCATTCATCACATATGTAACAGAAATAAACAATAATCAATAATATTTGAACATGGTGTAAAACAGTATGAATATTATTACTATTTTGCGTTCCAAACGTAATTATATTACGTATTTAGAACTTGTTGTGCTAAGTAATAGAACTTTAGTTTGTTTTTGAAACTATTCAGTGATTTTAGGGAACGAATAGGTGGTGGTAGATCATTCCAACAGTGGGTTGCTGCAAATTTGAAACTACCTCGAAACGCAGCTGTGCGGTATCGAGTTGTTACAAGGGAATAAACAGAAGCTCTTGTGTTATTTTTTTTTGATCTCGGGCCCACTTCAGCTCTTAAAACAGGTATACTGGTCGCTGTTTTGTTATTGTTGAGAATAGTATAGTAGCAAGGTGTAATTTTCTCCGGGCACTCATTTTTAACAGATTAGCATTGTTCAAATAAGGTTTTACATGACTTCGAGGCTGGACAGTGAAACAAAACCGAGTACACGCATTTTGCACCCGCTGTATGAGCTTCTCTGACCTTCTCAACAGTCGTGGTCCATAGGCTGCATCTGCATAATTTAACTTAGACAGTATTAATGACTCACACAATCTTATCCGGATATCTTCAGTGAAGTATTGCCGAACTTTATACAACAACTTCAAACGGTAAAAGCAACTGCGCACTCCTTCAAGGACATGAATTTCAAATCGCAAACTAGAATCAAATAATACACCTAAATTTCTTGCAGAGACTTGCTGTATAGGTTCATTATCAATTATAACGAAGGGCTGAAGCAATGATATATTTTTAATATTTTTATTTGTTCCTAGAATTAAAATTTTGATTTTGTGGATTTAGCACAAGAGAATTTTGCTTGGACTATAACGGGATACGTTTGAGATCTTCATTCAATAATTTGACAGCAGTTTCACAATCTTGAGGAAAAAAAGATTTATATATTTGCAAGTCATCTGCATATAAGTGATAGTAACAATTTTTGATACAGCTAGTGATGTCTGAACTATATAAAATAAAAAAAATAGGACCCAGGATAGATCACTGTGGGACACCGCGAGAAACAAAGTATGGTTCAGACATAAGTATTGTGCCATCATGTTTTGTTGTACTAACATATTGCAATCTATCTGTAAAGTAACTATGAAACCATTGAATTGTGCAAGCATCAAATCCATAGAAAGATAACTTAGACAGAAGAAGAGTACAATTTACGGAGTCCAAAGCTTCTGAGAAATCCAAAATAGTAAGTATTGTCCCCATTCCCTTATTCTGAGCTGTTAGTATATTATCAACAACATCAATAATCGATGTTGTGGTGCTATGGTGTTTATGAAAACCTGACTGTGATAAAGGTAAGATTTTGTGTACCTCTAATTATTCGGTTAAATGAACGCAGACCACTTTTTCTAATACCTTAGATAAACAAGGCAAGATGCTTATGGGGCGTAGATCTTTTAAACAGGTTGCCTGTTTTTTTTAGGGATAGGCTTTACCACATGTGCCGAGGTTGGTGCGTAAACCTGTATGAGCTTCAGCGAATACCGTTTGGTGATTCTGAGTATCAGGTACGCGACCCTCGTCGACACACTCCCAATGTTTACAACGTTGTTGACGAGAAACTTGTGGACGATAAATCCGACACCTCCTTGGGACAGATGGTCGCCCTCCCGGTGATAGAACAAGTTGCCGGACTCGAGGATTACCGTGTCCTCCCCCTCTCTTCGGACCTCGGATAACCCAATAATCTGCCAGCGCAACTTGTCTACCTCTTCTTCCAACTCCAGTATCTTCTCGTCAGTCCTCAGGGTGCGTGCGTTAAATGTTGCCAGGTCGAGTCGTCGTAGGTGGCAACCGAACCTCCACCGGAGATTCTTAGCACCCCCTGCCCCGCCGTTACCATGGTCGCCACTGTAGCCGGGGACTGGGGGCCGTATGTTTGCGTCGTTACTCATGGGGGGATATTTGCCATAGTTGCCACGCTTGGCGAGCGGGTTTTTATAATACCATTGCTGTTATCAGAAAGATGCTGCAGCCCATCTTCTGCCTGTTTCCCTATATCGCCTCTCACGACACCCACGGGAAGATATGGGGTAGTAGAAATTCTCAACTGCCACTACACGGCACTAAGGCATCAACACCTTAGAGTGAGAAAACTTTATTGTTGATAGATCCCTCGTTTGCTTTCCGAAACCGAAAAACAGACCCGTGTGGATTGGTGTCATGAAATGCGTCTTCATTTTGAAAACGGAGCATCTAGGCGTGTTACAAAAATACTAGTGACGAAATATGGATCTATCAGTATGATCCGGAAAATATTAGGCAATCATCGCTATGGGTCTCCTCAGACGGACAGTTACCGACAAAACTGCAAATACCTACCAAAAAAAATAATATAATAATAAAAAATGGTAGCTAGTTTTTGTCGCGGAGCGGAAATTTGTCGACGTCAATGCTGTTAAATTGTAGGTCGGTGAACTCTGAATGGTATACTATAGTTGAATTACCCAAATCTTTTCAAGTTGTGGATAAGAGAAGACCTAAGAACGATCTTCGGGGCACCATACTGCATCAAGATAACGCCTCTTCACATACCTCCCTTAGAACAAAAGCATTTATTGAGAAATCTAGTGCTTAAACTCTAAGTGATCCACCGTACAGCCCTGACTTAGTGCGATTTCTTTTGTTCTCAAGAATCAAAGAAAAAATAAAAGTCAAGTTTTCTTAAGCGCCAAATGGTTCAGGCAAATGAAACTTTCTATATAGCATGATGGAGAGTATTTTGAAAAGATATAAAATAAATAATAATAGTAAGTATCATGAAAAAATAGAAATACTGAAATCAGTATCATCATACCAAAAGAACATATGGATTCAAATGATTATAACAAGATTGATTAATTTATTCGCTGCAAAATAATACGAACAAAATGTGTGTACTACTGCTCGGCTAAACGGTACGAATACGCGGGGTCGTGTATGACCTACCTACCTACCTACATATCTGGGTATAGGTCACACCCTGGTCAGATTCTAGCGATGGTAAAATAAATCAAAATGTTGTAAAACGATAAGACTGCCATACCAATTTGAACGAGTTATATCTCAGCGAAGCTTAGCGATAGTTTGGTAGTACTCGCACAAATGTTGTAATAACCGACAAGGGTCAACTGCTGGCGATAAAATATTTAAGATTGCGGTTTTAAAGTTGTGGCTAAAAACCAAATTGACTAAGAAACATGTCTAGCGATAACTAAAAAATAAAAAATAAGTTAATAGTAAAAAAAAAAACATTTTTAAAACCAAGTTATTATTTAAATGCTGTAAAAAGAAAAAAGAAAATTTAAAGTAGTAAATTAAACCATCAATTTACTTTTACTTTAACATAAATAACATTACACAATTTATATGATATAAAAGCTTGCAGCGAGATTTACCTGTGTACATAAGCAATAATACAATATTATGTCACTTTATATGAACATAAGCAGTTAATTCTAGGATTCTCTTTAAAGTTAATTTTCTTCTTTTTAGGGAATTTAAATAAAAAGCTTGTTTTAAAAATATTATTCTTTTAATTTATTGACTGCTAAAAATAGGATATTATGCAGAACGCGTAAAATTTCCACTTATATTATATTTTTCCTAATGTTTACGTAACATAATAAAGCGTAACTGTGTGTATGTATACAGGTCATACACAAAAAACTTTTTTCTGGATTATTTTAATTTGTATCTGCGACGATTGGATGATTCACTTACTATTGTTTTTTGAAATTTTATATATCTACAATATTTTTACATAGGACCGAAATATTGTTTGAAGGTAATGATTTTTTAACTGTCAAAAATCTACATATTGCCATTTTTTTAATTTCAATGCGAAAAGTTTAATAAATGTCTTTAACACGACTACAACATAAGAAATTTCTATACAAACAAAAAATGTTCCAAAAAGTTTGATTCCAACTCCGATTCCGTGCCATTTTAATCCTGAGCAGAGTTTTTAATTTTGTTCTACTCCAAATCGATTAGCTTCGGCTCTAACCTTGTTCCAAGTTTAAATTGATATTTCACAGAGTATTGTTTAGAAACAATTAAATACTACTCGTCGGATGCCGGTTCTGTTTATAGTGAAAAATTTGTATTCAGAGCAAACTTTTTAATTCCTGTATTTTGGAGTAAATAGTATAAATTCAATATATATTGTTTTGTTATCAAAATAAAAGGGGCAAAATGTTCTGGTTTTCAAGAGATCGTAAAAACATGGTCATATCAAAAATTACTAGCTTAACATATAATAATTTTGAAAAACTGAGCCACAACCAATCCGTATCGTATTGCTAAACCACACGAATGGATAAACGGAACAGAGACAAAGCTTCTTAAGAACCTGCAAAATTGTTAGCTATTTATAATTATATATTATTTAATAGTAGGATTAGGAATAGGTAGGATATATTAATTAATAGTAGGATTGTCACACTTAAAAATAGGTGAAGACATAATTAAAAAAAAATTTTACATACATACCTGCTATATACCTACCCACCCATATACCTACAAATGTTTTGTAAAAGCTTTTAATAATAATAAAAAGGTAAAAACACACCGTGTGCTACTCATGTGATATTATGCCCATTTTCGACAAAACTGGCGACTGATAGCATAGAACGTGCAGATCGAAATCTACCTGCCGAACTTGACGATTAGGATAGAGCCAATCGATTGAATTTAAGGTGCTTGGTTGCGTGGAAAAAAGAATAGGGTATTCTCGTAATTTTTTTAGGGGTATATTAATCGCCAGTGTCCGCCCTTTCCTATATCCACTTATTCCTTCCACACGCACTGAAAGAGGAGGGGGGCTAAAATGTGGTGCCCACCTTTTCAGCTGATGGAAGAACGCGCCCCGGCCGAGATGGAAGTGGTGGAAGTGGCCTGTCAATATATGTACACGCACTGCCGTCGCTCGCTCTCAGCTTCTTCTCTCGCATCGTAGTTTTGCGCCACAGAAATAATCGCCAAAAGTAACCGCCTGGCGTAGTGCGAGTTATCGTCGCGTACCACCCTCTTCCAACACACTACCAGACCAGGAGCGTCGTCCGCGGCACCAGGAACTCCACCCCGGTAAGTGTGTTTTTCCTTTTTTATTTTATTTGACTTGAGCCTCGTTTGTTTTGTTCTACCCGTCACATTTTCTCTCCTATCGACTCAAGTAGACCTCCCAAAAAAAATCTTGACACTGGTGAAGTAGTATATTTTAGAAGAGCGATTGCATTGTCTAAGGCTGTCGCGTGCCACATCAGCCATCTTGTTTTGGGGTATCAGGAAACCGCACATACAATTCACCTAGTAACATCTCGCATACCTGGAAATCGAACTCGGGAACTCTTAGGACCATCGCCCAACCAGTGCTGATGATTATAAAGATGATGAAATAAGTGCGTAATTTTATCGATTAATTAAAAAAAATTCCTCTCACTAAAATTTCTCCTGCGTGAGCCGTAACGAATTACTTTGGTCTATACGTTTGTATAGACTAAAGTAATTTGTTTAAAAAGTAACTTGTTCCGTGTGGTATTCGATCCCGAGATCTACAACACCGCAACCAAACGCTTAGCCACTACGCTACGAAGCCGTGAAATGAATAATTATCATTCGTATCATATTTTAATAACTGTCAGTGAACTGATAATTTTTACCGTTTATTATTAAAATATTTATTCCTCAAGGTAATAAAATTCACTTACGAAGATAAAAAATGCTATAAATTATTAAGTTTACAAACGAAAAAGAAACAAACCTGTGGGCGCACGGTCAACATTATACGTTATAAATTTATCAACACTGCAGCTAAAATTATAGTTAAACATTACAATATATATATATATATATATATATATATATATATATATATATATATATATATATATATATATATTATATATATATATATATATATATATATATATATATATATATATATATATATATATATATATATATATATATATATATATATTTTTACTATATGATTAATCTGGCCACTGGCCAATATTTCTTTATTTCTTTAGCACAAAACTACCAATCCGTTAAAGATGGTACGATTTCTATTCTATTTTGAAGTCC
This sequence comes from Parnassius smintheus behrii, assembly GCA_036936625.1. Classification (NCBI taxonomy): domain Eukaryota; kingdom Metazoa; phylum Arthropoda; class Insecta; order Lepidoptera; family Papilionidae; genus Parnassius; species Parnassius smintheus. Next base: position 48,733,822 of record JAUPFT010000003.1, read on the forward strand.
GTCAGTATTAGTACAAGCATTTTGTCTATTTTACAGCCATAATTTCTTATAAAAAAAGAATCTTACAATAAAATAAAAGTACTTACTTGAAAAAGTGGTAATTAAATATTTACTTACCTATTGTACTCCTTGGGATAGTTAACCTCTCAAACACCAAGCGGCCAAATTTGACCGTTTCGATATTCCTTCAAAATTCAAGAGGTCAAATATGACCGCACTCACCCACGACACTTTAACCCATAAAAATTATTTATAGAGACTACTTTTCTATGAAGAAGTTTAGCATTATAGAATCGATTTGAAATTTTCTATCTGTTAGTGAAATAAAAAGTTAATTATCCTAAAGATTCATTAGATATTAGATTTATTTATTAGAATTACTGGGTAACCCACCCTATAGCCCCAATATCGCACCGTGCGATCTTTACTAATCACTTAAAATAAAAGATAAACTTCAAGGAAGATGTTTTATGGACGCCGAGGAAGCAGTGGCTGCGTTCCAAAATGCCGTTGAAGAGACCCCTAAGAACGAGTCAGCAAAGTGCTTTTCTCAGTGGTTCAATCGGATGCAGCGACGTATTGATGTAAATGGTCACTATTTTAAAAAGATATAATAAAACTAATAACTTGCTAGTTTGTTCAGTTTTTGATTTTCTAAATACTAGGGCGTTCAGGGCGCTATCTATTAGTGTACTTTTAGTGCGAACCCGTTTTGTCCTTTACGTACGATGATAATTTCATATGATGTGTCTATAAAATTTGGTATAAATTCGTGATAAATTTTTAAGAAAACTATTTATTAATCTATTTAAGCATATGTTCACGCGGTACATTTTTTTTTTCATTAGACAAAATTCTTTCTTGAATGATAAAATTGGGTTACGACAAAGAATGTTTGATACTGTTAGCAATTTTCCTCTACCTAATCCAGAAAGGTCGCCCCTAGCTATTCAATAAGTACTTAAAGAGTGGCTGCGATTGTACTAGCCCTGATAAGAGCGGGGATACTATTGGTTTACTTTAAGACTTTTAGCCATTGCTCACTTTATTATTTTTATACATGCTTTCATGTTTTATTTTTTATTTTTCTCTTGGAAATAGACTAAAATATTATATAAATGGATTGGAGCACCCAAATTAATAACCATCTCTTTTACTACAAATGTTTGGTATATTCAATTAGAAGTATGGTAAAATATTGTTATGTGCTATGTTTACATAAACCTAAATTGATACGCCAAAAATACACGATATGGTCTGTCTTTATTGTCAATTTTGCAATAAGTACTTTTCTAAATGTTAACTTTTACATTTTATTTAGAATTATTACTTCAGGATGTTTTTTTTATGGTAGAGGCATTTTACAAACCTTCAGTGCGTAAGGACAAAATCCGGACCCGGAAAACTATTTGTAGGTCATACAAGTACTTGTTCCACTCGGCATTAGAATCTGAGACCCTTAGTGCTGTGTCTCAATGCTAAGACTCTGCGTCATTGAGCCTTCAAAAATTTATAAATATTTTTTTAAATCAACATAATCTATTAAAATGAATCTTTATGGGGTGTTCAGTATAAAATTACGCACTGAATTAAATAGTTCACTTACAAAGGGACGCACAAAATTTTTCTTCTTAGCATTGGTTTTTCCAGTTGTAGGTAGGATTTGCCTTATTACGACGTCTCACGGCTGGTAATGTCATAAATATACGGTGCGCACCCGATTTACCTCATCGCTCCATTTCATTTCGTTGGTTGCGTAAAAGATGACTACGTAGTACGGGTATGCCAGACTGGTCTCGTCGTTTCCGATATACGTCATATGACGGTATAACCATCTCTTTGACACCAGATGTGAAATACACTGACTAAAAACGAGGAGTAGCGTTAAAATTATGAGACGTTTGATACCGCTTTTACCGATCCATCAATTCATCCATCCAATAAAGACTACAAAAATCCACTGCTGAACACAAGGGTCGCCCTATAGATTGCCTGATAGGAAAAAAAATTACCATAGTTGCAACGCTTACCAAGCGGGTTGCCAACTGCAGTTTTTTTTTATTTTGAGTTGTAATTAGGAAGATACTGCTCGCCATCTCCTTTTTCAATTTCATTCTGTCATCTCTTATCACACTCACCGAACCATCAGCTCAGTATGCGATTAAGGCATGAAAATCCTCTTTACAACTTGAGAGGCCCTTTTCCAGTACAGAACTTTCGGGCTGGTAAAGTAGAAAGAAAAAACTGAAGGATAAGATCATTGCAGAATTTTAACCACACTAGGTTTGTCGTTTTTCAGTGGTGTTTAGCTAAGGAATTTTGACAGCTTCATCGAACACAACGTAAAAGGTAGCTGATGATAATGATGATAATATTAATACTTTGATCATAAGGTCTTTACGGATTTTTCTCATTCAGTGTCCGGGCTCCGGGTACTCAATCGATATCGGAGTATGATGTGCTGAACAGTAACCGATTCTGACCCATATTCTGACGCATATTTTAACTGCTCAAAATGTATGTTATATTTTCAAGAAATTTTGTACACTAGTAAGATACTCTTCTTCGTATTTAAGCTCTTCAGCAACAAAGCTTAACTTCTTCTCCGGTTATCAGGAACGTCTCAACTATACAATCGAAAGATTTATTTTATATTTTGAATGAATATAAAACTCTATTTGTCTAACGCTTGCCACTAATTTCAAAGTGCAACCCAGGTTCGATCCCCGCCAGCACTAATAAAATTGTTAAGTGCTGTACCACGTGCTCAGCGGAGAAGGAAAATATCGTGTGCACATATTCATGTCTGAGAAATTAAAAATGAATTTTTCGAAGACATGTTAAATTCGTCAAAATGCATTGAAGAATCGCGGTGGACATTTTCCTGCTTATAACTAATCTATTTTATAAGTAAGACTGGAATATTCACTTAAATTCTAAATGAAAGACTTTTTAAAGCTCTTATTGACGTCAAAATCTACACGGAAAACAAGACCATCTAATAAAATAACTAGTGAAAATCTCTGGGGGTTTTTCAGTGGAATAATACAATTTTATTTACAGATTTCAAATGTTTCTTTCAAAATTAGCAACGCTAAATTAAAGAAAAGGTTTTGTTGTTGCAATTTCCCATACTTCAAATAATATGCGCTAATAAAAGAATATGCGCCCAACCGTAAAATTATCAATGTCCATTAAGCTCACAATTACGATTAACAACAGAAACCAAACCAGGTAAGACCGCGATAATATCCTTCTGACGAATTTCTACAAAGAAAGAAAGAAAGAAAAATATTTATTTTTTACACACACAAGGCACCAGAACACAGAAACAAAATCAAAACAAAAAAGTAACAATTTATGAACAAATAAACAGCCAGCCAAAATTAGGAAAAAAAATTATACATAATATATATTCTTAAAACTGGTGCCTCAGGGTGATGCCAAAAGATAGGAACCAATTCAGCATGATGTCAGGTTGTAAACCTAACGCTGATTTTCTATTGGCCCCCTGGATTGAATTCGTCTTCATCTCTAAAACCAGTTACCGTTTAATACTGATTGTTCTTGACTCATACATATATATATATATATATATATATATATATATATATATATATATATATATATATATATATATATATATATATATATATATATATCATACATAATTACTTATATAATAAATGATTAAAAAATGTGTATATAATATACGACAGGATACTAATTAAATACTTTATTATTAGCAAGATACTGCGCGTGAAACTGTAACAACATAATAACATCAGCAAAAAAATAAAAATAAAATAAATTAAAATAAAATATAGAACATAAAATGTTCCATATTTTATTTTAATTTTTTTGAGAGGTTCAAATAACCATCAGATATAGGACATGCTAGCATTAGTGTTAACCATGCCTAGGTCTTTTTGTGCATTGAGCAAGATGGTTATAGAGCTTAGCTGCCTTAGAGGTGGTGGTATGTTACTCCATATTTTCGAGGCTGCATAGCAAAATGCTCCCTTGAAAGAGGCCGATTTGTGCTTTTGTACCGAAAGTTGCTGCAAGCACTGTCTTCTATCACATTGCCTCCTTGTTTATTATACAAGTAAGATAGTTCTTGATATTTTATGACGCCAAAAAGCAAGCCCGCCAGATGAAATTTCCGTCTCGACTTCATTTTAAGTATTGCGTGATCATTAAAAAACGGAGTGACGTGCCACCGAAAAGGAACTGTGAAACAAAAACGGGCGCAAGCGTTTTGAACGCGCTGAACAAGCCGCTCCGTTCTGGCCAGTAGACGTGGACCGTACACAGCATCAGCATAATTAAGCTTGGATAAGACTAACGACTCGACCAGCTGTACACGCAATTCCTCCGACAAATACGGCCTAATTTTATATAACACATTGAGCCGGTAGAAGCAATTATTTGACAGCTTCGGCAACATGTTCCTCAAACCGTAAGCCCCCATCAAGCTTTAAACCTAAGTTCCGTGCTATGTTTACCCTTTTTACTTTCTTTCCCTTCAGTACAATGCCTAAATCTTCCGGTAATTTATTAAATTGATTCTTTGTCCCGAATATCATATAATTACTTTCATCAGGATTTAATAGTAAACAGTTATGCTCAGACCACACAGTGACACGTTTTAATCGTTATTTAAATCCTTAACTGCTGTTTCGCATTGATAGGGTTTGAACGAGATGTAAAGTTGTGTGTCGTCTGCATACATATGATACTGACATTTTACAATATTTTTTGTAAGTCCGCACAATATAAGTTAAAAAGAATAGGGCCTAGAATGGAACCCTGTAGCAATCCTCTGTTCACAGGTGCTTGGTTAGAATCCACAGAGGTTTCATTCCCACGACACAAACTGACCAATTGCTTTCGATTGGATAAATAACTATTAAACCAGGACAGCGTGCTACATTTGAAACCATAAAAACCCATTTTGGACAGTAATAAAGGTATATTTATGGCATCAAAGGCACGCGAGTAATCTAATAACACCAGTGTGTGTGCACCCTGCACATGCGCTCGTCTTGGGCCGACAGGATATTATCCACTACATCAATCAGAGCTGTAGTAGTACTACGTCTCTTACGAAACCCAGACCGCAATTGAGAAAGAACGTTCTTTTTCTCAAGATATTCCGTAAGATGCTGGCAGACAATCTTTTCTAATACTTTTGACAGGCATGGTAAAATGCTAATAGGGCGTATATCTTTAACAAACAAACAAACAAACATACAACACATCACATTACCGTGGGATGAGTCGTTATTAAAATACTTCACTGGCACCGTGTTCATTTCGTGGCAATCCATTTGATATAAAATAAAAACAGTAGTTGAAGTAAATTTAATAAAAAAACTAAAATACATGCTACCTTATTATTTGTTTATAAGTTATATATAAATTGTAAAATTTGTAAAATGAAACACGAAAAATATTAGAATTTATGAGCAAAACATTATTTAATATTAAAATGAGGAAAAAAATTGAAGATTTGGGTGTTGGCGGCTCGCTAAATAGTCCATAAAAATATAGCACTTTCTTATTAGGTTTTTAGAGGGCCATCTGTTTTAATATACGGCTTGTAATTTTAGTATTTACAAAATACAAGTTTTCACCAAGCGAAAATGTTCAGTAGTTATTTTTTTACTTTCATTGTTAAAATAAAACAACTATTACATGCGATTTACTATTAGTTTTATACAATATCATTAAGTATTTCACTGTTTGTAAAATTCCCTCAAATTATTTTGGGAATTACGATTAGGTAGGTATAATATAGTTTGGAGGTACCAGTGTAAGAAATCTTTGTTTTCTTGTGTTTATCACTCTCCGTCTCTTTGCTTCCGTGCATAATCGTAGTGTCAGTAATTTATGTATAAAAATAAATAATTAATAAAGTACAGTGTGCCTTGATGCGTAGGCAAGGCAGGCACGGCAAACAATGTCCTCGCAAAAATGTTCCAGTGGAAGTTAACAAAGAGACTATTCAGAAATATTTGTTTTATATTTTCTATAGTAAGTAAGGTCAGACCCGCCTTCTAGCTGTTTCAACCGAGGAATTTTGTCACAGCTTATACGTTTTACCATCAAGTTATCTCGGAAGGTAACTTGATATTTCATGAAATATGAGTAACAAATGAGAACATAGCCCCCCCGACGGCAAAATGATGCTGTGGTCATAGATATCTACCTCAATCATCGATGCGTATATGGAAAGTATACAACAACAGTACGCACAGTTCAGGACTGAAATTTGTTATGAGCATAACTATTTTTAGATACTATACATGGTTATTACACTTTTATCGCGTATTCTTTCTGATAAGGTACGCTTGAACTTTGAGTGAAAAGCATACTGTACATATATATATATATATATATATATATATATATATATATATATATATATATATATATATATATATATATATATATATATATATATATATATATATATATATATATATATTCAATTCGGCTGGGCAGCGTTCGGGAAATTACGACATATCTTTTCGTCAGGTATACCTCAATCTCTAAAAACTAGATTGTACAACCAGTGCGTGTTGCCAGTGATGACTTATGGATCTGAGACGTGGTCCTTCACTGCTGGCCGTATGAGGACGCTTAAGGTCGCTCAGCGAGCTATGGAGAGGGCTATGCTCGGAGTTTTTCTGCGTGATAGACTCAGAAATGAGGATATCCGCAGTAAAACCAGAGTGACCGACATAGCCCAACGGATTAGTAAGCTGAAGTGGCAATGGGCCGGCCATATAGCTCGAAGAACCGATAACCGATGGGGAAGAAAGGTTCTCGAGTGGCAGCCTCGTACCGGTAGGCGTAGTGTAGGGCGACCCCCCACTAGATGGAGTGACGACCTGGTAAGACATGCAGGAAGTCGATGGATGCAGGTGGCTCAGGACCGTGCTTTGTGGCATTACTTGGGGGAGGCCTATATTCAGCAGTGGACTTGTGAAAGGCTGTAATGATGATGATGATGATATATATATATATATGTATATATATATATATATATATAAATATGGTGTGTTATTAATGTGTATAGATAGTATTTGCATGTTATACAAAATAACACTAATATTGTAATTAAAGTCGTAGTTACTTCCTGTTCGCCTGACGATTCGGTGACAAAATAAAAAAAATTACTATGTAGATTATATAACATATAGTGACTTATTGACCCTTGAAGTTACTTCTGTAACCGTTTTGGCGTTGCGGAAAGTGCAGCTATTCGCCCTTGCGTAGCAAATTGCAGTTACCCACTACGGCGGGCGGGGGCTGCTCTCCGTCCGCGCCTACGAATTTACAAAAACACTCTAGGGGTAGGGAAGACAAGAATACGAGGAGTCGGGGCGTGCTGATACAGTTTTAGAATCTGTCGAAATGATTCATCTAATCTCATTAGCCGATCACCATAGATTTTTTCCAAAAAAAAAATCGATTTAACTTATTATTATCCTACGAAATGTATAAATTACAATATTTGTATTTAATTATGACAATAAATGCCGAAAAAAAGTATGTGGCGAATTGACAATTTATTGTATTTTTTGTTGAAGGTAATTTGATATATTATAGAGATAAGTAAGATTTAAGTACCTTTATAATAAAAATACTACTCTTATAATAAAAATAATTTTGTTTCTCACAAAGGACTTCATTATTTAACAGTTACCTTTAAATTTACATAAAGTAATAAATACATGATTAGTTGATAACTAATTGTTGCATATTTTTTAATTTAATGACATTTACTTAGTACATTTCTGAGTTTGTATACTTTACTAATACTTATTACGCGTTTATATCCTAAATGTATACAATGTCAGAACATGTCGGTTCTAGCCTTTTATAATGTCTTATCTAATTTAATCAGTGTTAGAAGGTATACGCGACTAGTACGCAGAAACCATGTATATTTTCTGAAAATTTTATTTGTTCTACACATTCTGAAAACATATGGTGTAAGATCACCATTAATGCGTGCTGTTCTTGTGTACTTTCAATATACGTATCCTCTAGTAGGAGACAAATGCAGATTCATTATCACCCTTGAGAACTAATACGGAATTCCTTTTCCTGGTTTTGAATAAAAAGGAGACCCTTTCTTAACGTACGTAGAGTGTACGAATCCCAGGAGCATTAAGTGCTACTCGCTGGTATTCTGTGAGTGCATGCTCTATCCTCGGTCGAGATGACTCATTCGTGTCACAACTTTAAAATGGCTGCAGCATGGTTATACTGCGTATAAACTTGATGGGCAAAGCTAACGCATATATAGTAATCTGAATAAGAGCATCTGTCTTTCAATCTCAACAGAGCCCTCATGATAGTGGCGTTAATGTTGGGCTCTACGTATTTTCAAGTTGTCTAAACAATTTTATCAGAATAACTCTTGTCTCTATAAATATCTCTTCGCTTTTGAGCAATTCAGAATATTTAGAGACGATAGCAGTAGGCAATGTAGCAATAAAATCCCGTGTGATAGCGGTAAAACCCTAATGCGGGACGCTACGCTCACCTCTCATCACGTTCAGTATCGTTTAGTGCCGGATTAGCATCAGAAGCAGATGAACAGATTAAGTGGCGCAATACTGAGTTTCTAGGAGACTACAATATTTTAGCATGATTTGCTACAGAGACTATCGGTCTGTGGGGTCTATATGTTATGAAACTGAAGGGGTGTTATCCGCGGCTGATCTTCGCCACTGGTGATAAGGGGCTGGTGCTTTTCTCGCTCATAGGCTAAGTACAGCCATTCAACGAAGAAAGCAGCACTATACCTCTTGGTATTATCCCCTCAAGTGCTATAAAAGTCCCATGCAGTCGAATGCGCCCGGCAAATCCAGAGCGGTCGCATGCAACCACACCTACACCTACACACTAACAGCGCTTAAAACCTTTAAAACTTATATTTAGAGAAAACTTTTCAATGAAGAAATTTAGCATTATAATCTATTAAAAATTCTCTATAGTGATTTTAACAAAAGTCAGGTTTTACTTCATTACAAAAAGATTTGATGTATTTTGGTAAAAAAAAATATACCAAGCGAATGTCCGCGGCGTGAAAATCACAATTATTTAAATATATATTACTCGAAATTATAATAAATAATTATTACGTAAAAGATAAATTTTATTCACACAAAAACTTTCTTTACAATTTTATAATAAAATCCTATACTAAAACACTAGAAAAATCAAAAAATCAACACAATAACATAAGGCGTATAAAATGAACGTAGATTATAAATAAATATTCATAGGATAACAGTTTTTTATTACACTAGAGAATAGAATATTTTATATTGATTATATAATGCTAAACTTCTTTATAGAAAATTAGTCTCTCTCTCTCTCTCTCTCTATATATATATATATATATATATATATATATATATATATATATATATATATATATATATATATATATATATATATATATATATATATATATATATATAACACAAAAACTTATATATATATATATATATATATATATATATATATATATATATAAGTTTTTGTGGGTTAAAGTGCTGTGGGTGAGCGCGACCTCATGAGACCGCTATGGGGTTGAGAAGTTAATAAACTTATACTAATATGATAATTATTTTTTTTTAGTAAATGTTCTGTATATGTTATGTAATATAGGATAATATGCTATGTAAAGTGGACTTGTGAAGGGCTGTAATGATGATGATGATATAAAAAATTTTTTTGAATGGGATTCCTTTAAATTAATTTAGTGTTATGTGTAAGATATTTTCAAGACGTTATATTTTATATGCATCACAAATTAGTGATCTTTATCAACATTGCCGAAGACTGTTATTATAAACGTGTAGTAGCTGTGAGAGAAAATCCACTACCTCATATAGTCCTGCGAGTGTCGTAATAAGATATTGGCAGCATCTTCTCGATAACTACTCAAAATAATAAAAAATGCGGTTGCCAACCCGACTCCCAAGCGGTACCCCGCACTATGGCAACATGTCTCTATAACGCATGTTACGGTGAGGTCTGTGTTCAGCAGTGGATATTTACAGGCTGAAATGATGAATTGATTACGTCAGAGTGATTGACGCGGTAAGAAAGACCTGCAAGACTTCTTCAGGCTATTCAATGAGACCAACCCTGACTTTCGTTGCGCGACATCTCAACGAGCTATCTCCCCTTAAAATACATCATCACGTCGAAAGCCAAAGTCACCTACATCCGTTTTATATGTCAACGGAACGAGTCGCAACGCAACGCCACAAGTCTCTACGTTGCACAAAATAATTGCAATGTCTGCGAATTCACTGCCGTCGCAAAATTTAAATATGATCACGCGGTAACCGTAATACTTCACTACGCGATACGGTCTGTGAGCAGGTTGATGATAGTGTAACTAGGGTGACCTCAGTCATCATTCTTCATTCATTAAACCCATGAGTACTCCTCCGCCGAAGCCAACTTTTGTTAGGTTGGCTTCAGGGGAAGATTTTAGCAGATTTTGTGGTTGCCCAAAAATTGAGAACGAAATTATTTGGATATACAATTGGCTCCAATGGTGCCCCGAAACAAAATTGATAATGACGGGTTTCGTCTTGTTGAGAAGAAGAACATACGTTGGTCGAGAACCATCTGTAACTAGCATTGGACCGCCAACATAAAACAGAGTACAACTCTGTGTGTTGTGGAGTTAATCGTACCTTATTAGAAAATATACGCGATAAAAGTGTAATAACCATATATAGTTTCTAAAAATAGTTATGCTCATAACAAATTTAAACTATACGCGATCAGTCCTGAACTGTGCGTACTGTTGTTGTATACTTTCAACATACGCATCGATGATAGAGGTAGATATCTATGACCACAGCATCATTTTGCCGTCGGGAGGACTATGTACTCATTTGTTACTCCTATTTCATAAAATATCAAGTTACGTTCCGCGATAACTTGATGGTAAAACGTATAATCTGTAACAAAATTCCTTGGTTGAAACAGCTAGAAGGCGGGTCTGACCTTACTTACTATAGAAAATATAAAACAAATTTTTCTGAATACTCTGTTTGTTAACTTCCAATGGAACATTTTTGCGAGGACAGTGTTTGCCATGCCTGGCTTGCCTGCGTATCAAGGCACACTGTACTTTATTATTTATTTATTTTTCTACATAAATTACTGACACTACGAGTATGCACGGAAGCAAAGAAACTGGACAATGATAAACACAAGAAAACAAAGATTTCTGAGACTGGTACCTCCAAACTATATATTTACCTAATTTTAATTCCCAAAATAATTTAGAGGGAATTTTACAAACAGTGAAATACTTATTGATATTGTATAAAACTAAACGTAAGTCGCTTATAATAGATGGTTTTAAAAAAAAATCACTGATACACTACTGATGACGGTAGGACTTTTTTCTGCCTAGAAGTCCGATTAAGTTAGTACTACTTTCTTTTTTATTTCTAACGTAAACATTACTGCCTGCACTGCTACATTCCGATCTAAAGGCTATAAAGAGCCAGTTTTAATAGCAAGCTGAAAGGTATTCCATTGTAGTCCTAATGGATGACAATGAATCTATACCCTTCTATTACTGATATCCATTGTTTGCAGTAGCCACTATCTGTCAAGTGGCCTGTCAGTTGCCTCCTATTACTGCAAAAATACTTCCATATATTCTTTAACTTCTGGTCGTTTGGAAAACCCGTTATAAATAAATAAATAAACAAAATTATTGAAATTCACACTAAGGCATTTTAATATAATATTTTATACGTGGTAGAGCGCCGCTTTAGATATATTATAGTTGTAGCACGAATGGGTTGGCTTGACTGGGGTAAACCACGCTCTCACAGAATTCCAGCGTCAAATAGCAGTTTAATACTGCTGTGTTTTTAATCATAGTAGCTTTTACTTATTTTATCGCGTATAAACTTTTTAAATACCCGACATTTCGAGCGCTTTACAACACACATGGTCACGGGGGGGGGGGGGCTGAGATTTTCAACGTCCAGATGTCATAGTTAACCGCGGTTACCATAGAATAAAATTAAACTTTTGTCCCGATCTACACAGTATGAACTTATCGTACCTTGAAGTCTTGCAGTTGTATGCTTGGGTTGGGATTTAATTTTATGTATCATAAGATCCCAAGCAGATGGCAGCACCCAGTCATCTTTTCTATTGAAATTAGTATGTTTTTAGATTTCAATAGCTTTGCTAATCATCCTTGGAAGGAATCGGTGTTCTTTACTGGGGATTTGTTTTCTATCAAATCTGATGTAGTTACGGGGGAGATCCTGTACGTATTTACAGACTGCAGACTTCCCGGAGCGCTAATTCTTCACATCAGCTATATGTTGTTCAACGTGGGTTTTTATGGATAGTCGTAGTCTGTCCTATGTAGGAGAAACCACATTCACAATCAAGCTTGTACACTCCTGCATCTTGCAGAGGACGTTACATTTAACTGATGGTAAAAACTGACCAATCTTCTTCGGCAGCTTGAAGTATGTTTTGATGGAAGCGCACTTCAAGATGTAACCAATCTTGTCAGTGACTCCTCTATTAAATGGCAGTACAGCAGGTACACGCTCTACTGTGGCCGGCTTCACTCGTTCACTGTGACGTAGTCATGGGACTCGAAGCTTGTTGTCAATCACCGAGAATCACCGTTTAAATATCTATCTGTATGAGTATTTTTTCTATACACAGTATGGCTCAAGGTGTTATCAGGATTCCTAATTACTAACACATCTAGGAAAGCTACAGTATTGTTTGCCTCTAACTCCATTGTGAACTGAAATTTAGAATTTATAGTGTTAAGATGATCTAAAAAGTTAAATATACGAGATAAAATCCGTAAAATCTAGTATGATTTAAATGTGTAGTGTTTGCGTAAATATAAAAAATCATACTGCTGTGTTTTGTATGGTGAGTGTAGATATTCGGAGACAATTTTTTACTGAAAACTAGGCATTCCATCTTGGTCCACAGGGGTGAAAACGCATCTGCATTTTGATTCTTATTCGAGGATAAATGTGGATTTCTATGGGCCAAAGGCTCTACTTACCATTAGGTTTACAGTGTGTGCCTGTTGTTTGTCTCTTATTCTATAAAAAATATATTAATACTTGTAAGTGTTGTATGATATTTTATTTCATACCATTTTTATATAAAATTATATTACAATAAAGCTCCCAATAAATTATAAATAAATCAGGAAACAAATCTCAAAAATAAGTATATGTACAAGAGACATGGCTGGGTAGACAAGGGTGGATTTATGAAAAAAAATTGGCGTTGAAGAAAAAGAACTTGGTATATATATATATTGTTCGGTGATGACTATCAGAATCGATGAGAGGATAAGTACGGATTGCTAAAAGATTGGTGAGTTTGCGCGGTTGCAACGCCTTTGTTCGCATGCGAAGTCGGTAACGACGCGTGCCATGCACGTAGCGTATCAGATCATACCAAATATAAATATTTCCGTCATGAATTCGATGTCAGTCTCATTTTAGGTACACTACGGCGTTGTTCGGTGGTTTTTTCTTCTTTGTATTCGGCCCTTAGAAATTTACGACATGGGACTCTCCCTTTCTAGGGTTTTATGGTTCTATTCGAGGTTAAATTTTAGTTTAAATTAAAAAAAATGTTTTTATAGTAAACTAAGTAATTAAATAAACTCATTTACTTTTAAAAATAATATTATATAAATTGAAGTAATTGTTATCTATGTTAATTAAAAAAATCTTATGAAGCTTGTCACGTCTTACTATATCAGGCTTCAGCATTATAATATTTTCCTTAAGTTTAGTGGTCCGCAACTTTATCGAGAGCTCTTCTACTTCGGATACGTAATTAATCAAATATTTGGCCACATCATGAAGAAGTCTGAAAACAACTTTTCGCTTAAAAATAAAAATAGTTAATTCGAGCTGCGGAACAATTTTGTTCGTTTTCCTTTTACATAATTTTGTCGATATTATTTTATTATATGATTAACTATGATATTTATTATTATAGAAGTATTTAATCTTATAGGGCTGTATTAATTTATAAATGGAATAGATAAATATACATATATATATATATATATTTAGCGAAATAAATACATAAACTATTCGTAAATAAATATAGTCTTGTTTGTAATCGTGGCCCGTTCCCAATAGAGCCTGGCGCGGTTATTTTCGAGCACTGCTTCCGGCAATTACTTACAATAAGATAGTTTACGCTCCACGAGACCATATAATACGGAATGAATCATGCGATCTCGCTATGAGATAGTTACGTAGGCTCCTTATTTCGCAATTATGCATGATGAGCGCGCTTAAAAACCACGCCAACCATACTGCCGTCACAAGTAGATCCTCATTACCGACGATCTCGGATGGTGCATCCTTGTTACCCGGACGTTAAGTTCAGTTTAAGTCCACCTGATTATGCGAAAGGTATGCATGAGGACAGGTATAAATTGAACATTATATACGTGTGTCCTATTTATGCCAGACAAAAGCCCGTTAAGCACTTTAGTCAAGCGTGCATAAAACTCATCGCAAACTGACTGTTTCATACTAGCCTCCTCGATACCTATGTTGTGTGACAATCAAAAGTATCGTTATGTTTCAGCCTCAGAAAGGGTCTTTATATTAATGAGCATAGATAAATCTATAATGCCCTTAGAATAAGCGAACCTACCTTTTTCATCATGGAGGGCCGCACACATATCCGTTGCCAGCTTAATTTTTATACAATTGCTAAAATCTTAGATTATGTTTAGCAATTTCATGAGATGAGAGCGAGTGGGGACTAATAATTTTAGGTCATTCACATAGAAAATTTGAGTCGCTATTATCCCTCCTTTCTGGAGCTAAAACCCCCTCCTTGATCCCTACAACAAGGTACTGAGAGGGTTCAGAGAGGTAGAACCAGATTGGACTCAAAAAATCCCCCCGGAAAATACCCCTTCTTAAACTTATTCGGTTTTCCGCATACGTCATCCGCTCACCTAGATGACAAAGGAACGTACTCCACTGCCCAATACACTGCCCGGTAAATCTCTAACTCTACACTCTACTTTGTATAGCTCGAGAACCCTCTTTAGCCATGTGTGTGGCACCGAATCGAATGTTTTGCTATAGAACATCCAGGCGGTGGAGAAAATTCGACGTTTGCGTCTAACCTCCTTGTCAATGACCACGTCAATGAGAAAAGTTTCTTTGGTTCCACCACGACCGCTTCCAAATCCATTTTGGGTTTAAATTCAGGTGACTAGTGATTTGCTTGCTCAAAATGCATGTCAGTGTCTTACAGATGATGGATAAACACGTGATGGCATTGTATTTGCTCGAGCCTGTTGTAACCTTGTCTTTTGTAACCAAATGAGTAATTTTAGAAGTAAGGAGGCTCGGGAGCGACTTTTGGTTGTGAGCGTCTTGGAACTGTCAAGGGAGCAAAGAGTGATACACCACGAACCCTTTTAGCTGGTGATGGTGCAGCCCGTCAAGCCCCGGACTTTTTCAGTTTGCAGCCCTACGAACTGCTTCAGCTACATCGTCCGGCATTATAATTACAAGGTTCATTAGCGTAATACTCGCACTCGGATTTGCCACAACTTCCATCCATGGGCTCTCGCTATGGTTAACAAACTCCGAGTACAGGCTTGTGCTCAGTTGTGTGCCTTGTAGTGGCGGTTAAGAATATCCACTACCCCATATCTTCCCGTGGGTGTCGTAAAAAGCGACAGAGGGAAACAGGCAGGAGAGGGGCATTAGCATCTTCCTGATAACAGTAACTGTACGACAAAAAAAACTGCGGTTGCCAACCCGCTCGCCAAGCGTGGCAGCTATGGAAATATACCCCACAAGAACAATTACACAAATAGATGGCCCCCAGTCCCCGGCGGCCCCGCTATTCCTGGCTACGGTGGCGACCATAGTAACGGCGGGGCTGGGGGTGCTAAGAATCTCCGGTGGAGGTTTGGTTGCCACCTACGACGACTCGACTTGGCAACATTTAACGCACGCACCCCGAGGACTGACGAGAAGATCCTGGAGCTGGAAGAAGAGATAGACAAGTTGCGCTGGAATAATAAAGCATTATCCGAGCTCCGAAGAAAGGGGGACGACACGGTGATTCTCGAATCCGGCAACTTGTTCTATCACCGGGAGGGCGAATATCTGTCCCAAGGAGGTGTCGGATATATCGTCCACAAGTCTGTCGTCAACAACGTTGTAAAGATTGGGAGTGTGTCGACGAGGGACCTGATACACAGAATCACCAAAGGGTATTCGCTGAAGGTCATACAGGTTTACGCACCAACCTCGGCACATCCCGATGAGGAGGTGAAGGAAATGTATGAGTATATTTCCAGAGCCATGCATTCCACCAAAACCCACTACAGGGTGTTGATGGGAGACTTCAACGCAAAACTAGGCACAAGAGAAAGCGGTGAGCTGAAGTAAGAGAAATTTGGAGTAGGGCAACGGAACCGAAGGAGCCAGCAGCTGGCCGACTTTATGGAGAAAGAGGGACTCTTTATGATGAACTCTTTGTTCCAGAAGCGGCCCTACAGGAAGTGGACCTGATCGAGCCCCGACGGTTCGACAAAAAATTAGATTGACTTCATTATGACGACCAGACGCCAACTGTTCACTGATGTCTCAGTAATCGCAAGGGTGAAAACTGGCAGCGATCACCGAATGGTTAGAGGCACACAACCTAAACGTTAAGTTGGAGAGGTCTCGTCTAATAAAGTCAACGCTCCGTCCCCCTCCTGCTCTAATCCAGAATCCCGAAAACTTTCAGCTCGAGATACGTAACCGCTTTCAGTGCCTAGAAGATTGCAATGCAGTGGACGATATGAATGACAAGCTCGTGGAAAATGTCCATGCGGTCGGAGCTAAGTACTGCAAGACCCGCCGCAGAAGAACACAAAAACTCTCCGATCACACTCTTAATCTCATGGCTGTTAGACGGGAGATTAGGCTGCAATCGTCAACAGATTTGACAGCATAAAGGCAACTGAACAGACAGATCTCCTAATGCATGCGGCGAGACTTACTCAACTTTAATACCGCTCGTATTAAAGAAGTGATCGAGCGGAACCAGGGCTCCAAAGTCTTTGCCAGAGATCTGTCTGCCAGTAAGAGCCAACTGTCAAAGCTGAAGACTGAGTGTGGCAGCATTGTTTCCGGGACACCTGAGATTTTGAGTGAGATTGAGAGGTTCTATGAGCAGCTGTACACATCATCGTTGGAGCCACACGCAAGTGTGACTAACGATCCGAGAGCAAGTCTTATCCGACACTATTCAGATAATATCCCGGACGTCAGTCTTAGCGAGATTAGAATGGCTCTCCAGCTTACAAACGGCAGGGCCCCTGGCGAGGATGGAATTACAGCAGAGCTTCTGAAAGCGGGTGGAACACCGGTTTTTGAAGTCCTTCAGAAGCTCTTCAATTTCGTCCTCCATGGTGGCACTACTCCAGAGGCGTGGAGCAGAAGTGCGCTGGTCTTGTTCTTTAAGAAAGGCGACAACGCTCTCTTGAAGAATTACAGACCGATTTCTGTTTTGAGCCGCGTTTACGTGCTGTTTTCGAGAGTCATTACGAATCGTCTCGCACGCAGACTCGACGACTTCCAGCCTCCCGAACAAGCTGGTTTCCGAAAAGGCTTCAGTACCATAGACCACATACATACCCTGCGGCAGATTGTACAGAAGACTGAAGAGTACAATCTGCCACTTTGCCTGGCGTATGTGGACTATGAGAAAGCCTTTAATTTCGTCGAAATTTGGGCGGTGCTACAGTCCCTTCAGCGGTGCCAAGTTGACTGTTGGTATATCGAAGTGCTGAAGTGTTTATACAGTAGGGCTACGATGGCTATCCGATTACAGAACCAGAGCTCGAAACCTATCCAACTGCAGAGAGGTGTAAGACAGGGTGACGTTATATCCCCGAAACTCTTCACCGCTGCATTGGAAGACGTCTACAAGCTACTGGACTGGAGAGGATACGGTATTAACATCAATGGCGAGTACATCACTCACCTTCGATTTGCCGACGATATAGTCCTTATGGCAAAATCGCTGGAGGACTTAAGCACTATGCTCAATGACCTCAATAGTGCCTCCCAACGGATATGTCTTAAGATGAACATGGACAAAACAAAGATCATGTTTAATATCCATGTCACACCTATGCCGGTAGTTGTTGGGAGCACTATGCTCGAAGTTGTTGACGAGTACGTTTACCCGGGACAAATACTCCGACTAGGTAAGTCCAACTTCGCCGAGAGGTCAATCGACGGATTCAACTCGGCTGGGCAGCGTTCGGGAAATTACGACATATCTTCTCGTCAAGTATACCTCAATCTCTAAAAACTAGATTGTACAACCAGTGCGTGTTGCCAGTGATGACTTTCGGATCTGAGATGTGGTCCTTCACTGCTGGGCGTATGAGGACGTTTGAGGTTGCTCAGCGAGCTATGGAGAGGGCTATACTCGGAGTTTCTCTCCGTGATAGACTCAGAAATGAGGATATCCGCAGTAAAACCAGAGTGACCGACATAGCCCAAAGAATTAGTAAGCTGAAGTGGCAATATGGCCGGCCATATAGCTCGAAGAACCGATAACCGATGGGGAAGAAAGGTTCTCGAGTGGCAGCCTAGTACCGGTAGGCGTAGTGTAGGACGACCCCCCACTAGATGGAGTGACGACCTGGTAAGTTATGCAGGAAGTCGATGGATGCAGGTGGCTCAGGACCGTGCTTTGTGGCATTTTTTGGGGGAGGCCTATGTTCAGCAGTGGACTTGTGAAGGGCTGTGATGATGATGCTGATGATGAGTACAGGCTTCGCCAGAAGGCGACAGCGTCGGCCTGATTTGTATTAGTATTATGAATATTTCACCCTTTACCAGGTTTTGTGTGTCATAAGAGTCCCTGATACAGGCTTATTATATTAAAAGGGCGCTACAGTCATTAATATAATATAATGTACCCATTGTTTTGAAATAAAAAAAATAGGAGGCGACTGACAGTCCACTTGACATTTAGTGGCTACTGCAAACCATGGATATCAGCAATCAACTTCAAACATATAAGGCTATAGATTCATTGTCATCCATTAGGACCACAATGGAATACTTTTCAGCTTGCTATTAAAACTGGCTCTTTATAGCCTTTAGATCGGAATGTAGCAGTGCAGGCAGTAATATTTTACGTTAGAAATAAAAAAGAAAGTAATACTTACTTAATCGGACTTTTATGCAGAAAAAAAGCAGTAGTGTATCAATGAATCTTGTGTAGAGTGAATTTTTTTTTATATCATCCTGCTGGCGTTGACTTCAGGTACGGACACCCTCCGTTTCCTCCTTAGGTAAAATCGGCACGATTTTATCCCACTTCTGACACCAATTGTTACGAGCTTGAGGTTCGTGACAATAAAAATTGCCGATAGAATTACCGAAATTAACTCTTTAATTCACTTTACACTAATTAAATTTAAAACACTAATAATTAATCACACTGATTCACTTTATTCCGCTCCGAAGCTTCGCTTGTCTCGCCAAATTCAATACTTCACCGATCGCGTATTGCAGCGCCTTTATATAGGGCTCTTCCACGAAAACATCCAGAATATTCCATAATATTCGAGTAAATACGCGCGCCAACCGACCAAGCGCAGAAAAATCGAGTGTAGAGCTTCTAGAAAGTTTAGTTCTTCAATTTGATACTAGATGGCGCTGTCGGTAAAAAATTAGTCATGACATTTTCTGGAAAGCTCTCTCCTCGCTCTGTTACGCGACACTAGATTGCGCTAGTGCCATGAGATGAGATGTCAACTTAGCCGCGCAACTGTAATGTTCTTAATGGGTGTTATTCAAGGAAACGACCACATTAGTTACGTACTATTTAATGAATGCGCTGGTAATAATCTAAAATAATGCATATAAGGTATAGTGCAAACTCAGCATACATACGGTTATAAAGTAGCGTACTTACTTACTAAACTAAAGGAGCATACATATTATTCTTACACTTCACCTCCCGAGGACATAGAAAAAAAAGAATTAGGTACATTCTTTTTTTTTACATAATTTTTACTAGATATTTACTTGAAGTATCATCTTTTAAAATAATAGTGTTTAATGGACATAAGTTACTTATTACAAATAAAATGGTACATACGTTTATCCTTATCATTATACATTGCAATGTTATCTAAAATTAAATCTTACATTCAAATCTATTGACAAAAAGGCCTAGTCCTATTCTTATGTACTAATTCAATTTTATTATTTTTAATTATTTTTACGTTACAACCTAAATCTTTCATAACTGTATAGGGACTTTTAAATATTGCATCTAATTTACTACGTGCTTCATTTTTTACTAAAACCAAATCATTTTTCTCATATTTTGCAGAATTGACAGACTTATCATCGGTTTATGCTTATTAATCAACAAATTTTTCTTTGCATCTTCATGAGCTAATTGTAACCTGTATTTTAATTGTAATGGATAATTATCTATATTGTACAATGGTTCTACGGTATTACTTATGCTATCGGGTATTTGACAAAGTTTTCCAAAAACAAGTTCATATGGCGTGTAATTTGTTTCTGAATGGACTGTGTTGTTAAAACTGAAGCACCAAAATGGTAACCAATAGCTCCATGTATCCGTATAATTGTCACACTGGATCCTTAAAAATGCGCCCAAAGTTTTGTGAGCATTTTTAAGAGATCCAATCGACTGATGGTAATAGGCTGTAGAAGATAATTTTTCTATATTAAGAATTTTCAAACCTGTTCCATGGTTGCAGAAATAAATTCTGTTCCTCGATCTGTAGCTATTGTCGTCCGAATACCAAATCTTAATATGAACTGTCTAACAAGTGCATCTGCAATGGACACTGTTTCTTTGTTTTGCAAAGGAATAGCTTGTACAAATTTTGTTAACTCGCATTGCATAGTCAATATATAACAATTACCATTTTCGTCTCTATCTAAGGGTCCCACTACATCTAAGTATATCTTTTCAAAAGCCGAGGAAGCTGTTGTGGTAATTTCCATCGGTTCTTTTATGTTACGAAAATATTTATGTTTCTGATATTTTGTACACTTTTTAACAAATTCCTGGACATTCTTGTCGATACTTGGCCAATAGTATCGACTTTTGATTGTATTTATCATTCTGCGCACTCCATCATGACCGCTGGATGGCAGTAAATGAAAGTCATTCATAATAAGTGTCTTTTCGTTGTCATCATCTATTCTTTTTACACCTCGTAATATGCATATTCGCGGTCCGGACCAATTACTAAGTGTTGTTATTTCATCACAAACATATATACACACTTCATTGATACGTATCTTTTCACAAAAATTGCTTAATTTCTGCACAAATTCGGCTCGCGAGAAATGCGCCTTGAAATCAAGATTAATATATAGTGTCTTTTTACCCTCTATAAATGTAAAACATTCAAATTCTTCAGTTATCAAGCCATTATCTCTAATTTGTTTTAATTTGTTGCCTTCAATCAAACACATTTGTACTGAATCACACGGTTTTCTTAATATATCCACAACTCTTGGTTGATCAGGCCAATTTTTAATGAATTTATTAAGATCCTTCTTTTCATCGTCATTCTTACTCTTACTTAACTCTTTCAGCTTTTTCTTTTGCGCTCTGGTCATTACAGCCATTACTTGTTCATTCATACTTTTAAGTTCATCAGACGTTATACAAACTCTCGATAAACCATCTGCCACAACATTGTCTCTTCCTTTCACATAGACTATTTTAAACTTATATTCTTCTAAAGTTAATCGAAATTTAAGTAATCTACTTGACGGATCTTTCATACCAAAAAAATATATTAATGGTTTGTGATCTGTCATTATGGTGAATTTGTTTCCATACAAGTATGGTCTGAAATACTTAACGGACCACACTATTGCCAAAAGTTCTTTCTGAATAGTTGGGTAGTTTCTTTCTGCTTTATTCAAGGGTCTACTGGCATATGCAGCTGGTCTGAGATCTTTATTACATAATACAGAACCAATAGCAGTACTCGAGGCGTCTGTTTGTAAAATAAATTCATGATTTTCGGAAAAATCGGGATACTGTAAACTTGGTGATGATATTAAAGCATTTCTTAAAAATTCAAAAGCGTTTTGACATTCATCAGACCAAATAAATGGTTCATTTTTCCTACTTAACTTATTCAAAGGTATTGCTATATCCGAAAAATTTCTTATAAATTTACGATAATAGTTGCAGAATGCTACAAACCGTTTTACTTCATCTGCATTTTTGGGAGTAGGATAATTTCGTAATACTTTTGTTTTTTCTGGATCTGGTAAAACACCTTTTTCTGTAACCAAATGTCCTAAATAAAGGATTTCTTTCTTTAAAAATTCACATTTCTGAGGATTTAGTTTTAAATTTACTTTTCTCAATCTCTCCATTACAGTTATTTAATTTTTGTTATGGGAAGACAGATTTCTTCCAAATACAATGAGATCGTCCTGATATACTAAACATTTATCGTAAGTTAAACCAGACATCGCTACAGACATCATACGACTAAAGGCATTAGGGCTGATCTTTAACCCCATTGGTAAACGCTTCATGCAATATTGACCAGCATTTGTAGTGAAAGCTGTTAATTTACGACTACTAGGCTCTAAACTTACCTGATAGTAACCTTGGTGAAGGTCAAGATGAGTAAAATAAATGGCTCCAGCAAGCGTATCTAAAATTTCATTAATATTTGGTAGAGGAAATTGGTCGTCACAAATAACCTCGTTCAATTTTCTGTAATCTACAACTAAACGCCATTTTTTTCTCATTACCTTTGCTACTTTTCTTAGGTACTAATAATATTGGACTGGACCATTCACTATTTGACTCTTCGATTATATCATTTTCTAACATATTCTCAACTTGCTTAGTCATTTCTGGTTTTAATGCCTGTGGTAACCGATAAGGCTTGACGTAAACTGGAGTAGAGTTTTAGTTTAAAACAATAGATTGCTCATAAATATTAGTTGTCGTTAACTTATCTCCTTCTAAATGAAAAATGTCAGAGTATTTTGCACAAATTGCTTCAATTGATTGTTTCTCTTCTCCGTCCAAATAATTTAAATTTATTTAAGTTTTAACCCTGGTAACGTCAATATTGGTCTTATTAAATTGACAAATATCATAATTATACAAAATTTTCAAATCTGGTGTGAAAGATGGCAAGTTTACTTCCTTGTCACTAACATTAAGTATTTTAACTGGAATTCTACTATTACTAACTGTAGTTATTGCGTTTGCTATAAAGACATCCTTCGTTAACTCTTTACTGCATACTACTACTTCTCCAGTTACATCCTCATTCACAAGAATAAAATGAATAGATTCCGAGCGTGCTGGAATAATCATAGAATTTTTCATCCTATCATGTTCATCAACAAAATGTAGATAATGTTGTTTATTACTGTTAAAAAGTGTTAAATTATTTGAACCTAAATCAATATTCGCACTAAATTTTTCTAAAAAGTCTAAGCCTATGATTCCGTCTGCTTTTTGTGGTAGCGAATCAAAAACAAGAAAATTATGCTGAAACGTGGCATTTTCGTATTTTAATACTAAATTTACAGAACCTTGAAATCGTCGCTGACCACCTATTCCCTTTATTATAGTATTATCTTTATTAACAATGATATCTTTTGGCAGTACTTCATTTTTAATAATTGACAATGTTGCACCCGTATCAATAAGCCAATAGTATTTAATGTTTTTAATATAAAAAGTAACATATTTCGCATCACCTTGTAATAATAATATAAAGTGCTTAGGATCGAAAAAACTGATTCGATGTACCTGCATTGTCGTCTTTATCGCATTGATGAGTGTCAGCTACTTTTTCTACTGGAAATGAGTTTTGACCTCGTCCACGGTTCCTAACATATCTAAAACCTCTATTTCCTCGTTGATTACTATATGAAGGACGATAATTTGCTCTAGAATTTCCGCTAGAAACTTGTCCTTGATTGTAGTGGTTATTAAATTTATGCCCACGATGGTAATTGTTACCATATTGACTACGGTACATTCCTCTTTGACCTTGAGAACGTCTAAATTTGTGTGCCGAGTGGCATCCATTTTTAGATGCATACAAAATGTTACCTGGTGGTTGGAAAGACGTGCACTCCTCGTCTTTTGCTGCTTGTGTGGCATCTTTCAAGCTGCTGAAGCCGCGTGCTGAGATGATGGTGCTGATTTTTGCGCTACGCAGGCCATCTGTAAAACATTTTATGGCCAAACTTTCATTGATTGGTTTTAAAATCGAGAATACTTTCTCTTTTCCATCTGCATGAGTAATTGTCAGCTCTATAAATAACTTTTCTACCTCCGTACCATAATCCACAATGGTTCTCGAGCCTTGCTGAATATTCTGAAGCTTCGTCTGTATAGCCATAAATGATTTTTTGGGTAAAAGATATTTCCTCATATCATCAATTAATTCTTGGATAGTTTTGTATGAGCTTGCAATTCGTAATTTTGCATTTTCATTCAACCGACTTTTCAAAACAAAAGTAATTAATAATACTTTACCTGGGTTGTCCAGCATGTCAGCATACATCTCCACTGAGTCTATTAGGCGCTTAGTGGTGGCCACTACACCGTCCATTACTGGAATCAAACTACACGCCACCTTTATGTCAAAATCCATTTTGCCTAAATCTACTGTAACGGGAAAAGTTCACAATTTTTTCTATTTCCTCGTATTTTTGTTTTATTTTCTGATAAAGATCTATTGCTGATTTCAAATTAATATCTTTACTTTTTTCAATAAGTAAATATATTTTACAACAGTTTTTATATGCGCTTTTCGCTTGATCTAACTTAGTTGAAATAACATTACCCTTGTATCTAGTTTGTCCCTTTTTTACTAAATAATTACGTATTTCTACTAAACAGACATAATTTTGTTGCAAAATATCAAACATAATATTCAAAATCTAATAATAGAATTGCACAAATGTAACACATTCTACATAAATGCGAAAAGTCTGACGTTGCCTTTTGTTTCCGTTTGGTGTCTTATTACTGAATGTCCGCGCGCGGTTTTAGTACCTTTAGAATTATAGCGTTATGAAATATGATACCGCATAACTGGCTCACTCACTGATATTTATTATTTTTACGAAAAAATTAACAACCCACAACACTTATTTTCACTTTCATTATGCATTCACTTCTAGTTACTGATTCTGGTTACCTTCTGTGCGCCCTCTGATGGATGATCTGATTCTCTGCATGGTACTCATCCCAATTTCCTGCTGGATCCATGTGCGGTGGCAGCTCCTGTACATCCGCAGACCCACATAAACTGCTACGAGTCCAATAATGGCCAGAACAATATAGGTCACAATGCTAAGCCGCTCCACGTGGCCTCCGATTTCTTTCAACGTGGCGTCATTGTTGCCTCCAGCCGCGTTTTGGCTGAGGAAAACCTCTTCTTTTTCCACAGTTGACCGACACATTATAATATATTATTAAGTAGTTATGTTAACTATACTAAAACTAACAATCCCCTTGGCAGAGTCATCCTGGCAGGATCGCCATGTAATGTTGGGGTTCCTAATGGGTGTTATTCAAGGAAACGACCACATTAGTTAGGTACTATTTAATGAATGCGCTGGTAATAATCTAAAATAATGCATATAAGGTATAGTGCAAACTCAGCATACATACGGTTATAAAGTAGCGTACTTACTTACTAAACTAAAGGAGCATACATATTATTCATATACTTCACAACAATACCAATAGAAATTCGAAAAATGTACATAATATCTTATATAAATTTATGTTTTTAAATTTATGACTTCGAACATTAAGTATGAATATTCTAATATAATATATAGTATTAGTATCCAATAAAATTTCTAGTTGCATATCATCTTGTAGTTAACTTTATGTCTTATTAAAATTTGTCTAATAACCTTCCCTAATATTGAATACTACAGACGTTTATTAAAAGGTGACAGTTATTATTACTCATATTTATAAGATATTGGATTCCTGGTTTTATATTTGTTTTAAAGGACAATCTACGCTACGCACCATACGACTTAATTTATGGGAATTTTTATAAAATCATATCAAATATACCATTTGTGGAGTAGATCATGCTGGTTTATTACTATCAAATTATCTAAAGAAAAAGGTTGTGCTATGAGTAAATGTTGTGAATACAAAAAGCTTATCGTAAGTATTTTTACATATTTAGGTGGATATATCGATAGATAGACAGATAACAACTTATTGCACGCCAAAACCATGAGCAAGATAAAGGTCCAAAACTGTGGTCCAATTGGTTGATCTTACTGTTAAAAGTGATTTTTCAGCGCTTAGTTTAAAAAATACTTCATGTTACAACACTACCTAGTCTAATAAGTTTTTACAACACGCAAAGATCACGGCCACAAATTGCATTAGTACGATTAAAAAAATTGTGCTGTAACCGGCTTTAATTAAGTGTTTTCGTAAAAACTAGTATTTATTGGAGATGTTGTGACCCTCAACCTCACTCCACGATGCAACTGGATAGGTTTAGTAAAACCAACCTGTACTTGGACGGACATGAAACTTGTGATTTTTAAATGTATCAAGACATTTGAGTATTGCCAGTCAATCCGGCAACGCATTAAGAAATTCACAACAGGCTAAGTTTCAATGGATTCAAAGCGCTTTCTTATAGTCCACAAAATCCATACAAAGAGACTGATTATACTCATTTCTCTTCTCGTCTTCTGTGTCATTTGCCTAACTGAATGAATGTGGTTCTATATGGTTTCTATGGTGCTATAGCCTTCTTGAAACAGCTTCTTCTTTCTGCTCGGGTGGATGGAATTCGGCGAGCTGATTCATGTTTATCCTCGAAAACAACTTATAGACGTGGATTAGAAGCAAAAATGGCCGTATAGTTTTAAATTGTCTTGGCACTTTTCTTATACAAAAAAAGTCTGTGATCCTTCTCCTCCATATCTTCGGAGTTCTCTCTTCTCCTAAAATGCAGCAAAACACAGGAACATCTCCTTAACCAATGGCAAAAAAAACTCACGCTTTCAAGATATCTGTTGTGACTCCGTCTTCTCCTGGGCTTTTTCATTTTTAAGTTTTCCAAAGATCAACTCAATCTCCCCCAGGCGTGTTAGTGTGGTTCTGGATTTATCGCATTTGGGTTGAGGTTGCTGATTTTGGAAGGCATATATATGTTCCGTAATAGCTTTCGATATTAGCGAAAATCTCAGGCTTCAGTGTTAGGGTTTTGTCATCACATTTCTTAAGTTTCAACGTCCAAAGTCTTTGCACGTAAGTTTTGAAGGAGGCACAATACGCCTCCTTCAAAACTTACGTGCAAAGACTTTGGGACCCTCGTTTTGCTCTGTTGCCTCTTGAATAAAACTTACTTTTGAGACTTTGAGGCATTTAAAAAAATAAGTATTCAATAGAAATGAAGCCTCCATTTTCACAGGAAGTTAATCAGCATGTGTTTCTGCTTCCTAACCCGAGCGGTCCCATAATCGATTCAACACCTGCTTACTTACCAACTTTGGCGTTAAGATCTCCCATGACGATATTAAATTGGGTTTTAGCGGTGTTGCGTAAAGCCTTCGCTATATCTTCATACATAACTTGTACAACCTTTTCAGTTAGTTTTTAAACAAGATAAGCTACCGTCGTCGACACACTAGAGATTTCCAAAATTTTGTCACGGAGAAATCTATTGACGAGAAATTCCACTCTACCCTGGGAAGGATCATGTTCCTCGTGATAGTAGAGTAGGTGATCTGCTTGTGATTATTTTAGGATTAGTATGTTCTCTACCTCTTTGCGAAATTCACTTAACCCCAGAACGTGCCATCTAACATTTTCAACTCTACTTCTAATTCTCCAATGTTCTGGTTGTGCCGCAGAGTTCGTAGATTGTACGTCACTAGATACAGTTTGGTGGTATCCCGCCCTCAAAAATATTGCTTGCGAATCAAATTTAAATCATGAGTACCAATACATTAAACAATGAAATAACCTATATTATATTGAAAATTAACAAATTGAGATTAGTTTGAATATTTGTTATTTTATTAATATGTATGTAATTTAATTTGTTACGTTAATTTTTAAATTGTTTATGTGCAACCAATTAATTATATTATCGATTGTGTCATTTATTTCCTTTTCATGATTATGTAATAATTAACATTTTTTGGAGAACGTTATAACTACTCGTTCGCAAACAATATACATTTATGATTAGAGTTGTATCAATTATGTACAACAGAAACAATACTGGGCCTAAGACGCTACCTTGAGGAACAATGTAATTTTTTTATGTACTAGACGAAAAGAATATTTCATTTTCTACCAATGTAACTAATCTAATAATAGCAACATATTGACGTAGATTTGATAAATAGGACAAAATCCAGTAATATTATATTACGCTCTAATAATACACCGATATTATTATCTGATAAATTTAGTAGCTTTGTATATCAAATTTAGTAGCTTTGTATAGAAAATCAAAAAGAACTGTATTTTTATACATTATTAATAATTTTATACATTATTTTGTATATCAGAAATGTCCCAATTATGTTGATCGATTGCAATCGAGTATTACTGTATCGGATGTGATTAGTATCAATAAATTGTATGTTAAAACTACCACGTCAAAAATTACGTTGTCTTATTTTATTATTATAACCAGAAATCGATTATTTTAATTATTTATTATTTAAAAAAATATCAAAAAATACATCTTTTTAGTGAATAAGAATACTACAAATAAGTTTTAAAATAATATATTTATTTTAATATAAAGAACCCCTTTCACGAAGAAAGGGCTCAAAACATTTAAAAACATTAATTCGTCCCTATTTCCCTTGTATCAGGTTCACATTAATTTTCGTTATTCGTTATGAATAAACCCTTCCCCCGTGGAAAAGGCTCACAATATTTGAATAAAAACACCCGATACAAGGTCTTCGCTCACCCACTTATTTTAAATGCGAGAATGCGGCGCCGGACACGCCGTGTGCGGTGATCGCCAACCAACCCACGCGCTCTTCCAAATGTGGAAGATAAGTTGGAAACTGAACCGTAGACCACAGTAAAATAAACTGCGAACCAGTTAAAGAGGACTTGGCTCCTTAGTACGTAAGTACAAACATTGACCGAAATCGCGCATTAACATGCGTGTAAACGCCTTACAGAATATGATCTAGAATCTGGACACAGTGAATGTAGGTCACACGGTTTTGGCAAAACGTCGAATAAAAAGCACACTGGCCATAAAAAGCCCTTCTTTAGTGCCAACACTTGCTAGACCGCCGCTCCTGTAGACGTGATGTAAGTATCAACACCGATTGCATGATCAGTACGGCTACTAGCTGCATAGCGTGTCATGAGTCTACCGCTCACCTGAAAGAAATGGGGTCACACGTTGAGCAGATATCGGCCACAACCTTAAGACTCTCCTGCCTCCAGCTACCACCCGCTTGCGGTCGACACATATGCTCCAGAAACCAATATAATAGCAGATGTAGTTGACGTTTAGTTTATTGCATTTTTAGATTATATTTGTCTCACCAATCGACAAGTTGTCTTCAATCATTCGAAGGTGGGAAATTTACAGAGATTTTTTTTTATCTAATTTCTTCTACCTATTCATCGTTTATAATTTTTAGTTACCTTCTGTCGCCTTCTTCGATGCCCCGAGAGAGTGGATATTTACACAGCGCTACTACAAGTTTTGTTTTAGTTAAGCATACGCAGAAAATGGTTCACAATTTTTAAATAGAAGGAAAGATAGAACATATTTGTTCATTGTTGTAACTTACATTTACAAAAAATTACTTTTACGAAAAAACCAGAATAACAAATTACTTCATAAATATATGGATTGCAGCAACGAAAATAGTTACGTTTTTATTAGTATTCCAATTTGTGAATAAAAATTATGTGTGAATTATAGGGTTCACTTGTTTTATTTAACGTCTGCTAAAAATAAAATATTTTCCTTTGCCTTATTACCTCTTTGCGGCACGTTGACGTGTGACACCAATCCGTATTTGGCTTTAATAAATCATATTATTGCAATTTTATTCTCAAATTGACGGTAAGGGGTTTTATGTAAATATTTTTTTGATTATCAGTAATAATGATATTAAAGAAAACAATAAATAGTTATAGATGTTAGGATCTTTTTAAGAGTATGCTGGTAATGTCGTTGTAAATTTTGATTTTCCTTTAATTAACTATTCAATTAATTATCCTTTTTACTAGAACGAAGGCATTCTTATCCATCTCCATCTTAGTCCCCAGGCGTGACAAAGCCCCCACACTCACTCATATACCCATACATATGTATTTCGTGTATGTCAGTGATAAAACAAATTATTATTATTTAAATATTACGAGTATATCAATCATATTGGTACGAGACTAAACATTTTTCTTTTTGAAAAAACGATACCCCATCGCTAGGAGTTCTCATGTACGTTGAGGCAGTTGACAGTCATAAATTGTACAAGGATAAACGTTTAAACCTTGAAGCATTTACTTGTAGGCCATTCAAATACTTGTTCCTTGCGGTATTCGAATTCACGGTCATCAGCACTGTGACTCATTGCTAACCCACTGCGCCACCGAGTCGTCATAAATATATTATATTCTGGATATTAACAGAAAGTATAATATTTATAGACGTAATAATTAGTGGACTTATGTAAAAACTTAAATTTAATGTAAACTCTTTCATTTTTACATTAATTTAGTACACAAAACTATAGCATTTTCTCTCATATCGTGGAGGCACATTGAGATACATCTAAATTCATAAAAATTAATTATTCGTAGGTCATAGAAACACTTTTCCTTTGCGAGATTCAAACCCATGACTCCTAGCACTACAGCCTAGCGCTTCTTTTTCCTCAATTGTTTTAGTGTCAAGACTTTATTCCCATGTACGATAATTATGTCTAACGTGTCACATCATTATAAAATTGTAACAATCATTTCCAGTATCTTTGCCTTCATCATGTCGTCTTATAGAATACTATAGTAATATTTGAGTTTAAAAAAATTAAACATTCACCTTGACCATAACAAGAATAGCTAGAACAATAAATAATTTATATAATTGTTTATTTTTAAAAATGGATACTGCGACTATAAGTTGAAGAAGACTACTAAGTCCTTAAGTTTTTATGTATTTTTCTTTTAAAGATATTTTAATTAGGTAGTTTTATTTACAACGTATGCTTTGTTATTACGTAATTAATATTAAAGTCAAAATGGAAAGAGAAGTTTATCAATTTACCAAAGTTAATTAATTTGTGTTATGAATTTACGTACGGTTAACTAAGTATCAGGAACACAAAAATAAGGTAGACTGTGAATAAAACTCAATTCAAAGGCAAAATACGATGAAAGTTGACAAATTAATTTCTTCAAATTTATTTGTCAACTTTCATCGTATTTTGAACTGTTACAAACATGGATCAAAGGTTTTCTTTTGCACCTTTAATCAAGTAATGAAGATAAATTGTTGCATAATAAATTAACATTTAAGTTCTACGGCATACGAGTATACTAACAAAGGTTAATCTTTTCCTTTCAATTTATTATTTTAATTATGTAAAAACAATATATATCTCAAATTTAAAAAATATGATGAGAATGCTTGGTGAAAACTTTCTCGTATATAAAAGCTAAAAAATTAAGCTAAAAACTACAAAAATTTTACAATTTACTTTACCGTGTCGTCACTATCATACTACTACCATACGGCAGGGTAGTGATCGTCAATCCTTACACTTCAGTTAACGGTTAACACATCATCATGTATGTTCTTGTTTTCAAGTTTTGAGGAATGCGTTATCATTATTTCACCTGCTAAAAAAGGCCTCATCCAAGAAATGCACAATTTTCGTGTCTAATCCTATCGTATTTTAGGCAAGCGATCATTTATAAGTTGTTAAGGTAAGGTAAAGTACCTGGTGTGAAAGTATGCACTGCAAAAAGCATCTCCATTTGCAGAGTTAATAGACATAGCAGGATAATTGGGCTTCTAAAATTCAAGATCAGCATAAAGTAAAATATTCCTATCTTTAAATCTTTTAATGGAATGAGCAGTTGTGATATTAGATCAGGGTAGGACAACGATTCGCACCAGAAAACAGCTTAATGCTCCTGGGTTTGGTATAGTAAGTGTAGAGTAGTGGAAAGACCCTTTAAATGGAAACTAAGCATTCCATCATGGAAAAACGCATCTGAATTTTGAGTCTTAATCAACGATAGATGTATATTAGGTGTATAAATCTTTCACTTACCAATGACTGAACTGAGTGCACATTTGTCATTCCTATCTACGTAAAAAAGTTAAGATCGATATCTATGATATGTTGATTTCTTATATTTACACGAATACAACACATTGAAGGACACTGTTTTTAGGGGTTTTCCCGCACAAGAATCCGTAAAAAATGTTTCATTCTTCACCTTCTTCTTCTATAACTGAACGTAAGCATGCGATATAGTGTCATTACAAGAACCACGGCACTCTTTGTAACCGGTTTATGTATGGCATGACTGGGAATCCATTTTGTAATTTTTCATAATCGTCTCTTACGACACCAAAAGGAACTGGGTGATAGATTCTCCCCGACACCATACGGCTATTCACAAAACTATTTCAAATTGCAAAAGTATATTTCATTAATTACTTACCTCCTACGTTGTAATTTTGTATTTTCGTTCGCGCTTATTAAGCTTTCAGTAAATTTTATCTCACATTTTCAGAGAAGTTATACACAAACCTGTAACGTTTTACGAGCTGCTAAAAGTTATAAAGTATATTATGTCATTACTTTAATGTAAAAGTTCATTTAAGGTACATTTTATTACGTAGCTCTCTCACAATTAAAGAAAACTCTGT
Source organism: Parnassius smintheus behrii (assembly GCA_036936625.1). Lineage (NCBI taxonomy): Eukaryota > Metazoa > Arthropoda > Insecta > Lepidoptera > Papilionidae > Parnassius > Parnassius smintheus. The sequence continues at coordinate 48,766,877 of JAUPFT010000003.1, forward strand.
GATTTTATTTCATAAAAGAGAAGGAAGACTATTCATTGCTATTGGGGTAAAGTTGATTTGGTGTTTATTAAGTGGCGTGTGGGCCAGCATAAATTAAAAAGAGATTATACATGTTATTATCCTTTTTCAACCGTTCGTTAATGTCCAATGCCAACCATATTTTTTCCCATTGTATAGAGGAATAGAAGGGATAGGGAGGGAGACTATCAGTAATAATGTTTAGTATTTAGTTAAATAGGTTCTTAGTTTAAAAAATTAATGTTGAAATATGTGAGCTATTGACATATTTGAAATAAACTTTATACATTTTTAGATTGTGTGTTGCCAATAATGTATGGTCCTGAGACATGATCCTATTTTTTAAACAAACTACCGTGTCAAGGAATTATTATTGATATTTTTAAGCTGTGTCTTTATATATATATATTTGAGATAAAACTATGAGAAGGTTGTGAACCGATCGAAGAACCGAAGATTCTCAAGTAACCTCTTATCGGTAAGTGAAATGTAGAGCGTCCCCCTATTTAAGGGACCGGGTAAGAGAAGCAGGAAGTTGATGGTGATTTAGGACTGTGCTTTACGACATCACTTGGAGGAGGCCTTCAGCAGTGGACTTGTGTAGCCGTAATGATAAAATTATGATTAAAGATGGTTTAAGATATTAAAATTTACAATACAGCTACTGAAGTGATACTTAAATTATTTGTACTTAAATACATTTTTGGCTTGTAAGTTTAAAAAATTGATCCGTAATTCCAGTAAAAAAGTTAGGTAATTCCAGTAAAAAAAGTATATTTTTTAGTCAGATATATATTTGAATCTTCGTTTTCTCAAATTTTTCTATTCCATTTGCTGGGAGGGCAGCGTTTTTTGTTTTTGTTTTTGCTACGCCACAACAAAACTCATTCTGTTCTGTCACTAGCAAGCTACATTCGCAAACTTGTTAAACTTCTCCGTTATATCTAAATTCGGAAGTATTTGGTATAATGCAAATATTTATATTTAAAACGAATTAATATTGAATAAAATAAATTAAATAGTAAAAAAAAAACATTTTAGAACCAAACTTTTATTGAAATGCTCTAAAAAGAAGAAAATAAACTTTGAATTGATTTTGGTACAAGCCATTTTTGTTTACTATTCCCACCGATAGAATTTTCCCGGGGTGTAAGTCGACATTAGTTAATACACTTCCTTGCTTAGTGATACCGTGTAGTCGGGCAGTAGTACACCATCTCCTCAAAGAGCTGAACGCGGACCACATTTTATTCGTATTATTTCAGCAAAGAAAACAAAGGTTTCATCTTATTATCATCATATACATCCATATGTTTATCTGATATCCATATCATAGGGTTGAATAAAAACAAAGACCACCATTTTGGATGTCCACCATATTGGATTTAGAGTGACGATATTTAAGTTTTCGTATTATTCGCAGCAAACCCCTTTCATATAAAACACATGATATGGGAGTGCATAAAAATTAACACAATTAAAGATGGATTGGAGCAACTTAGTTCTTGATCGCTAACTTAGATACACAATCTTCCAATTGTTTTATTGCTAGCAGTTTACCTTACCTAACCATATTTTAATAAAACGCTTATACGTATAGGTATGAATATTCATGTACTAATATATAAATAATTATGTATGTATGTGAGAGTATAAAAATAAAGTTACAGCCTATATACGTCCCACTGCTGGGCTCAGGCCTCCCCTCATTTCTGAGAGGGCTTAGGGCAAGGAAGTGTCCGCCGCGCCGCCCAAATGCGTGTTGACGAACTTCACATGTCTTGGAAATATTTTTTTTCTTATTCCTCAGACATGCAGGTTTCCTCACGATGTTTTCCTTCACCGCCGAGCACGTGGTAAATCAGCACTTAAAATTGCAATTAACAATTTCATTGGTGTCGGTGGAGATCGAACCCGGGTTACTCGCGTTCTGTTATATTTACAGCGAGCGTTAACCACTGAGCTACCACGGCTCTCCCTGGGTCCCCCGGGTGGTGCTAAATGAGCGACAAGGCGATACCACAGACTCAGCTCCACTCCGTGGTAGCGGCAATAAATATACCACCCCATTTCGCACCATGAGAAATTGAATTAAAGAAATGGCCCCGAGTTCCAGGCGCCCCTTTAATGGGGCAGGGGTGTGAAGAATCTCCGGGAGGAAAACCGGCGACGAGGTTCGCCACCCGTCACATTCTGTGTCCCGAAGAGGCGAAAAGTGGATTGCAGAGGCCCGTCGTACGTTGTACGTTGAATGTATGTGGGGCAATGAATGATAAAATGAGGCACACTGAACCTAAACGTCAAGTTGGAGAGGTCTCGTCTAATGAAGTCAACGCTCCGTCCCCCTCGTGCTCTAATCCAGAATCCCGAAACCTTTCAGCTCGAGTAACGTAACCGCTTCCAGTGCCTAGAAGATTGCAATGCAGTGGACGATATGAACGACAAGCTCGTGGAAACTGTCCATGCGGTCGGAGCTAAGTTCTGCAAGACCCGCCGCAGAAGAACACAAAAACTCTCCGATCACACTCTTAATCTCATGGCTATTAGACGGGAGATGAGGCTGCAATCGTCAACAGATTTGACAGCATACAGGCAACTGAACAGACAGATCTCCAAATGCATGCGGCGAGACTTACGCAACTTTAATACTTCTCGTATTAAAGAAGCGATCGAGCGGAACCAGGGCTCCAAAGTCTTTGCCAGAGATCTGTCTGCCAGAAAGAGCCAACTGTCAAAGCTGAAGACTGAGTGTGGCAACATCGTTTCCGGGACACCTGAGATTTTGAGTGAGATTGAGAGGTTCTATGGGCAGCTGTACACATCATCGTTGGAGCCACACGCAAGTGTGAGTAACGATCCAAGAGCAAGTCTTATCCGACACTATTCCGATGATATCCCGGACGTCAGTCTAAGCGAGATTAGAATGGCTCTCCAGCACCTTAAAAACGGCAGGGCCCCAGGCGAGGATGGAATTACAGCGGAGCTTCTGAAAGCGGGTGGAACACCGGTACTTGTAGTCCTTCAGAAGCTCTTCAATTCCGTCCTCCATGGTGGCACTACTCCAGAGGCGTGGAGCAGAAGTACGGTGGTCTTGTTCTTTAAGAAAGGCGACAACGCTCTCTTAAAGAACTACAGACCGATTTCCCTTCTGAGCCGCGTCTACGTGCTGTTTTCGAGAGTCATTACGAATCGTCTCGCACGCAGACTTGACGACTTCCAGCCTCCCGAACAAGCCGGTTTCCGAAAAGGCTTCAGTACCATAGACCACATACATACCCTGCGGCAGATTGTACAGAAGACTGAAGAGTACAATCTGCCACTTTGCCTGGCGTATGTGGACTATGAGAAAGCCTTTGATTCCGTCGAAATTTGGGCGGTGCTACAGTCCCTTCAGCGGTGCCAAGTTGACTGTCGGTATATCGAAGTGCTGAAGTGTTTGTACAGTAGGGCTACGATGGCTATCCGAGTACAGAACCAGAGCTCGAAACCTATCCAACTGCAGAGAGGTGTAAGACAGGGTGACGTTATATCCCCGAAACTCTTCACCGCTGCATTGGAAGACGTTTTCAAGCTACTGGACTGGAAAGGATACGGTATTGACATCAATGGCGAGTACATCACTCACCTTCGATTTGCCGACGATATAGTCCTTATGGCAGAATCGCTGGAGGACTTAAGCACTATGCTCAATGACCTCAATAGTGCCTCTCAACGGATAGGTCTTAAGATGAACATGGACAAAACAAAGATCATGTTCAATGTCCATGTCACACCTATGCCGGTAGTTGTTGGGAGCACTATGCTCGAAGTTGTTGACGAGTACGTTTACCTGGGACAAATAGTCCGACTAGGTAAGTCCAACTTCGACCGAGAGGTCAATCGACGGATTCAACTCGGCTGGGCAGCGTTCGGGAAATTACGACATATCTTTTCGTCAGGTATACCTCAATCTCTAAAAACTAGATTGTACAACCAGTGCGTGTTGCCAGTGATGACTTATGGATCTGAGACGTGGTCCTTCACTGCTGGCCATATGAGGACGCTTAAGGTCGCTCAGCGAGCTATGGAGAGGGCTATGCTCGGAGTTTTTCTGCGTGATAGACTCAGAAATGAGGATATCCGCAGTAAAACCAGAGTGACCGACATAGCCCAACGGATTAGTAAGCTGAAGTGGCAATGGGCCGGCCATATAGCTCGAAGAACCGATAACCGATGGGGAAGAAAGGTTCTCGAGTGGCAGCCTCGTACCGGTAGGCGTAGTGTAGGGCGACCCCCCACTAGATGGAGTGACGACCTGGTAAGACATGCAGGAAGTCGATGGATGCAGGTGGCTCAGGACCGTGCTTTGTGGCATTACTTGGGGGAGGCCTATGTTCAGCAGTGGACTTGTGAAAGGCTGTAATGGTGATGATGATGATGAATGATAAAATGGATGAAGTATGCGATATGATGTATGTATGTATGTATGTTAATAAGAGAGTAAAAAATAGTAGAAAGAATAAAGCAAGAAAGAACGGATAAGAATGATAGAAGAATATCGGATAACTTCCAGGCAAATATTAAAATGTTCTGAAAACTCGTAAGAAGTACCAGGGGTCATTCAAAACAGCCTATGATGAATGCTATAGGAGACGAGAATGGCTATATTCTGAATGATGAAGTTTTGAGTTTCGGATGGAAGGAATATTTAAAGCGTATTTATGAGTGAGGAGACGTGTGAACTAAATGAAATAGAAATTCCGAAAGAATATGAAAGAGATAGGTAGATAAGTAAAGATTAAATAAAGAAAGCAATGAAAAGCATGAAAACAGGTAAGGCTGCCGGATGTGATAGAGTTTCATTCGAATTGCTAAGGGCTGGAGAGGAAGTGGTGGCAGGCCTGCTGCACACCTTGTTTAATTTATGCTAGGAACTGAAGCTGGTACCGGTAGACTGGTGCAAAGCCGTGATAGTCCCAGTATATAAAGAAGAGGGTCGCAGCAGGACTGTAAAAACTACCGTGGCATCAATCTTCTTAGCATTGTGGGAAAACTGTATGCTAAGGTACTGATTGAAAGGGTCATGAAAGAAACTGATGGAAAAATTTGGGATATGCAAGTGGGATTTGGAAAGGGAATGGGATGTACTGTTCAAGTCTTTTCCATGCGCATGATCGCGGAAAAGTTTTTGGCCAACAATCAAAAGGCTTTTTGTTCGTTCATGGACTTGGAAAAGGCCTATGACAGAGTTGATAGGGATGTGCTATGGCAAACACTGAAATCATTTGGGTTGAGCGCAGGCTTGATACAGGCATTGGAGTCTTTTTATAGGGACTCTAGTGCTTGTGTTAGGATCTACGGGGTCTACTCGGACAGGTTTGACATCCATAAAGGTGTCAGAGAGGGCTGTGTGGCTTCCCCGTGGCTGTTCAACCTATTAATGGACAGTTGTTTGCAAAATTTGAAAGTTGAAGAATGTGAATTAAGAGTGGGTCAGTTAACCGTCAAATGCCTTTTGTGCGCCGATGATCAAGTTATTCTTGCGTCGTCGGCGGCCGAGTTGCAAATGATGGTTACGTTATTGAACGGATCATTAAAAGAAAGGAGTATGAAAGTGAACGCAAGTAAGACGAAGGTTATAGTTTTTGAAAGAGAAGAAAGTAAAACGATTTGTGAAATAAGAATAGAAGGGGAGTTGATCGAGCATGTAGACGAGTTTGTATATTTGGGCTGCTTATTTAGCAGGGATGGGAGATATGATAAGGATATAGAACGACGAGTGAATGCGGGAGATAGAGTAAATGGGGCCTTGCACTCTATTGTGAAGAGTCAAAATGTGTCGAAAAAGGCACGTATGGCAATTCACAATGCTGTGTTGGTCCCTACATTAACGTATGGTAGTGAAAGTTGGGTGTGGCAGAGGAAGCACGAGAGTAGAATAAACGCAGTAGAAATGTGGTCGTTGAGGAGTATGTTAGGGCTGAATCTGAATGACAGGGTAAGAAATTGTGTAATAAGAGAAGAGTGTGGTTTGCGAGATGATATGGTGACCAGGATTAAGAAAGGAATGCTTCGGTGGTTTGGTCATGTGGATAGAATGAATGAGGAAAAAGTGACAAAGAAAATTTATGGTGCAGAAGTGAATGGCAGAGTCGAAAAGGGACGTCCTAGGCGAAAATTTATCGACCAAGTTTGCGATTTATTGAAAACGGGCCTTAACCTTAGGGATTTACAAAATAAGTTTATCAGCTAATCTGGACTGATCTTTATATGCGCCCGCAAACTCAAATTTTTCTTTAAGTGACCTCAGTGTGTACGATCAAATAGTACACACTACAAAAGAGATAGAGTGTGAGTATTCCGAAGAAGTATAAAAGGAAGCCACTTGAGCTAAGTACGAAACTCGGAAACATGATAAACATACATTGCGAAGGCCAAATATGAATTTATTTGATTGGTCTTCAGTAAGATTAAAATAGCATACATCAGAATAATCAAGGATATGGAGGTCAAGGAATAGTAGCGAGTTATGCAAACGTCGTTAGGAAGATGATGCCGTAAACGTCTTACTTCTGGACTCCTTAATGTGGGACAAGGAAAGATTATGATCATTTTATAATCCTAGGTATTTTACAGATTTAGTAAGAGGTATCAGAACACGATCATAAACAACAGATTATTTCAACAATTTCTAGAAATTACAGTGTTATTTCCAACAATATCGGCTTAAATCTTATTTGGATTTCAATTAAGCACAAACGACCAGCTCCAATCATGTATTGCAGCAAAATTCGTATTTGTGTCACTGATGGCATTGGGAAGATTTTGAAGAGATATATGGGAGTAAATATGAAGAACATAAACAAATAGAAAAAAATTCGTGAAGTAACAGAATTAATAAACACAGGAAAAAGGAGAGGACAACACGCCATCCTGTGGTACACCAGCATTTAGTTCACACCACGATGATGTGGCACCCCATCCGTAACCCGCTGCTTGCAGCCACCCAAATAGCTTTGAAACCATTAAATTGCCGCTTAAGATATATAAATAAAACGTAGCAGACTCAGCAATACATCAAAATCAACGGTGTTAAAAGCGGTACTGAAATCCATTAGCGTAATTATATAAGCTGCTTTTGGTCCATACCCCAGCGGATATTATCTGCAGTTTTGCGTAAAGCTGTAATCGTACTATGACCAAGTTTGAACCCCAATTGAAAAGAGTCAAGAAGGGAGTTTTTTATTTAAAAAGAGTTTATTTTGTGCGAAGACTAAACGTTCACGGACTTTTGGAAGAAATGGAAGGATAGTTATAGGTTGATAATTTAAGGGAGAACAGGGTTTTTCTTTTTAGGAAGAGGAATGATATTTGCTTCCTTCCAAATTCGAGAAAAGGATTCAGAGGATACGAAGTAATTGAAAATATGAGTTAAAATGGGTAGAATAATATCAATCAGGGGAGGATGATATCTGCCATTGTATTTGTTAGTGGAGCATAATATGTGTCGAACTCATGCGGGTGGTAGCTTGAGGGAGGATCTTAGGAGACTCTCAAGGCTGCGGCAGAAAGCTGCACAACGTGGGACCATATTTCCTTGAGGTGAGCGGTAGACTTTTGACACACTCTACGGCTAGTATCCGTGCTGATCATGCAATTGGTGGCAGGTGACCAGGTTATAATTTGACTTTTAGAAAAAAGTTTTGAATCTGTATTTGAAATTCAAAGAAGCTTTTTCCCCGAACTTATGTGTATAATAACTAGAGACAGACGTGATAAAAATACTTTATTACACAGCAAAATAGGCTACTATATCCTAAATGTTAATATGTCATAAGTAATTTAACTGTTATAAACCTTTAATTATTTGACATTTACTATTTATAATATATTACATATATGTAAAGTTACTGTCTATATTCATCCCACTGCGGTCAGGCAATATTTCATTTGTTAGAGGGCTTTTGGGAAAGGAAATGCACGTTGATGGACGCGCTTTACAGCACTCATCACTCGCTTTACAGGTCCTCTTTCGTAAAATTGGTTTACAAAAAGGGACATGAAATCATTAAGTTGATATAATTCATTTTTTATAATTAAATAATGTAAATTTAAATAATGATATTAATATAATAGAAACATAAGATTACATTATATTAAACACATATTTCAGTTTAGACAATAAGGATAAACAGTATACACACATGATATAATTATAACAAAACAATAAAAAAGTATATAGAATATAGAAGCAATATTATATTTAACCCTTCAAACGGCATAAAATCTCACGTAGTTGCATGCGCCTGGCAAATTCCGAACGGTCACATGCGACCGCACCCACTCGCAGTACTTAAAACTAATAAAATTTATATTTAGAGACTACTTTTCCAGAAATAAGTTTAGCACAATAAAATCTATATAAAATTCTCTATCTTGTGGTCTAAATAAAAGTCAGGTATTACTTCAATAAAAAAAGATTTTATTGTATTTTAATAACAAAAAAAACATACCAAGCAAATGTCGACAGCGTGAAAATCACAATTATTTCAATATATTCATCATTCTCTAAACCATTTCCCATTATCTGGGGTCGGCGCAGTAAACCTTCTTGTTCCATTCCTCTCTATCAGCCGTCATTTCCATACTTACTCCTTTCATTCCCATATCACTCTTCACACAATCGATCCATTTTTATTCGGCCTTCCTCTGCCCGTGTGTCCCTCCACATTCATATTAAACACTCGTATTGTGACATGACTTTCATTCCTCCGCATCACATGCCCAAACCATGCCAATCTGCTTCCTCTCACCTTTTCTACCACTGGCGCTACTTTCAGGCTTCCTCTTATATACTCATTCCTTATCTTATCCATCCTTGTCACACCACACATCCATCGTAACATTCTCATTTCATTCGCATGCAGTCTATTTTCATCCTTCTTCTTGACGGCCCAGCATTCACTTCCATACATGACGACAGGTCGGATGATCGATTTGTAAATTTTCCCTTTCAGCCTTATTGGCATTCGGGGATCGCACGTTGTGGCTGTGACCTGTCGCCATTTCATCCACCCTGCGTTAATCTTATGCTGCACAGCTCTATCTATTCCGCCGTCGCCTTGAATGAGGGAACCGAGGTACTTGAAATCTGAGCAGGTAGGCAGTATAGCGCCATCCAACGACATGGGTACAGGACTGGAAAGACCGCCGAAATCACAGCACAGATATTCGGTTTTGGATCTGCTGATCTTCAAGCCAACACTTTCCAGCCTCTGTTGCCACCCCGTCAGTCTGCTCTGTACCTCGATGCCTTCTTCCCCGACAAGCACGATGTCATCGGCAAAGAGCATGCACCAGGGTGCCTCATCCTGCAGGTCCGACGTCAAAGCGTCCATAATCAGTAGGAAGAGGTAAGGGCTCAATGCCGACCCTTGGTGCAGCCCTACCGCCACATCGATACTGCCCGTAGTTCCCGCGGCAGATCGTACACATGTACGGGATGCTCTGTACATAGCACGGACTAACCTCACATACTTCCCAGGCATACCTTTCATCTTTAACGCCCACCACAAAACCTCACGGGAAACCCGACCGTACGCCTTTTCAAGGTCGACAAAAACCATGTGCAGATTTTTATGCACGCGCTTGTACTTTTCGCACAATTGGCGTAATGCGAAAATGGCATCTGTCGTACCTTGACCGGGCATGAATCCGAACTGGTTTTGTGTTATCTCACACTCTTCTCTCATTCTTCTCTCTATTATTCTTTCCCAGACTTTCATAGTATGTGACATGAGTTTTATTCCCCGGTAACTGCTGCAGTTTTGAACGTCTCCTTTGTTTTTAAAAATGGGGACCAGTATACTACTGCACCATTCCTCAGGTATTTGTTCTTCCTGCAACAATTTACCGAAAAATAAACTCAACCACTTCCATCCATCCGCACTCAGCAACTTCCACACTTCTACTGGTATTCCATCTGGGCCGACTGCCTTCCCATTCTTCATATTCCTAACAGCCATTTTTACTTCTTCCACACTAATTTCTCTCACTAAGCCCATATTCCCTGGTGGGTTTTCAAGCATACCATTCCATTCATTCTCCTCATTCATCAATTTCTCAAAATACTCCTTCCATCGCTTCTTTATACTTTCATCGTCAGTCAAAATCCTTCCAGAATCATCTTTTATACATTTTACATGTGAAACATCTCTTCCATTCCTTTCTCTGGCTCTTGCAATTTGAAAAAGTCGTTTTTGACCTTCGGGGCTTTCAAGGGACCGATATAATTTATCTTGCGCCTCTGCCCTACAAATAGCAACTTCCTTCTTCGCTCTCTTCTTACATTCTTTATACGCCTCTCTCTTACTTTCTTTTATGGATTCATTCTGGTCTTCTACGCTCTGCCATTCTTTAAAGGCATTTTTCTTTTCTCTCAAAACTTCTCTAATACTTTCACTCCACCACCACCCATCCTTATCTATCATGCGCTTCCCTTTTGTTTCTCCTAACACCTTCCTTGCCACACTTCGGATACAATCAGCCATTTCCTTCCAGCACTCATTCACACTCATTCCTTCCATATCACCCATCTCTATCATCTTGTTTACAACTATCTCTCTAAATTCACTTGCATACTCCTCCTTATGCAACAAATGCCACTTTATTTTGGGTGGGGGACGATCCTTATGTTTGTTGAGGCGAACAGTTAAGCAGATGTCAGCCAGCAGAATTCGGTGCTGGGATACTAAGTCTTCACCTGGAAGCACTTTGCAGTTTTTTACACTCTTGATTTGGTTCCGTCTTAACAGAAGATAGTCGATCTGTGTCGCGTGGTGGCCACTTTTATAAGTAACAAGATGCTGATCTCGTTTTTGGAACCACGTGTTTACTACAGCCAGGTCGAAAGCACATGCTGCTTGCAGAAGAACTTCCCCCTCACGGTTGCGTACTCCGTACCCCCATCCACCGTGTACTCTTTCATACCCGTCATTCACTCTCCCTACATGTCCATTAAAATTTCCTCCCATATAAACATCCTCACTCTCAGGTATTCCCATCATCATACAATCAAATTCCTCCCAAAACTTCTCTTTCACACTCTCTTCACAGCCTGTTTGCGGAGCATACACACTTACAACATTCACTACTTTGTTTTCAATCATTAATTTAACAACTATCATTCTGTCATTTACTCTTTTCACATCTGTCACTCGTTCTTTCATTCCACTATCTAACACAACTCCTACTCCATTTCGCTTCCCGTCACTTCCACAGTAATAAAACTTGTATCCTTCCCCAATCTCTCTTGCTTTATTGCCCTTCCATTTTGTTTCCTGCAAACAGGCAACATTCACTCTTCGTCGTTTCAAAACATCTGCTAACTCTCTTCCTCTTCCAGTCATCGTACCCATATTCCAGCTTGCAAACCTCACTCTGACATTCTTCTCTCTACGGGCTCGCCTCTTACGTCGCACCCGCTCCGTAAGGTGCGACAACCCTTGCCCACTTCCCACAGGAGCCGGGTGCTGCTCCTGCGCGTCGTCTGCGGGGTACGCCCTAGCCCTGTCATATATCCCACAACTCGTAATATTCATAAGTTTACTGCATGGGATTTGGCAAAAGTTTTACAGTCGGCCGCCTGCCTGACACCAACCCTCTTTGGGTATGCTATTGTTGGTAGAGGAAGCTACCATTTTGGAAAAAGGAAAAAAAAGGTTGGGGGTAGGAGCGTAGGTGTAAGGATACTGTTATCTCGGTAGGAAAGGTATGAGAATAACAGTAGCTCGGGGAGCCGGGGTCGCGTACCCGTATTCCATAACAGGATCACCGGAAAGGTAGACCAGCATGAAAACCCCCTGACTGGAATTATTTCAATATATTATATTACTCAAAATTATTAACATAAAAAGATAAATTGTATTCACACTAAAACTTTCATTACAATTTTATAACAAAACACTATACTAAAACACTTATAAAAAACTAGAAAAATCCAAAAATTAACACAATAACATTCACGCGAAAGTGGTGTACGAAATGAACGTAGATTAGTAGTATCATTAGTATAGTAGATTAAGATAGTATTAGTAGATTCATAGGATTACTGTTTTTTATTGCACTAGAGGATACAGTATTTCATATTGATTAAATAAAGCCAAACTTTTTTATAGAAAAGTAGTCTCTATGTATCTCTATAAGTTTTTATGGGTTAAAGTGCTGTGGGTTGGTGCGACCTCATGAGACCGCTAGGGATTTGACGGAATACGACCATGGTCACATGAGACCGCTAGGGGGTTGAGAGGTAAAAAAAACAGCCGTGATACATTAATACAAAATAATCACAAAAATTATCATAATCATTAATGTCCTTCACAAGTTAACCGTTGATTAAAGTGCTCCTCCTAGATAAGCCATAAAGTTAGTTCTGAAACACCTGCATCTCTATGGCCGGTCCATTGCCACATCAGGTTGCTGATCCGTTGGGCTAAATGGATTAATTTGGCTCAGCTGCAGATATTCCTTAATGCGAATTATGACACGCAGAGGGACTCCCGCCATAACCTACTTAGCTCGTCGGGCAACCTTTAGCTTTCTTATATAGCCAGAAGTGAATTTCAAATCACTGGCAGTGGCACTGGTTGTACAATGTTTATTCGTCTGTTCAAGTTTTAAGAAATGCGACCGAAACAAGAGAAAAGTTAATAAAATTAAGATTTACAAAGGAGCACACTATCCGCCAAATTTCGAATGGTGAAACTAGAGAACCGGCTACATTTAACTGGAAACGAGGCATTCCATCCTAGTCATCAGGCGTGTCAAGGCATTTGCATATTGATTCTTAATCGATGATAGATGTAGATGTCTGTGGACCTTAGCATCCACTTACTATCAGGTGGACTGTGCAAAGTGTGAGCCCGGGTCGAGTCGAACTATCCGTACGGCAAACTTCTCTGCGGTTTATTAATTTATTTATTGGCCACTATATTCGATATCCTTTTTATTCTTGCTTGTTCAGTTTACTACGCAAGTTTTATATGTTATGAAAATGTATATATTATGATAATTATTAACGATAAAAAAAAGAAGTATAATTCCGCCTCTAGGTCCTTCAAAAGAGTCATTGCCAAGGCAAAGTCAGAGCACATAGGCAGAATTGGCGAGAAACTAGTTCGCCTTCCTTCTGGAACCCGTGCATTCTGGTCTCTCGCCAAGGCTGTCCAGGGGAATTTCTGTCAGCCATCTCTTCCATCTCTGCACAGGGAGGACGACTCACTGGCCCATACTGCAAAGGAGAAAGCCGATCTTCTAGGCTCCTTCTTTGCGTCTAACTCGACTCTCGATGACGGGGGGAGTACGCCGCCGACCATCCCTCGGTGTGAGTGCTCCATGCCGGAAGTGCAGTTCACACAGCGCTCGGTTCGCAAAGCACTCCTCTCCCTGGACATCCACAAGTCGAGTGGGCCTGACGGAATCCCCCCAATTGTGCTGAGGACGTGTGCTCCAGAGTTGGCACCGGTTTTAACGCGTCTTTTCCGGTACTCCTACTCCCTAGGCATAGTCCCAAACTCGTGGAAGACGGCTTTCGTCCACCCGATCCCTAAAAAAGGCGACCGCTCAGACCCGTCCAACTACCGGCCAATCGCCATCATCTCCTTGTTCTCCAAAACAATGGAGTCCATTGTAAACTGCCAGCTCATGAGGTACCTTGAGGATCACCAGCTGATTAGTGACCGCCAATACGGTTTTCGCCGTGGTCGGTCAGCTGGTGATCTTCTGGTCTACCTCACTCACAGATGGGCGGAGGCAGTAGAGTTCAAGGGGGAGGCATTGGCCGTTAGTTTGGACATTGCGAAGGCCTTCGATCGGGTTTGGCACAAAGCGCTTCTTTCGAAGCTCCCTTCCTATGGGCTTCCCGAGAAATTGTGCAATTGGATCACCAGCTTTCTTGCAGATCGGAGCATCAAGGTCGTTGTAGACGGTGCAAGCTCCGATTGCAAGCCTATTAATGCTGGTGCTCCACAGGGCTGCGTGCTATCGCCAACGCTGTTTCTTCTGCATATCAATGATATGTTGCATACCCGTAACATTCATTGCTATGCAGATGACAGCACTGGTGATGCTCTTTACACCGGCCGAGCCAATATTTCTCGGGAAAACGTCTCCGAGTGCCGGGACAAACTTGTGTCTGAAGTCGAGTCTTTGCTGAACAGAGTCTCGGATTGGGGACGACTAAATTTAGTCCAGTTTAACCCCCAGAAGACACAAGTTTGCGCGTTAACCGCTAAAAAGAACCCCTTTGTCGTATCCCCTCAGTTTCAAGGCACTCCCCTTGTTGCCTCAGCCAGTATCGGAATCCTCTGTGTCGACATATCGAGTGACGTGCAGTTTCGTGGTCACTTGGAAGGGAAGGCCAAATTGGCCTCTAAAAAGCTTGGCGTGCTCAGCAGAGCGGGACAGTATTTCATGCCGGCACACCGCCTGCAACTTTACAAGGCGCAGGTTCGGCCGCACATGGAATACTGTTCCCATCTCTGGGCTGGGGCTCCCCAGTACCAGCTCCTTCCACTTGACCGCATCCAGCGCAGAGCGGCTCGAATCGTCGACGACCGAGTGCTTTCCGATCGGCTCGATTCACTGGCGTTGCGAAGAGATGTTGCATCTCTTTGCGTATTTTATCGCATCTATCACGGGGAGTGCTCTGAGGAATTGTTCGGATTAATCCCAGCCGCCAAATTTCGTGAACGCACGACACGGCAAACGTCCCGATACCATCCACACCATCTGGATGCTTGGCGGTCCACCACTGTACGTTTCACAAGGAGTTTTCTTCCACGTACAACCTCTCTGTGGAATAGTTTATCATCGGCGATTTTTCCGGACCGATACGACCTGGGGACCTTCAAGAAAAGAGCTTACTCCTTTCTAAAGGGCCGGCAACGCACCCGCAATTCTCCTGGTGTTGCGGTTGATCATGGGCGGCGGTAGTCACTTAACATCAGGTGAGCCGCATGCTCGTTTGCCCCCTCTTCTATAAAAAAAATAAAAAAAAAAAATTTACCAGCTCAATATCAGCATTGTTTATTAAAACTACTTTTACGGAGTTTATCGTGTTTTATTTATTTTATTTTTAATACCCGATGTTTCGGGTGCTTTCCAGCACCCATGGTCACGGGGGACTGAGGTGACTGACTTCCCGTTGTCAAAGTTAACACGGAAGACCTTCAGCTCTTTTAGTCATTGTCTTTGGTTTGATCTACGCAGAATGAAGTATTTGTGTTTTGAAGTCTTGTAGTGGTATGCTTGGGTTTAGTTCAACAGTGGTAGAGCCACGCGGCAGCTTTGCTGTTGCACGTATGGGCCGGCTCAAACCGGGGTGGTACCACGACCTCACAGAATACCGGCGTGAAGTGGAAGCTCTGCTTCC
This sequence comes from Parnassius smintheus behrii, assembly GCA_036936625.1. Taxonomy (NCBI): domain Eukaryota; kingdom Metazoa; phylum Arthropoda; class Insecta; order Lepidoptera; family Papilionidae; genus Parnassius; species Parnassius smintheus. The sequence goes on from JAUPFT010000003.1 coordinate 48,782,304, forward strand.
GCGTTTCGTCTGGTGAGTGCAGGTGGCCGGAGGCCCAAATCCCCCCCCCCATCAACATGGTAGCGGAATTAAATAATGATAGACTACCCCAGGAGGGTACCAGCACCCCTGGAGAATCCCTCGCTGAGCATCCACGACCATGTTTCTCCACTTCTGAGCGTGGGTGCTCAGGCTGCCCCGCGTATTCTGGGGGGGGGGGGCAAAATTCCGCTCAAGACTACAACTGCTCGGGGCAAACGGAGCAACAAAACCAAGGCGACCCCTGCCACGCTGTCCGTGAATTTCTGCAATATCAGGGGACTTCACTCTAACCTAAACGCCGTCCACTACCATCTCGAGACGGCGAGGCCGGCTCTGCTCTTTCTGACCGAGACGCAGGTGTCCTCTCCGGCTGATGTCTCGTATCTCTCCTACCCGGGGTACAAACTGGAACACTCCTTTGTGCCTCGGGCTGGAGTTTGCGTTTACGTCAGAGAGGACATCTGTTTTCGACGCCTCGGCAGACTTGAAGATTCGGATCCGTCCATCCTTTGGCTACGCGTAGACATCGACGACCATCCGCGCGTCTACGGGTGCCTCTATAGGTCCCATAGCGGTTATGCCGAAACAGACCGACTCTTCGACCACGTCCAAATGGCTGCAGATTCGTTGCTACAGCAGATCCCCTCCGCAGAGATCGTGATCCTCGGCGACTTTAACGCCCATCACGCCGAATGGCTTGGTTCACGTTTAACCGATCATGCGGGGAGATCTGTTCATGATTTTGCCTTGGCATATGGTCTGACACAACTGGTTACTTCGCCTACGCGGATTCCAGATGTGGAGGATCATGCACCTTCCCTGTTGGACCTTCTGCTGACCTCTCACCCGGACGGATATCAGATTTCCATCGACGCCCCTTTAGGCTCCTCGGACCATTGTCTGGTCCGGAGTGTTGTGCCACTCACGCTGAAATCGCGGTTGCATTCTGCAGGCTGCCGCCAGGTCAGCCGATTGGGATGGGATGCGGTCTTCCTTTGCATCCTACCCTTGGGGGCGGGTTTGCTTCTCGCCGGATGATCCCAACGTTGTTGCGGATTCTGTTACTGATGTGGTACTTCAGGGTATGGAACTTTTTATTCCTTCCTCTTTGGTGCCCATTGGAGGCAAATCTCAGCCATGGTTTGGTCGCTCCTGTAAAATAGCATCATGCTATAAGCAGCAGTGCTACCAAGCCTGGGTTGATGCATCAGCGTCCCGGGATGTAAACACCAGCGCTCTAAAAAAGAAGTATAATTCCACCTCTAGGTCCTTCAAAAGAGTCATTGCCAAGGCAAAGTCAGAGCACATAGGCAGAATTGGCGAGAAAATAGTTCGCCTTCCTTCTGGAACCCGTGCATTCTGGTCTCTCGCCAAGGCTGTCCAGGGGAATTTCTGTCAGCCATCTCTTCCATCTCTGCACAGGGAGGACGACTCACTGGCCCATACTGCAAAGGAGAAAGCCGATTTTCTAGGCTCTTTCTTTGCGTCTAACTCGACTCTCGATGACGGGGGGAGTACGCCGCCGACCATCCCGCGGTGTGAGTGCTCCATGCCGGAAGTGCAGTTCACACAGCGCTCGGTTCGCAAAGCACTCCTCTCCCTGGACATCCACAAGTCGAGTGGGCCTGACGGAATCCCCCCAATTGTGCTGAGGACGTGTGCTCCAGAGTTGGCACCGGTTTTAACGCGTCTTTTCCGGTACTCCTACTCCCTAGGCGTAGTCCCAAAATCATGGAAGACGGCTTTCGTCCACCCGATCCCTAAAAAAGGCGACCGCTCAGACCCGTCCAACTACCGGCCAATCGCCATCACCTCCTTGTTCTCCAAAACAATGGAGTCCATTGTAAACTGCCAGCTCATGAGGTACCTTGAGCATCACCAGCTGATTAGTGACCGCCAATACGGTTTTCGTCGTGGTCGGTCAGTTGGTGATCTTCTGGTCTACCTCACTCACAGATGGGCGGAGACAGTAGAGTTCAAGGGGGAGGCATTGGCCGTAAGTTTGGACATTGCGAAGGCCTTCGATCGGATTTGGCACAAAGCGCTTCTTTCGAAGCTCCCTTCCTATGGGCTTCCCGAGAAATTGTACGATTGGATCACCAGCTTTCTTGCAGATGGGAGCATCAAGGTCGTTGTAGACGGTGCAAGCTCCGATTGCAAGCCTATTAATGCTGGTGTTCCACAGGGCTGCGTGCTATCGCCAACGCTGTTTCTTCTGCATATCGATGATATGTTGCATACCCGTAACATTCATTGCTATGCAGATGACAGCACTGGTGATGCTCTTTACACCGGCCGAGCCAATATTTCTCGGGAAAACGTCTCCGAGTGCCGGGACAAACTTGTGTCTGAAGTCGAGTCTTTGCTGAACAGAGTCTCGGATTGGGGACGACTAAATCTAGTCCAGTTTAACCCCCAGAAGACACAAGTTTGCGCGTTAACCGCTAAAAAGAACCCCTTTGTCGTATCCCCTCAGTTTCATGGCACTCCCCTTGTTGCCTCAGCCAGTATCGGAATCCTAGGCGTCGACATATCGAGTGACGTGCAGTTTCGTGGTCACTTGGAAGGGAAGGCCAAATTGGCCTCTAAAAAGCTTCGCGTGCTCAGCAGAGCGGGACAGTATTTCATGCCGGCACACCGCCTGCAACTTTACAAGGCGCAGGTTCGGCCGCACATGGAATACTGTTCCAATCTCTGGGCTGGGGCTCCCCAGTACCAGCTCCTTCCACTTGACCGCATCCAGCGCAGAGCGGCTCGAATCGTCAACGACCGAGTGCTTTCCGATCGGCTCGATTCACTGGCGCTGCGAAGAGATGTTGCATCTCTTTGCGTATTTTATCGCATCTATCACGGGGAGTGCTCTGAGGAATTGTTCGGATTAATCCCAGCCGCCAAATTTCGTGAACGCACTACACGGTAAACGTCCCGATACCATCCACACCATCTGGATGCTTGGCGATCCACCACTGTACGTTTCACAAGGAGTTTTCTTCCACGTATAACCTCTCTGTGGAATAGTTTACCACCGGCGATTTTTTCGGACCGATACGACCTGGGGACCTTCAAGAAAAGAGCTTACTCCTTTCTAAAGGGCCGGCAACGCACCCCCAATTCTCCTGGTGTTGCGGTTGATCATGGGCGGCGGTAGTCACTTAACATCAGGTGAGCCGCATGCTCGTTTGCCCCCTCTTTTATATAAAAAAAAAAGTTTTAATTTTGTTAATTATAGGGTCGCAAGCAGGTGGTAGAACCCAGCCTCCTACTCTATTGAAATTAGGATATTTTTTTTAATTTCATTAGCCTCACGTATTATACTTGGTAGGAATCGATGTTATTTCGCGAGGACTTGTGATCTATCAAATTTCTGATGTAATGGTTGGGGCCATCTAGGATATGATCGCAAATTTCGGACTTCGCGGAACGTTGATGCTTCACGTGCTATCGCGATAAAATCCTTAAAAGTAGTTTTAATCTGTTAATAATTTTACCTTTGTAGAAATAACACATCAAAAACCCATTGTTATGCCCGTATTGCTAACATTATACGGAGTACTATATATTACCTCATATTAGGAACCCTCAAGAAAAGAGCTTACTATTTAGAAAAGGCCGGCAACGTAACTGCAATTCCCTTGATGTCGCAGTTATTCATGGACAGCGGTAGTCCTATACCGTTTGGTGAGCCTCATGCTCGTTTGCCCTCTATTTTGTAAAACAAAATTTATATAAAAATACTTCATTATATCTAATTAAGCGATTTACGGTAGACGTGATATATTTAAAAGTAACATTGATGCGTTATATATTTTTGGATATCATATTATATATACTATCTCATTTTAGATATCACAGGTAGTGGTGAAATAAGTCATTATCTCTATTTTTTACTAATTATAAGCCATAGCTCTTTGAGCGACCCTGAGCGTCCTCATACGGCTAGCAGTGAAAGGCCACGCCTCTGATCCGTAAGTCATCACTGGCAACACGCACTGGTTGTACACTTTAGTTTTCAGAGATTGAGGTATACCTGACGAGAAGATGTGTCGTAATTTCCCGAACGCTGCCCAGTCGAGTTGAATCCGTCGATTGACCTCTCGGTCGAAGTGAGACTTACCTAGTCGGACTATTTGTCCCAGGTAAACGTACTCATCAACAACTTCGAGCATAGTGCTCCCAACAACTACCGGCATAGGTGTGACGTGGACATTGAACATGATCTTTGTTTTGTCCATGTTCATCTTAAGACCTATCCGTTGGGAGACACAATTGAGGTCATTGAGCATAGTGTTAAGGTCTTCCAGCGATTCTGCCATAAGAACTATATCGTCGGCAAATCGTAGGTGAGTGATGTACTCGCCATTGATGTTAATACCGTATCCTTTCCAGTCCAGTTGCTTAAAAACGTCTTCCAACGCAGCGGTGAAGAGTTTCGGGGATATAACGTCACCCTGTCTTACACCTCTCTGCAGTTGGATAGGTTTCGAGCTCTGGTTCTGTACTCGGATAGCCATCGTAGCCCTACTGTACAAACACTTCAGCACTTCGATATACCGACAGTCAACTTGGCACCGCTGAAGGGACTGTAGCACCGCCCAAATTTCGACGGAATCAAAGGTTTTCTCATAGTCCACATACGCCAAGCAAAGTGGTAGATTGTACTCTTCGGTCTTCTGTACAATCTGCCACAGGGTATGTATGTGGTGAAGGCTGTGAACGTATGGAGAGGGCTATGCTCGGAGTTTCTCTGCGTGATAGACTCAGAAATGAGGATATCCGCAGTAAAACCAGAGTGACCGACATAGCCCAAAGGATTAGTAAGCTGAAGTGGCAATGGGCCGGCCATATAGTCGAAGAACCGATAACCGATGGCGAAGTAAGGTTCTCGAGTGGCAGCCTCGTACAGGTAGATGTAGTGTAGGGCGACCCCCCGCTAGATGGAGTGACAACCTGGTAAGACATGCAGGAAGTCGATGGATGCAGGTGGCTCAGGACCGTGCTTTGTGGCATTACTTGGGGGAGGCCTATGTTCAGCAGTGGACTTCTGAAAGGCTGTAATGATGATGATGATGATAAGCCATAGCTTGATAACAATTTGTCCTTGTGTAAAGTGGTGATTAATACCTTGATGATAAGTTGCACTGTCTGTCACTCTTGCTGTGTGTTTGTTAAAATTGACTAGCAATTTTGTTAATTTTACTTGTATCTACTGACGTTAATTACTCCGACTAAGCTTAAAATGCTAATAATATATGTTAAGACTGTCTCGTTGATCTAATGGTCGTAACTGTGGGTTCGTAGTAAGCGCTAATGCTGATCATGCAATCTCACATTTAAATCCCTGGACGAAAATCTGTCTTTTGGTTTATCTGTAAAAAAAATCTCAGTCTCTTTTTGTCTTTTCTCAATTTTTTAGTGTTTTTCTCCCGGGTCTCGGAGAGCACACAAACAGTCCGGTCCCGCTCCTGATCTCTCTCCGGTCGTGCTAGATTGCCAACTCATCGGTTAGAGAATAGAGAATGCCCTTTGCTTGCGTACACATTTGTGCATTTCAATCCCGTCCAGAGCAGATGGTATATGTTCGTTGAGACTGGCCGCCGTTAACGAAATTCAGTCTGGATAAAAAAAGCAGATTTGTATCTATGACTTTTAAGTTTCGCAGTCGGTATCCCTAATTTTTTTCCATTAGGTTACTGTGGCTTTGTTCTCTTAAAAGACGTAATATTTGAGCATTATTAATGGAATATAGTAAACATTTCATGAACCATTTTCCTTTTTTAGTGATTCAAGACTAACTTATATTCAAAACATGTCTCGCCCTCTAAATAAAATGACCTAGGACAGTTTGAGTTCTTTGTTCCAGTAAGCCGATTCTTTTAGCATGTGGATTTCTATAAATTCGAGATTCAAAAAGGTTATACTCTGTAAGAATTTTATTTGCCTTTTTTTGTAATTAAAAGGTTTTACTGAATACTTTGTGAAATGTATTCTACTATTTATTTGACGTTTTCTAAAGAATATAGTAAGCATTTCATGAACCATTTTCCTTTTTTAGTGATTCAGGACTAACTTATATTCAAAACATGTCTCGCCCTCTAAATAAAATTCCCTAGGACAGTTTGAGTTTCTTGTTCCAGTGAGCCGATTCTTTTAGCATGTGGATTTCCATAAATTCGAGATTGAAAAAGGTTATACTCTGTAAGAATTTTATTTGCCTTTTTTTAATTAAAAGGTTTTACTGAATACTTTGTGAAATGTATTCTACTATTTATTTGAAGTTTTCTAATTTTATGGGAATTATTTTTTTATAGCATTAGGCGACAAACGAGCACTAAGTCCAGCTGATGCAAAAGCCCATAGATATCCACATTTATACTCGATTAATATTCAAAATGCAAATGCGTTGTCAGCACTGATGACTAAGATGGAATTCCTCGATTCCAGTAAAGAGGGTCCCCGGTTCTCTACACTCACCATACGAAAAACAGCAGCATTATGCTACTGTTTTACGGGGGTATTTTGGTTTGATAAAAAATGAGACTGAATTCATTATATAGACTAGACGGCAACTGTAAAATGATGTCCCAGTGATCGCAAGGGTGAAAACTGGCAGCTATTACGGAATGGTTAGAGGCACACTGAAACTTAACGTTCAATTGGAGAGGTCTCGTCCAATGAAGTCATCGGTCCGTCCCTCTCGTGCTCTAATCCAGAATCCCGAAACCTTTCAGCTCGAGCTACAAAACCGCTTAAAGTACCTAGAAAATGCAATGCAGTAGACGGTATGAATGACAAGCTCGTGGAAACTGTCCATGAGGTCGGAGCTAAGTTCTGCAAGATCCGCCGCAGAAGAACACAAACACTCTCCGATCACACTCTTAACCTTATCGCTATATGTCGGGAGATGAAGCTTCCATCGTCAGCCAACACCAAAAAAACGGCAGGGCCTCAGGTTAGGATGGAAATACAGCCGAGCTTCTGGAAGCGGGTGGAACACTGGTACTTAAAATCCTTCACAAGCTCATCAATGTCGTCTTCTATGATAGCACTACTCCGTAAGCGTAAATCATAAGTGTGCGGTAGTCGTGTTTTACAATAAAGGCAACAACGCTATCTTGATGAATTACATACCGATTTATCTTCTGAGTTATCTTCTGATATACGTGTTTTTTTCGAGTGTAATTGTTACTCGTCTCTCACACAGACTCGATGCCTTTCGGCCTCCTAAACAAGCTGGTTTCCGAAAAGGCTTCAGTACCATAGACCACATACATACCCTGTGGCAGATTGTACAGAAGACCGAGAATTACATTCTGCCACTTTGCCTGGCATATGTGGACTATGAGAAAGCCTTTGATTCCGTCGAAATTTGGGCGATGAACATACATACAGACAGACAAACAGTCCCTTTAGCGGTGCCAAGTTGACTCTCGGTATATCGAAGTGCTTAAGTGTTTGAACAGTAGGGCTACGATGGCTATCTGAATACAAAACCAGAGTTCGAAGCCTATCTAACTGCAGAGAGGGATAAGACAGGGTGATTTTATATCCCCAAAATTCTTCACCACTGCATTGTACGATGTTTCCAAGCCACTGGACTTAAAAAGGATACGATATTAAAATCAAAGGCGAGTACATCACTCAACTTTGATTTGCTGACAATATAGTACTTATGGGAGAATTGCCGGAGGAACTTAGCACCACGCTCGGTGATTTCATTGGTGTCTCTCAACGGATGACCTATCCGAAAAAAATGAAAGAAAGATTAAGATGAACGTGGACAAAATAAAGATCATGTTTAATATCTATGTCAAACCTATTCCGGTAGTTTTTGGGAGCACTATGCTTGAGACGAGTACGTTAACGTGGGACAAGTAGTCCAACTTTGATCGAGAGTTCAATCAACGGATTCACTTCAGCTGAACAGTGTTCAGGAAATTACGACACTTATTCTCGTCAGGTATACCTCAAACTCTGAAAACTAGATTGTTTTTTTTATTATTTATTAAAAGTATTCTTACATATTTGATTGATTTGTACCATTAAACCAAAAATGGTTTGTATTGATACTAACATTCGCAACTAACGCACTGCTTTACATAAATATTTAATTAATTTACTAAAAGTAAAAAAAAAAAACAAAAAATGTATATACATACATTTTTGTTTGTACATAAATACGCCTTCTTTATTGTGTAAGTGGTAAGCACCCATTTGCAATTCTCACCTGGGACTATTCGACGAACCGGTTCTACTAGGCAGCGCAAACTACTTAACTTTATACAGGCTGTTTCACTATTATACAAACTAAATTATTACTATGATTCTAAATAATGTTATAAGACGATGTTTTTTATATTATCGTAATAATATTTTTTGAGTTTATGTTTATAGTTTTTTGTGTTTAAATCTTTTTGAATATTTTGCGGGATGTTGTTTATAAATGTTGGGATTAAAAATTCAATAGTCCCCCTACCAGAGTAATTTGAGATCCTAAGCACAATTAATTTTTGTTTAGTAATATTTCTTGTAATTACTGTATGAGATACGGCTACTTGGATGCTTTTATTGTTGAATTGTTCAATTAGTAGGGTCATGTTAAGTTTCATCTGTGTTTAAAAACATTTAATTTCAGTTCTTATCTAACCTTAGAATTTAGTACTGAAAAATGTCAAGAGATGTCGCGAGCGTCGAATTACAACTCGTTATCTTTTCGTTTACGGAAAACCGTATAGGGTCTAAAAATTATTATGTAAATAAATTGTTTAACTACTGGTGACATCTGGAGTTTAATTTCAACATTCGCAGGTATGGACATAAAGTGGTGCCGAAACCCGGTCCGGGAGAAGAAGGACATAAGTGTAACAGTGAGTAAAGTGACGAAAATTTACAAGTGTTAAAAACTTAGAATAATTGTGAGTGAACTGTTAAATTGGCAAAGTGTTTAGAACTTAGAATATTTCTTGTGCAGTGAAAAATTGTCAGAGTCCCAAAGACTTTTGTTTTTGTTTGGACTTTGTTTTGCGTCAAGATGGAGGAGATAAACTCAATGATTCTCAAACAAACTGAGATTAGTCAGCGTATTTCAAAGGCATTTAAGAACTTTAAAAAGTCCCCGAAGGATAGAATTACGGTGCCCTACATCCGAATTAGAGAAGAGACCCTAAAGGCAAATTGGGACCTATTAAACACTAACCATTATGAGATTGTTGCTGCCACCTCACCAGACGATCAGAAGCTGTTGACGTACTTCCTCGAGGATGCGTAGATGCGTAGGTGCGTTGTGAAGATACATATTTGACATTAAGACTATGCTGCTAGAGCAGTTAGAGAAGCTTGTTCCAACTAGCCCAGCTGCTAAATCGAGCAACTCTGGTAATAATTCGGAGACAAGTTCAGGAAACACTGGAAAATCGCAACCTGACGTGAAGCTACCGAGAATAGAGCTACCAAAGTTTACCGGGAACTACGACGAATGGAAGAGCTTCTACGATATGTTCACTTCGATCGTCCATAACAATTCCAGTTTAAAAGATGTTCAAAAGCTCCACTGCCTGAAAAGTAGCCTGTCTGGAGAATCTGAGCTGCTTCTGAGAAACCTAGCAGTGACTGAAGCAAATTATCGAGATGCTTGGACAAAACTAACCCAACGATACACAAACAAGAGATACAACTGCAACGAGGTAATGAAGCGTCTGTTCTCCCAAAAGGCTATTTCTGCTGAGTCAGCGACCTCTACGAAGCAACTTCTAGATAATACATCTGCGTGTCTCAAGTAACTACAGAATCTTGATATCAACACTGACACTTGGGATCCTATCATGAACTATCTGGTAGTATCTAAGCTTGATACCGAATCAAGCAAGCAATGGGAAATGTATGTGAGTCAGAATGTTCAGCCTAACACCTTACCATCTTGGAATCAACTTACGAGTTTTTTGGAGACTAGATTTCGAACATTAGAGATGCTGGAGTGCCAAAAATATACACCAAAGGCTACACAGAACAATACTTCGAAACAAATAATTAAACACAAGTCATTTCACTCCACTGTTAACAACAACGAGAAGAAATTGTCAATCAATACTTGCGTGATGTGTTCAGGAGGACACTCACTATACCAATGTAAGCAATATGACAGGCTGTCCCCAGAGAAGAGGACTGATTATGTGCAAGCAAACCGATTGTGCTTCAACTGCTTATCATCGAGTCATTCTGTGAAAGAATGTCATCAGTCTATGAGTTGTCGTCGGTGTGGACGACGTCATCACATTACACTACATTACGAGAGATATCCACAAGTGGCTGGTGCGGTTCCGATCCTACCGCTAGCTACTATGCCTACGGTTTTGTCAGAAATTCAGCAACTGTCTGAAAAGAAGTATCCACAAAATTTGAGTCAACAACCTAATAATCATACCGAGTCGAGAGTAGTAGCTCATTTTGCTAAAGATAGTTATCAGGGCAATCGGAGTAAATTGTTAGCAACCGCCCTAGTAAAAATTGTTTCATCAAATGGCTACTCCCAATTAGCCCGAGCGTTAATTGATCAAGGTTCTGAGGTGTCTTTGATCACTGAGGCAACCGTTCAGTCATTAGGTCTTGATCGAACTCCTATTAATGGTATAGTTTCCGGTGTAGGTGAAGGTGAAACAAGAACCAGGAGCATGGTATCTTTTAATATAGAGTCTTTGCTTAATCCTGAGTTTTCATTTTCAGTTAAAGACGCCTATGCGTTGAAGAGTTTGACTTCATTACTGCCTTCGCGCAAACCTGCAAATCTAAATTGGCCTGAGCTTGACAATCATTCAATAGCTGATCCACAATATAGATCTCGTAGTAAAATAGATGTCATTTTAGGAGTCGATGTTCACAGTGGGATAATTAAAGAGGGTCTTATTAAACATCCTTCTGCAGAGCCAGGTGGTCCACTTGCTCAAAATACTGAACTTGGTTGGATTTTGTCCGGTAAAGTTGACAACGAGTTCCCTGGAGCATGTTCTTTTCCCATCAGTCTTCATATTCGAGTTAATGAAGATGAGCTTCTGAAAAAGTTCTGGGAGATAGAGAGAGAGCCAGACAAAATCGAAAAAAAGATGACGAAAGAACAAATGAGGTGCGAAGAAATTTATAAAAGGACCACAATGAGAGACACGAACGGACGTTACATGGTGAGACTACCCTTCAAAAGTGCAAACCCAGAGTGTTTACATGGCAATACGAGAGAGATAGCACTGAAGAGGTTTACCTATTTAGAGAAGAAGCTTTTGAGAAATCCATCTTTACGTGAAGAGTATACAAAAGCTATCGATGAATATTTGATTCAGGATCATATGGCTCCTATCATTGAGGAAGAGCAAGTGAAAGATCCGACAGTGGTGTATGCTCCTCACCACGCAGTTCTGCGAGAAGATAAAGAGACGACCAAAAAGAGATTGGTCTTTGATTTTTCGTGCAAAGGAAAGAACAATGTTTCTTTAATTGAAGAACTGCTCGTCGGTCCCAAGATACAGCAGAAATTACGCCAGATCTTAATAAGATGAAGACGACATCCGATCTGCATTGTGGCGGATATTAAGCAAATGTATCGCCAGGTAGTAGTCCGGGAGCCAGATACTGACTTACAGCGCATTTTATGGAGATCAGATCCCAAAGAGCCAATACAGCATTTTCGAATAAAGCGACTGGCGTTCGGTACGGCGTCAGCGCCGTATTTAGCGGTTAAGTCTTTGCAAACGCTGGCAATGGATGAGTTTGCAAAGTATCCTGTAGCATCTCAGATCACACTTGAGGACTATTACATGGATGATTTGCTATCTTACTTATGAGGAATCCATAGAGATTTATGAACAGATGACGAACCTGATGAGAGCCGGAAGTAGAGGGTCCCAAGCAGGTGGTAGTACGCAGCCTCCTTCTCTATTGAAATTAGGATGTTTTTTTTAAGTTAAAGTAGCCTCACGTATCATCCTTGGTAAGAATCGGTGTTTTTTTTTTACGAGAATTCTATTCTGTCTATCAAATCCGATGTAATGAGTGGGTCCGTCTAGGATATGATCACAAACTGCAGACTTCCCGGAACGTTGAGTCTTCATATCAGCTATACTTTATTTTACGCGGGTTCTAATTGATCTTTTTGTTTATCCTATACGAGAAAGACCACATTCACAATCAAGCTTGTACACTCCTGCATCTTGTAGAGGAATTGGACACTTGACGGATGGTAGGAACTGACAAATCTTCCTCGGTGGCTTGTAAAATGTTCTAATAGAATTTCGCTTCAAGATGTAGCCAATGTTGTCTGTGACACCTCTGACATATGGTACAGCAGGCACACGCTCAACTATAGCCGGCTTCACTCGATCACTGAGACGTAGGCGCGGGACCCGAAGCTTGTGGTCGTACAGAACTTTCTTGATGTACTGATCCCTCGTGCTCTCTGTAACAAAGATTTGCCCACGGTAGCTAACTGTTAAGGATGGTGGTGAGATTCACCGTTAAAATATCGGTTTGTATGAATCATTTTTCTTTACACAGAACCTGTAACCTATGGTGTTGTTAGGATTTCAGATGACTAACACATTTAGGAAAGCTAAGGAATTATTTGACTCTAACTCCATAGTAAATTGAATTTTAGAGTTTATGGAATTAAGATGTTCTAAAAATGCAGTTACTTTGTCTGATGGTAAACTTGTGAAAGTATCGTCTCCGTACAGCTTGTAGATTCTTGGTGTAACCGGTGAGGTAAGGAGTGATTTCTCCTCAAAGTCTTCCATGAATATATCGGTGACAATGGGAGATACAGGTGAGCCCATTGCAACACCATCTACTTGCTAGCCCGTAAACCAAGCCATGCTCACATTGGATCGCGCAATACCAACCTTCCGTCCGCCAAACCGTGATCTAATTCGATCAGAATTATGTAAACATGTCTACCTATGAAAAAACTATTTTTTCGTTTTAAACAAAACCAAAGACACTATGCAATAGATATTAGTATCAAAGACAAAGATATGCTCTTTTATTTTAAACCATAACCTGGCAATGTTTCTTAGAAGAAAAAAAAAAAGAAATCACTCTGAACTTCCGGCGTTCCACGTGTCACTTTGATGAAGGTGCTCCGTGTTTTTTGTAGAATTTTATATTTGTGTCTGGACTAAAAACGAAAGTATTATACTTTTTACATTTCTTGTAATATAGTAAACACGTAGATATATAATTTGTGGTATAAAAAGTGAAAAGTAAATTGCCAAAAGTACTTCAAACTTCGGAAGGTCTAGTTTGGAGGTTGGTTCATAAATGTGTTATTTATCAAATTCTCATTTATTTTTAGTGTAAAATGTAAGTAAAAATAGTTTTCGTATATATTTCAAATAACATGACGTTATATTTATTTCAAATTCACACGAACATATTTTAGAAATATTGTTCGAAATGTCACAGATAAAATATTATTTTATTTTTTTTTTTTAATTTTTTAATATTTTAATATTTTGGTATGAGTAACGAATGGAAACACATAAAACATAAAAATATACATATTTCCAAACAATTTGATATAAATTTCTCCAAAAACAAAAGTGTAGAATTCAAATTAGTAGTAATTTTGTCACTAAAATTGAAGTATATACTACTACTATGTTATACATGGTAATTTACATATTTTATTACAATTTCTAGCAACCAAAAATAATTTTATTCGATAGTTTATACATTCAACAAGAATTCCTGTAAGTTTTATCCATAAATATTGTCTCAAAGTGAAAATATAGCAAAATTTGCAATATAGCAAAAAAATTTCTATATACAAATTTTCCCGCCAAAAAGGTCCCGAGTGAACGGGAGTATAACATGTCGCGCGCTGTCATAGCGAAGAGGCTAGTACAGTATAATAATGGGTTTAGGACAGAGGTCGGCAACCTGCGGCTCTTTGTATGTGAAGCTGCGGCTCTTTAATTCCATACGAAAATATTAATTATTTAAAAAAAAAATCTTTAAAAATCGTTCTGAAACGATTAACGAGTATTATGCACCATTTCTATCTCTCAGCCTCTTGTACTCGCTTTTCACCGCACCCACACACTCGAAATCCACACTGGGCCATTTGAAGTTGATACTGGATTTCTAGAAATGCAATTGATCGATTTAAAAAATAAAACTTTGTGAAGTGGAAAATTTACAGAGTTGAAAAGCAAGTTGGAAGAGTAGGAGGTCCAAAAATATATGTACGTAAGGCAACAAAAAAGACACAGTGAGGGCAAGGAGTTTGCATTTGGAAAGCTGACTATCTTCGGATCGAAATATTCGTGCGAACAAGCTTTCTCTTGCATGAATATAACTAAAAGTAAGGTAAGAAGTCAACTAACAAATGATAATTACAAGTCGTGTTTGAAACTTAAAACAACAAGTTATGAGCTATATTTATCCAAACTTTTTAAAACCATACAACGCTCTCATTGAATGTGTTTGCTCAAATGTATGTTATTCATTTATTTTTATTTTTAAGTACAAGTTACGTTATTGAATAAAGTTTAAATATTCTACTTGAATAACCATGCAAATCGCTCATCATATATATATATCGTCATCATCATCAGCCACAATATATATATATATATATATATATATATATATATATATATATATATATATATATATATATATATATAATCTAATAAATATATAATAATAATAGAAATTAGATTCTAATTTGTTTTACTTTAAACTACTGTTATATGATGAATAAATATATATTTTTCTTATGAATGAACAGATCTTTAAAAAATTTTATTTATGCAAGTACTATTTATAGTTGGCATGAAAAAAATTGTGGCTATTTAAAAACTTTGAAACTTTGTTAATTGTATTTTTTGACTCTTCCGACTTAAAAGGTAGCCGACCCCTGGTTTAGGATGCTGATGGTGCTGCCCCGCTTTTGGACTGCGTCAGGAATGTTTTCTAAAATGTACACTGATGGTTTCCACGCCATTATTAGAAAGCGTATTGCATCGATGTGCAGCGTTTGCGAGACAGCTACAATAGCTTTCTTAACATTATTGCAGATAGATGGGTCTCGCCACTGCTTGAGCACTGGATACGGCTTCATGCCAAGGTGTTAGACACCGGTGCCCTCTTAGCAGATGATATCAACATCTTCATTTATATTTGGGTTTATTATATTTATTTAAATTAAATTAATTACTAGCACTAAAATTCATAAAAGTTATATTTCACTTTAATTTTACTAACATACTATATGGGTTTTCTGTTGCATGAAATAAAGATATGTTATTTATTTTATTATTTATAAGCGCACTGGTATTCACGTATTTATTATTGGATATTGTAAATATGCGACATTAACTTAGAAGTTTCTGTTCGGTCAAACAAAACCAAAAGTTAAGTCGTTGTAGTTTCAAGAATTTGAAGATTTACCCATCCCGCTAATACCTCATTGCCAGTATTACGATTACCGTTCATTGAAAGCAACATTTCGGCGGAGTGATTCTTTCAAATACCAAGACTCACGGTACACATTCACTGCATATGGCTACCGCTCCACGGTGCGGCAAGGTTTTTAAGATCTGGCCATGTGGACACGAAAAAGGTGTATCCGGAAGTACCAGCCTTTCTGGTCCCAGCAGCGAGTCAGATAAATTATGCCACGTTTCGCCTGCGGAGATTGGGGAGAGCAGCGCACCATAATGTCGAAACTCCCCCCCCCCCGATTCGCCCGATACGCTGCCTGGCATTATTTTTTTATTTACCTTTCTACATCCTGAAATTTCGCAGTTCATTTTAGGTACAAATCCTGGGCTTAAAGTTCAAGACGTGTAAGATGCACGTTTTATAGGTTGTTCTCCATTTTCGGTTAATACCGAACTTTCAGGCCACATTTTTATTAATGGCTGCAAAACAAATTTCCTAGCATAACACATAAACTTTTTCAAAAACGTTACCTCTACACTAAGTTTTTTGCTTATATCGTGAGGGCATTTTACGTACATAAGTTTCACAAGCATAAACATCCAGACCTGGAACAATTATTTGTAAGCCATACAAATACATTTTCTGTACGGGATTTGAACCCGCGGCCCTCTGAGTTACCTACGCCAATGCACCACGGAGCTATCAAGATAAATGTAATGTTTCATTGATTGAGTGTTGAGAATCGGAAATCAGACACAAAGTAAATGCAGATACTTTGTGTCTGATTTCCGATTATAAAAGATAGATGTATCTATAGGTCTTAGCATTCACGTGTAGTTTGATACTGTGTGCCCATTCGTCACAAACAATGCCACAAATAAGAGCTTTTGACTTCATTGGAAAATACAGAGCACCGAGTAATAGACTGCGATGGTTAACCTTTTTAGCGGTAATGCCTAGCTACGTAATATTTGGATTTTCATAGTTTTCAGTACTCAGATTTTAAGCAGTTAATTCTCCCATTTTCTCAATTTTCTCAAATAATGCACGATTTTGAAATGTAAGACGAACAATTCCTGGCGAATATGTTATTACTCGGTAACATGTTCGAGAAATTTCTTTGAACGATACTAGCTTTAATTTACTGACTGTGCAGCAGGCATTAACTTTTCGCCGAGCAATTTAATTCCTGACATAATTTTGGCACATGAAACGAAATCAAGTGTTTTAAAAAGTATCTTTAGTCAGCAATTTCATTTCCTTTTTTTTCTTTTCTGTTTTATAAAACATTTGCAAGTATATAATTTTTAATGAGCTAGGTAACTCGTCGTAGAAGTAAATCACACATTGATATTCAAATGCAAATAAAATTTTCAGTAACAGCCTACTGATTAAGCAATACTGGTTTAATTTAAGGAATATCATTTGAAATAACAAATATTAACAATAACGGTAAGTGGTAACGATCCGGGGCACACATATCAAGTATGGCACGTGGCAGGCAGACGGACGTATTGACAATCGCATTACTAGTACATGTTTACGAATTAAAAGCTTAATTTAAGTTTTAGAGGAATAAAGTTTTATAATATTGTATATAACATTGAAGGTAATGGATTTGAAAGTTTTATCGGGCAGCCTAGAAACAATATTTATGGTTGTCCCGTCTATAACGTACATTAATAACATTGAGCTCCTAACACGTATTATTTTCACGTTCCGCAGAAAGTGTTGGCTATACAATATCTGTCGATATAACATTTTCACACACTGATAAAATTTTTACGAGTTACCTTTCATTTAGTTTTCCTAGGCTAACATTATGTTTATGCTTCCGTACCTCAAAAAGAAATAAAAAATCAGAACCCTTATGGGATCACTTGGTTGTTCGTTCGTCCGTCCGTTTGTCTATCTGTCAAAAACTTTTCCTCAGGAACGCATGGAGGTATGAAGCTTAAATTAATATCTAACACGTTTGCCTACGGTTTTTTAAAGATTTAAAGAAATTAAGCTTCTAAATGAACGCAATAAAATACGGCTATTTATGTAATATATGTATTTTGATACTGTAACATATTTGGCAAACAGTAAAGTTTAATAGCACAAATAAGGAAAAGGCTTAAAAGCATTAATATGTATTTATAACATTTAAAATTTTTTTTAGCAATTACAAATTTAAGTTTGCAGTTAGAAAATTGACCGTGACGTCTGTCGATGTATGGAAGAACATTTTTCAATTACAAAGTTGAGTTTGTCCTTCAATCCTACGTATCTTTTCTTTATAGTAATGTTCGGTGATTTCATAGTTTATAAACTTCGGTAGGTAATGATAATTATTTTGGTGAAACTACCTCTGAAGCTATCTATAAAATTAGCAATTTCTTCCATTGTACATGGCTGTAACAGTGTTAGCGCGATTGAATTGGCATTGTTTGCTTTATTTGTATACGTTAAATTATTATAAGGATTTGCTATATATGTATCTGACTATTTAAGATCAAGCCCACATTAGAAAAAAGTCATTGAATTGTTCACATATAGCATTTTGATCCGTTATGTAACCATTGGGTGTTAAAAGTTTACTCGGTACTGATGGGTCTCTTACTTTGTTGTTAGAAAGGTCTTTTATTAGTTTCCACATCTTCTTAGGGTTGCTCTTACAGTCGTTGAATGCTTTTGAATAATATTTAATTTTGGTTTTATAAATGGTTCTTGATACTTCGTTTCTTTCTTTGATGAATGCTTCTTCTAATAATTCGTCTTCTGGATTCTTCTTAAATTTGTTCCATATTATATTTCAACTATTAATTCTATCTAATCTATCTAATTGGGGGTCATTGTAGAAGCGTGCTCGTCGCGATCCCTGCCAGCCCTTTTCAGGGCTGCAATTCTACACAGCTGCGCACCCATGCAAACGAGGGTTAGGGCGTCCTCCCAAGGCGACGCACACCAGCTTGTCCCCGTTGGTGTGGAATGCAGCGCGCAAAGCGGCGATGGGGACCGCCACCTGTCACGCACAGCCCGACACGGCGGAAGGTGGGGGACGGAGTGAAGAGTTGGCACGTGGAATTTTAGAGGGAGCATGAGAGATAAGACGAATGAGTCGATCGAAATAATGAAAGAAAGAGAATTAGATGTCGTGTATATGTCGGAGACCAAAAGGAAAGGCAGTGGTACTGAAGAGCTCCCTGACGGGACGTTAGCTATATGGTCCGGAGTCCCGGAAAGCGAGAACGCCTACCAGGGAGTGGGAGTGCTGTTGTCGTCCCGGTTGGTCGATCTTATGACTGAATACAAGGTTGTGAACTCAAGACTTCTCTGGGTTCGCTTCAAAATGGGACTGACGAAGTTATTCCTTTTAGCTGTTTATGCGCCGGTAGCTTTGTCATCCAGGGCTGAGCTGGAGGAGTTTTGGGAGAATGTAAGAGAAGTTCTAGATTTGGTTAAGGGAAACGAAAGAACTGTTGTATGTGGTGATTTGAATGGATGGGTAGGTATCGCTCGACCAGGATACGAGTCGGTGCTTGGAAATTTTGGCGATAAAAGAGTTAATGATGCTGGCAAGCTTATACTGGCTGCATGCAAGGAAAGGGTCTTCTTGTGACAAACACTATGTTTCATCACAGGAAAATCCATATGTGCACTAGAGAAAGAAAGAAGGAGAGAAGTATGATTGATTTGTTTCTTGTGGATGACCGACTGCGAAAACAGGTGATGGATACACGAGTGTTCAGGGGTGCCGACCTGGGAACGGATCATTATCTAGTAATTACTAGATTTAGGGGTTTGTTCGCGGGTTGGCGCTACCGGACGACAGTAACAGAACCACAGTCGGTCTGTCGCATCCGAAGCTGGAAGCTTCAGGAAGCGGATACTAGAGACAAATATCACACGAGGAAAGCCGAAAAGCTTGACGCCTTCGATGGCAGGAAAGAATGTGTGGAGAGAACATTGCAGAACCTTAGGGATGGAATGGTAAGTTGCAGCGGAAGAAGTATGTGTAACAACAAAAAGAGGTAGTAGTAAAAGAAGAGATGCATGGTGGAATGATGAAGTGAGAGAAGCTGTAAAAACGAAGAAAAAAGCATGGTTATACTACTTGGCCTCTAGTGACGATGAGCATATGAGAGAGAAGATGAAAGAAAGATATAAGCTGCAGAAAGCTCATGCGAAAACATTGATTGAGGAAGTACGTGAAAGTTTTAGAATAGAAGCGGACGAGAGGTTGTCGCACAACTTTTGGGAAAACTCCAAACTCTTCTGGAAAGAGGTTGGAAGGTCCCGGATTGGTGAGACAGCCTTAAGAATAAACAAAGTGCTTTCGAGAACCAATGACGTCCTCTCAGAAAAATCGGACGTCATGTACCGATGGAGTGAATTTCATAGAGAAACGTATGCGTGTCATGATCTTAGCGAAGGATTCGGGGGTGACGCCGTGACTGGCATGCCAGACACGGACCTCGATGACACTGAGGTCATCAGAATGAAAGAGATTGAACGTGCGATTCGAAGTTTGAAATGTGGCAAGGCTGCGGGACTAGACAGAGTTACTGCTGAAATGATCAAGTACGGTGGGCCTCGCGTCTGGGACAGCTTTCATCTGCTGTGCAATTTGTGCTGGCGGACGGGAGATGTCCCGGATGATTGGCGATCCGCGGTCATTGTGCCTTTATATAAAGGTAAAGGTTCACATTTTGACTGCGGGGGCTATCGGGCGATCAGCTTGACCAGTTTAGCAAGTAAAGTTTACTCGAAGGTTTTAACACGTAGGATGCAAGAGAAATCGGAACGATTTTATGGGAGGCACAATGCGGATTTAGACCTGGAAGAGGATGCACGGATCAAATGTTTTCTCTCCGCATGATCACGGAGAAGCTTCTGAGTGTTAACCAGAGGATTTTCTGCGCTTTTGTGGATCTGGAGAAAGCATTTGATAAGGTTATAAGGAAGAAAATGTGGGAACTGTTGCCGGGGTATGGTGTGGATGGTCGATTGTTAATGGCTGTGCAGTCACTTTACTATGACTGTAAATCCTGTGTGCGAGTAGGGCATGACCTGTCACCCATGTTTAGCGTCCAAGCGGGCGTAAAACAGGGTTGTGTCATGTCTTCCTGGCTGTTCATACTGTATCTCGACAGCTGTTTACAGAAGCTGAAAAATAGCTGTTTGGGTGTGAAATTGGGTGACATAAAAGTTAACTGTCTGCTGTATGCTGATGATGCAGTGCTTATTGCAAAAGGAATTAATGAATTGCAAGATGAATGTGAAATTAAAGGTCTCCGATTGAATGCTAATAAAACTAAGGTTCTGGTATTTGAAAAGGACGAAAAGAGAACGAAATGTGAAATATGGGTAAATCAGGAATGTCTAGAACAGGTAAATGAAATTGTATACTTGGGGAGTGCTTTCAGCCGGGATGGAAGATGTGATTTAGATGTGGATAGACGTGTCGCTGCCGGAAACAACGTCAATGGTCCCCTTAATGCATTAGTAAAAAGGCAGGGCGTGGTGAAGAGTGCACGCCTTGCAATACATAACGCAGTGTTGGTACCGATTTTGTTATATGGCAGCGAAACCTGGGTATGCCAGAAGAAGCGTAAAAGCAAGTTGAATGCAGTGGAGATGCGATCTCTTCGTAAAATGTGTGGCGTTAGCATAGCCGACCGAAAGCGAAACGAAGAGATTCGCAATATGGTAGGATTGAAAGATGACCTTATCACAAAAATTGATAGGGGCGTACTCTAATGGTTTGGGCACGTTGATCGAATGAGTGAAGACCGAATGGTGAAGAAAATATATAGAGCGAAAGTAAATATTGAAAGGTGTCGAGGTAGACCGAGACTAACTTTTGAAGACCATGTGAGCAAATTGCTCGAAGAGGAGAGGGTAAAGAGTACTCGGATACCTAGACGTGCATGTATGAAGAAGTTAAGGAACCTGAAAGAAGCGAAAGAGGTATGTAAGGATCGTGACACTTGGCGATCGGTTCTCTCTGGCTACCCCGTTAGGGATTGTGCGTGAAGATAAGTAAGTAAGTAAGTAATTCTATCTAAAATTTTTCTATTGATCCAGTCTTGGCGAGGTGGGTTATAATTTTTATTTTTGGGAATCTACTATTGCTGAGGCAAGTATCCAGCTTCTCTTTAAATAGTTCATATGATTTATTACCAATATCTGTGCAGTTTACCATGGTTTTACATAGTTGTTCATAGTTAATAGCTTTATATCTAACTTTTCGTAGTGGTTCAGGCCGGAATTTCTGTATTTCAAAGTATATTTGCTTGTGGTCAGACATAGGGGTTTCAATTATGATGAAATTAAATCATTGTCGTTTAAGATTTGAGCAAACATGGTCTATTATTGATTTTGTTGAAACTGTTTCACGGGTACAGTATTTTTCGTCTATTTTATTTATTATATTGTAACCATTCTCCTCTAGCACTTCCTTGTAATTATTAGTTGCCTGTTGTTGACTGAGTAAATTAATATTAAAGTCCCGAAATACAACTGCTCTGCTTCTTTCATGTAATTGCTTGGAATAAAATTCCAAGAAGGTTTTTAAATTTGAGGCGTCTGGTTTCCGATATACGGCACCTATATCAAGACAATAGTGGTCAAGATGAATCCACAGATAGTGATTGTCATCTTGGTACTGATTTTCTGTTACGTGGTGTTTTAGGCTATTGCCAATGAAAATAGATACTCCACCACCTCTCATGTTACGCCTGTAATTAAAATGGTGAATATAGCCGGGAATCTGAAGACTATTAGCTTCTTCGTCTGACTTTATCGATGTCTCTGACAGGATGATTATATGAACCCTATTCTGAAACGACTCAACAATGCATTTTATTTCATCCAATTTTCCTGGTTTCACTATACTTCTTACGTTAGCATATAGAAATCGCAGAGACTTTTTGGTGGAAGAAATATCTTTGTAACTATTAACAATTTCATAGGTAGTTGGGCTTACGTTGCACGAAAGTGTTTGGAGGTGAGTGGTGTCATGTGATATTAGTTTTTTTGAGGAGATTTCTACGATCTTCGGCACACCTCTAACATATTTTGTAATAAACTTTTTATTATTATTAATAATCGATTGGCGCTTTACTTCTTCTTTAAAATCTTTATAATATTTTCGCTGTATAGGGGTGTGATCTGCGTATATTTAGAGATTGCCTTAATTTTCATTTTTCCCACTGCGTAACGTAGTAAAAGCTGTCTCTGAAGACGAAAAACATACTTTTATGGGACGATCTTTGCCGGGGCTATATCTGCCAAGACGGTATATCACTTTGGGCTGGAAACTCTCATCTATCGTCTTTACTATTTTAGTTACTTGTTTTATGTCGATGTCTTTCCTTTCCTCTTTATTTTTCGATACGGGTTCCGGTAGTCCATCTATAATTATCTTTTTACGTCTAAAGTTTCATTCTGTAATTTTAGATATGATAGACTCGTAAGAAGTGTCTGCAGGCTGAGTTGTATGATTGCCTGACGTATTTTAAGCAGGTTTACATCATACTGTAAAGCTTCAACGTTCTTATTAATAATATTATTATTAGAATTTATATTTAGTATATCAGACTTTATTGTATTTTGCTCCATTGTGAGATTCTGAATATTAGTTTGTATCAGCCATCTGTTCTTTAATACCTGAAACATCACACTTTATTTAATTGTTAAATTCTTGCTGACTAATGCTCAAATTTGTGAGCATCGACATCATTTGTGACATTTGTTTACGAATTTTTCTTAATTCTTCCTTGATATATTCGCTATCATCAAAACGCTTTCTCTTATTGCGCATGTTAACCTTTGATTTATTTATTGGTAAAAAATAAAAATATAAATTTCTTCGCAACCTTCCGCTAAACAAATACAATGATGTGTCTTACCTGGATTGAAGAGCACCTCCCGCCCTCCCTCAATTTCATGCACTAACTCCGTCACCACTAGTCCCAGCACCACCACTCCCAACACCACTATTTCAGGCAAGACACACCATCGACGATAATACGACACGTGTTTCGCCTCTACATGAGGCATCTTCAGGTAATGTAGACTGTACGGCGGCTGACCGCTAAAATTCTTAGCGGTCAGCCGCCGTAAAGTCTACTGACCGCTAAGATTGTCTTTCATAATAAATAAATTTATTTAAAAACTTGTAAAAATATTTAAAATATGATAAATAATAGAAATACAAGTCGCAAATATTATAAAATAAAGATAAATAACTTTTATAAGATTGTTAGAAAATTTAATGATTTCTTAAATTTACGCGAACACTACACATTGAACAAAAACTAAATTTACGGATTTTATCGCGTTTATTTAACTGATTTTACTTATTTTTAATTCCCGACGTTTCAGGTTCTTTACAGCAACCATGGTCACGTGGGGGGGGGGGCTGAGATGTTTGACGTCCCAATGTCATTGTTAGACCGGCTACCTTCACTACGTCCTATAGTGAGCCAGGTCGATTCACCAACTTATAAGCTGGCATAACACTTGGCAAAAATACTGTCACCACTGAGTGGACATACCAGAGCACACACAAAGGATTCATACCATTTTGTTAGTGAGATAAAAGACCTACATCTCGCTGACAATGAAACTATGGTCAGTTTTGATGTCCAGTCACTATTCACATGCCTACCTATTGAAGACTGCATCTCAATTGTAACTAGAAAGCTAGAAGATAACAACATGCCTGCTGAATATGCAGTATTACTCAAACTTTGCCTCACATCTGGCTATCTATTGTGGAAGGAAGAGTTCTACAAGCAAGTAGATGGTGTGGCGATGGGCTCACCTGTATCTCCCATAGTCGCCGACATATTTATGGAGGACTTCGAGGAGAAAGCCCTTCTTACTGCTCCTGTAAATCCAAGATTCTACAAGCGGTACGTAGATAATACCTTCACAATTTTACCATCTTACAAAGTAACTGCATTGTTAAACAACCTTAAAACTCTATAAACTCTAAAATACAATTCACAGTGGAGTTAGAGGCAAATAATTCTTTAGGAGGACTGCTTGAAGTACCGTAGCACAATGACTAGTCCTATATTAGGGACTTATGATAATAAATTCAATGATAAAAAAGCAATACTATGGAAGGTCTCTATGATGAATTTACATTACAATAGTGGGGTCGTGGGTTGAAGTCCTACATACTAATGATTTATGAAAGTAAGGTCTATGATACAAAATCATTATTATAGAAGGTCTCCTTGATGCATAAGCATTATATGGGGTGGTCGGGTGACCGACTGCCCTTAGTACTGTAGCAAAATGACTAGTCCTTATCAGGGAGTTGAAAAGGAATATTATGGTGGTGTGTATTCTGCTTCACGAGCAATTGGTCCGAGTTAAACTTGGACTCGCTAACCGATGTGTCCTAGATATATCATCTTAGTGCTGGTGGTAAGTGAGTTTGTTGTAGCAATATGGCTTTCCCGTGGACATTGCACACCCATACCGTTTGAGGAAGCTGAAAATTCTCTGTCATTTACATTTTTATATGTAAAACAAAGATATCTAACACAAACAATATAAAAAACACGCTGTTTTTTCATGACATACACTTCACACACTATTTAAAGAGAAACATTTGAAATAACATTTTGTGTGATTTCAAATGTTCCTTTTCACAGCTCATTCAGTCAATCTGTCTGTAAATATTTGTTAGCAACACTAAATTTTTTGGCGACTTTTATTTAATGTTTTTGTAACATATATAATGTATCCTTTTTGCTTTATACACTACTTCTCCATATGAATTTTTAGTATGCCTAATCTCACACTCCTTCGTATGCGCAGTATGCTCAAAAATGGTTACAGAGTTCTCTTCACGTATTATACAAGACGTATGCTCATAAAAACTAGGAATCGCTCCAATATTTTATGATCTTTGATAGAGAAACTGTTAGTATATCTTTCGATAGCGTGTGATACAAAAACATGCGGATTATGCCTATCTTATGAAGCTTCACATATATTTCCTACAAAAACATATTTACCCTATATTATCATCCTTGTCATTACATACACAAAGTATGATCCTAAGTCACCTGCGTCCGTCTACTTCCTGTTTCTGTTATCTCAACTGTAGGGGGTCGTCCCACACACATAGTTTTTTTTATAGGATAGAGTGACAAACGAGCACACAGTCCACCTGATGGTAAGTGGTTGCTGTGGCCCATAGACATCTACATCTGTCCTCAATTATGAATCAAAATGCAGATACGTTGTCAACCGTGAGGACTAAGATGGAATGCCTCGTTTCCAGTAAAAAGGGTCTCCGGTTCTCTACACTCGCCATACGAAATACAGCAGCATTAAGCTACTATTTCACGCTGGTATTCTGTGAGAGCGTGGTCCTCTCCCGGCCGAAGCGACCCATTCGTGCTACAACTATACTACTAATATAACTTCAGCATGACTCTACCACGTATAGTATAAATAGTGTATAGTATAACTCAGTGAAAAATAATATGTGAGTAATGTATATTTTCTACATGTGAACCACTTTTCTGTCTAAGATTTCGTTCGGGTAAGTACTCTTTTACCTATTTTTGCTGTCGAATAGCGGTGAATACACTGCTGTCTTCTAGTTACTAGCGTATAGAGAGCCAGTTAAATTAGAGGCAGTTAGGCATTCCATCTCAGTCCTCATAGTTGATAACATCTTTTTTATTTCAAGTAGGTTACAGGTGCCCAGGTGTTACAGGTGTTGTACAATCTAGTTTTTAGAGATTCAGGTATACCTCAATCTCTAAAAACTAGATTATACAACCTGTGCGTGTTGCCAGTGATGACTTACGAATCTGAGACGTGGTGCTTCACTGCTGGCCGTATGAGGACGCTCAAGGTCGCTCAGCGAGCTATGAAGAGAGCTATGCTCGGAGTTTCTCTGCGTTAAACTGTGTTGGTCACGTTGAGGTCGAAATCTATTCGCAACAGCTGGATGCTTGTAAAAAAAAGAAACCAAAATAACGAATAATAAAGTCTATGATAATGGCCGTGAAAAGCGAATATAGATTAACGAAGATTTACCAAAATACAAACGACAACTTCTTTGGACAGTAAAAAATAATCTTAAACCGAAAGGTTTTCAATACATATGGGTGCAGAATAGTAGTATCCTGGTCAAAAAGAATAGTGATGAAAAAAAGATTTACAACATTAGGTCGGAGGAGGATTTGAAAAAGTTCGATGAATGTAAATAAACACGCGTACTATAACGCGGCGAGTAAACACGAGGTGATTTCGAACAGCAAAAGGTGATCATACGGATATCTTCTTCGGTAATTTTAATTTTAAAAGATATTATGATATAATGGCTCTAAATAATGACCAATCCCAAAATATATGGAATACCCACATATTACATCTGAACATAAGATCTCTTCGGAAAAACTTAAACGAGTTATTAATACTACTTGATAAAAATATATATAATATAGATATATTAATATTAAGCGAAATATATTATATATTAAGAAGGAAGAACATCTCTTGTATCAAACAGTAGAATATAATACATTTATATATACTAGAGAAACGAGAAAAAGAGGAGGAATATTAATGTACGCTAAGAATGGATTGAATTCTGAAGCTGAAATGGTAAACACAGGGGCAGTGGAAACACTTCATGGTCAAATGAAGCATGGGAAAACTATAACACATGTAATTGCGATATATAGACCACCTGCCAATAATAAACTGACATTTATCCAGCAATTAGAGACACTAGTGAAATCTGTACCAGCAACTGACAATGTTATAGTGATTGGCGACACCAATATAAACATATTAAATGACACGGTTAATCCTATTTTAACAAGGTACAAAAACGCCCTGTGTGAATGCGGTCTGCTGTGTGTAATACCAAGCAAAGAGATAACGCGCGAAGCGATCGCGGAGGGCCGGCTCGAGGCATCGTGCTTGGATCATATCTGGTTGCAAGTGGGACGGAGCGAGCATGACGCGTGTGCGTATGTGCTTGAGTCACGCATCGCCGATCATCATGGAATCGGATTAATGTTAAATTTATGTGTTAGTGGAAGCGGAAATCAATGTGAGAGTGGCAATATAAAAAAACAATAGTATGCGCGAAGTGTTAAGTGACAAAATTGTTAAACATAAGCTGGATGAATATGATTGGTCCCAGTTACTTACAATAACGTGTCCATTATTATTGTATCAGACAATGTGTAGTGTATTTCATAGCATTTATAAAGATAGTACAATTAAGGTTAAGATAGATACAAAGAAAGTAATAAGAAGTACATGGATAGATAGATATTTATATAAAATTATATTGCGACGGGATTATTTATTCAGAGTTTGGAAAACGGATTCAAAGAATATGAACAAGAAATTAGTCTATACAAAATTTAGAAACAAAGTAAATAAATTAATAAATATGGCAAAAAATAAATATAGACAGGAACAAATTATAAAATGCAATGGAGATTTCAGGAAAATATGGACAAATATAAACATATGGTTGGGTCGAAATAAAACTAGCTTGGATGATGTTATTTTAAAGCATTTAGGAAAAACAGATAGTATAAAACAGATTTGTACCAATTTTTCTGAAAAATTTATAGAGGAAATTAAGGCAAATAAACACGTGTGTAATTTGAAGTTTTTAGATAGAAATAATTATGTAAAGCCGAGTGAGGTAAGCTATAGATATAGAAGGGTGACTTCGTGAGATGTAGATAAGGTCATAAGAACATTGTCCTGTGAGAAAGAACCCGGCTCAGGTGGAATACGGGCGCAAGACATTGTATATTTACGTTAGCAAATAAGTCTTGTTCTAGCTTCACTAATAAATATGTCCTTATCTAATGGTATTTACCCTGATCAATTAAAAACGCAATAATATGTCCCAAATACAAATCAGGAAGTCATTTAGGATATGCTTATTATAGGCCCATTGCAATATTATCTGTTATAGATAAAATAACCGAAAAAATTATAATAGGAGAGATAAGCGCGTTCTTAGAACAACATAACATATTGTGTGACTCTCAACACGGTTTTCGGAAAGGGCGCAACACGGTTACTGCGTTGTTAAGATTTTCAGATTTTATTAATGACTCCTTAGATTCTGGCAAACAAATAACAGTACTTTTTATTGATATTAAAAAGGCGTTTGACACTTTAGACCACGATATCTTATTACAGGCAATGGACAAATACGAAATACGCGGTCCCATAAATAATTGGTTTAAAAACTACCTCACTAATAGTAAAATAAGCACAATTGTCTCTAAAGTGGTTGGGGAAGAGGCGGATGTCGATTTGGGTGTGCCAACTAGATCGGTGTACGGTCCTGTAGGATATATAATGCATGTGAACAGTGTGTCAAATGTCGTACATAATTGCAAGGTGTTCATGTACGCTGACGATATGTGTCTTGTCTATGCCTCCAAGGACATAGCTGAGGTACAAAAGTGTATACAAAGTGATTTTGAAAACATTAGCAAATGGGCGCATGACAATGGCCTTATATTACATCTTACAAAAACCAAATGTGTGCATATACACTCGCCCTATACTCGAAATGCTAAATCTGTAAGAAATGATTATCTAACAGTGATAGGACATACATAAGAATGTATGTATAGAAATAAAGATAATTGTAACTCTAAGAGATTGGAAAATGTGGATAAATTTAAATATTTAGGTCTAACTATAGATAGGAATTTTAACTGAAGAATACACGTAAATGAAATTTGCAACAGGCTAAGATTAGTGCTAAGTAAGTTTTACCATAATGATTTCTTAAATTTACGCGAACACTACACATTGAATAAAACTATTATTTACAGTTTTTATCGCGTTTAATTACTTTAATTTATTTTTATTATTATCCCGACGTTTCGGGCGCTTTACAGTACCCATGGTCACGGGGGGGACTGAGATGTTTGACGTCCCAATGTCATTGTTAGCCCGGCTACCTTCAGTTTTTGAATATTAATTTTTGGTCCGATTTACGCAAAACGAACTTACAGTATCTTCAAGTCTTGCAGTGGTATGCTTGGGTTTGGGTTTAATTTTGTTAATTATAGGATCCCAAGCAGATGGCAGCACCCAACCATCTTCTCTATTGAAATTAGGATGTTTTTTAATTTCAATAGCCTCACGTATCATCCTTGGTAGGAATCGGTGTTCCTTTGCGAGGACTTGTGGTTTATCAAATCTGATGTAATGGTGGGGACGATCTTGAACATGTTCACAGACTGCAGACTTCCCGGATCGTCGGTGCTTCACATCAGCTATATATTCTTTCACGCGGGTTTTTATGGATCTTTTTGTTTGACCTATGTAAGAGAGACCACATTCACAATCTAACTTGTACACTCCTGCATCTTGTAGAGGGATATTACACTTGACGGATGGTAAAAATTGACTAATCTTCTTCGGCGGCTTGTCGTATGTTTTAATGGAAGCTCGCTTCAAGATGTAGCCAAGCTTGTCTGTGACTCCTCTGACATATGGTAGCACAGCAGGCACACGCTCGACTGTGGCCGGCTTCACTCGGTCACTGTGACATAGGCGCGGGATCCGAAGCTTGTTGTCTTGCAACACTTGCTTGACATGCTGAAGTTCGGCGGCCAGATGTTTTCTGTCACAGATCCCTCGTGCTCTCTGAAACAAAGATTTGCCCACGGTAGCTAACTGTGAAGGATGATGGTGAGATTCACCATTTAAATATCGGTTAGTATGGGTCTTTTGGTATGGGTCTTTTTTTTTTGTACTGTGTATAGAATTTTTTCTATATATCTCACCATCATCCTTCACAGTTAGCTACCGTGGGCAAATCTTTGTTTCAGAGAGCACGAGGGATCTGTGACAGAAAACATCTGGCCGCCGAACTTCAGCATGTCAAGCAAGTGTTGCAAGACAACAAGCTTCGGATCCCGCGCCTATGTCACAGTGACCGAGTGAAGCCGGCCACAGTCGAGCGTGTGCCTGCTGTACTACCATATGTCAGAGGAGTCACAGACAAGCTTGGCTACATCTTGAAGCGAGCTTCCATTAAAACATACTACAAGCCGCCGAAGAAGATTAGTCAATTTTTACCATCCGTCAAGTGTAATATCCCTCTACAAGATGCGGGAGTGTACAAGTTAGATTGTGAATGTGGTCTCTCTTACATAGGTCAAACAAAAAGATCCATAAAAACCCGCGTGAAAGAACATATAGCTGATGTGAAGCACCGACGCTCCGGGAAGTCTGCAGTCTGTGAACATGTTCAGGATCGTCCCCACCATTACATCAGATTTGATAAACCACAAGTCCTCGCAAAGGAACACCGATTCCTACCAAGGATGATACGTGAGGCTATTGAAATTAAAAAACATCCTAATTTCAATAGAGAAGATGGTTGGGTGCTGCCATCTGCTTGGGATCCTATAATTAACAAAATTAAACCCAAACCCAAGCATACCACTGCAAGCCTTGAAGATACTGTAAGTTCGTTTTGCGTAAATCGGACCAAAAATTAATATTCAAAAACTGAAGGTAGCCGGGCTAACAATGACATTGGGACGTCAAACATCTCAGTCCCCCCCGTGACCATGGGTGCTGTAAAGCGCCCGAAACGTCGGGATAATAATAAAAATAAATTAAAGTAATTAAACGCGATAAAATCCGTAAATAATAGTTTTATTCAAGTTTTACCAATTAAAAAATGCGTTGAACAAACGTTAAGAATAGTATATTTTGCACTTGCTGACTCGCTAATGAGTTGTGGACTTCTTGTATATGGGCGAACCTTTATTACATATCTGAAAAATATCAAAGACATACAAATAAGACTGATTAAGTTTCTAGTTAGTAAAAATGTTAAAGAAAAGTGCAACACAGACTATAATAAGTTGTTTCCCATTTGTAAAATTATTCCCATAGATAAAAAATAGATTATTTGGTAGGTTTGGAATATTATTATAATGATGAATATAGAGTTAATGTTAAAAACTAGTACAACACACATAGGGTTAGAGAAAACAAACTGGTTCATCCAAAAGTAACAAACTATTATGGTAAGAGAACAACTAAGTAAGTATTTGGTATCTAAAGTGTTTAACAAAATAGATCTATTAAGAGAGAAAGTTAAAATTAGTAGAAGATCACTTAAGAGAAAATAAAAAAAAATTATACAGGATGGCTAATAGAACTAAATACGATAGTATATTAATAAACCATAACAATATAATATATAACTATCAGTTAATTAATTTATATAAATAAAGTTAAATATGTATGCAACTTGTAACATAATTAACGCACTTTGAGAAAGTAGTTTGTTCAAAATCGGTTACTAAATTGATTCCTATCATTTTTATTATAGGTAATTTTTTATCCCAAAAATAATTAAAACTACGTAAATTACAGTCACATTAAATCTGTACAGTCAAAACAAACTGAAATGGACCGTAACTTAAGGCAATAAGACATTTAAGAGTGCAGTTTTATTTGTATTATTACTAATTCTGTCATTCAATAAAAGTAAAGAAAAATGAACTTTATTTCAAGCACGTTAAAGTCTTTGCGTTCGTGGATTTGTACTGTGACCACAACATTCTTCCGGAATCAGTATAACTAATTTTATAAATAACCAGTATATATATATATATATATATATATATATATATATATATATATATATATATATATATATATATATATATATATATGTGTGTGTGTGTGTGTGTGTGTGTGTGTGTGTGTAAGATCATAACGTTAACATAACGACAAGATGTCATAATTTTATATATAATTGTGTCCAACATTAGGAGTACATAAGGTGGTTCATTGCTATGTAAAAGAGCGCCTCCCGCCATCAAACGTAAAAGTTTGGCGGGTTTAGAATTAAGTAACACCACTGTCTTATAAATTCATTAATAAATAATAAGTAAAAAAAAACTGTCTCATGGCGTGAAGCCAAGTCTGTTCTTTCAGATTTTCGCTTATGTAGTACCAACCGTAAATCACGTTTACGACGGACCTAGGGTTAGGTGATCAAAGCCTACAGACGCAAGTGACTCATCTCCCAAGATCGTGGATCTATCAGTCATACCAAATGGAAGTCCGTAATCTCAGCCTACCACTCTGGGTGACAGGTGTGAGTATTTATGTGTTTATGTCATATCTATAAAGCACTACAGACTAATACCACAATCAACCATTAACCTTTCAACTGCGGAGTCTCTAAACGTCATACTCCGTTGACTGCGGAGCTGTATAATAAAATTGACGGCGCATTGAGCGCAATCCGTTTAAACACAAATTTCTTGATTTTAGTATATCACATACTATAATATGTATGCATTTCTGAATTCTCTATGAAATTTCCTATAAACGAGTAAATAAATTAAATAAACTCCCAGAGTAACAAGTGTAAGTAAATATTGAATAAAGACAAAATTGTCTTATTTCTCGATGAAACAAAGTTTTTTAATATATCGACTTTATTTTAATTTAATTTTAAATCTATTGTTTACAATATTTTATGCGCAAAATCGTAGGCTTCAATACAATTTTTTACCATAAAACGCATAAATAGTAAGCTTACAAGAACCAACAATCAACTTACACCGATGAATAATGTAGTTCGGACCAGAAGCGGCCTGCCGTCGGTCACGTTTTAAATGCAATACTCCGTACAAAGTGACTGACACGGCAGTCAAAGGTTTAATGCATTAGTCAATAAAATTAACACTAGTTTTTTTATTTCATTAAAAATATATACTTAAATTCATGAAGAAACATTTGGTTTTATTTCCAGGACTAGTTGAACCTCTCTTTTTCCTTACATGATTCAGTCATCTTTAAATCGATCTTGCAAAGTTTAACAAATCTCATAAAGTTACGAAATAAGTATTCCTAGTGCCGACATCAAAATTTTTGCCGTAATTGCCATATTTATTGAAAAATTAATTACTTTATTTCAGCAAAAAATTTTCAACAGCACTTGTAGAGAAATAAAGATTCATTCATTCCTTTAAAAGCCATAAAGCCACTCAAGGGTCACTCCCGTGGATGTAGAGTCTAAAATAACGTTTTTTGTAAACAATACTCAATGCGCCATAATAGTGTCGATTGACAAAGGCAAAGCCCTTCAGAGGCGCCGCGGGGGCGCGGCGATTATATTACATTTCCAGTAACCAACATAATTTTAGCAACATTATTTCTCAAAAAGGTAATATTTCCTTTACCACAAATAATATCTACTAAATAATAACATTTAAAATCTCTTTCTGAAATAAAAAATATTATGGATATATATATATATATATATATATATATATATATATATATATATATATATATATATATATATTTTTTTTTTTTTTTTTTTTTTTAAAGAACCCACCTCTTATGCTCCAAAAATATGCCAAAATTAAAGTCCGATTTTGCACTTTTTGTGCATTATGTACTAGTTCATTAAAACATTTTTTATACGTGGTAGAGCCATGCTGCCGTGTAGTGGCGGTTAAGAATATCCACTACCCCATATCTTCCCGTGGGTGTCGTAAGAGGCGACAGAGGGAGACAGACAGGAGATGGGCAGCAGCATCTTCCTGATAACAACTGTGACGTAATAAAAAACTGCGGTTGCCAACCCGCTCGCCAAGCGTGGCAACTACGGCAAATACCCCCCAATGAACAAATGCACAAAAAGACGGCCCCCAGTCCCCGGCGGCCCCGCTATTCCTGGCTACGGTGGCGACCATGGTAACGGCGGGGCAGGGGGTGCTAAGAATCTCCGGTGGAGGTTCGGTTGCCACCTACGACGACTCGACCTGGCAACATATAACGCACGCACCCTGAGGACTGACGAGAAGATACTGGAGCTGGAAGAAGAGGTAGACAAGTTGCGCTGGCATATTATTGGATTATCCGAGGTCCGAAGAGAGGGGGAGGACACGGAAATCCTCGAGTCCGGCAACTTGTTCTATCACCGGGAGGGCGACCATCTGTCCCAAGGAGGTGTCGGATTTATCGTCCACAAGTCTCTCGTCAACAACGTTGTAAAGATTGGGAGTGTGTCGACGAGGGTCGCGTACCTGATACTCAGAATCACCAAACGGTATTCGCTGAAGGTCATTCAGGTTTACGCACCAACCTCGGCACACCCCGATGAGGAGGTGGAGGAAATGTATGAGGATATTTCCAGAGCCATACATTCCTCCAAAACCCACTACACGGTGTTGATGGGAGACTTCAACGCAAAACTAGGCACAAGAGAAAGCGGTGAGCTGAAGGTAGGGAAATTTGGAGTAGGGCAACGGAACCGAAGGGGCCAGCAGCTGGCCGACTTTATGGAGAAAGAGGGACTCTTTATGATGAACTCTTTCTTCCAGAAGCGGACCCACAGGAAGTGGACCTGGTCGAGCCCCGACGGTTCGACAAAAAATGAGATTGACTTCATTATGACGACCAGACGCCAACTGTTCAGTGATGTCTCAGTGATCGCAAGGGTGAAAACTGGCAGCGATCACCGAATGGTTAGAGGCACACTGAACCTAAACGTTAAGTTGGAGAGGTCTCGTCTAATGAAGTCAACGCTCCGTCCCCCTCGTGCTCTAATCCAGAATCCCGAAACCTTTCAGCTCGAGTTACGTAACCGCTTCCAGTGCCTAGAAGATTGCAATGCAGTGGACGATATGAACGACAAGCTCGTGGAAACTGTCCATGCGGTCGGAGCTAAGTTCTGCAAGACCCGCCGCAGAAGAACACAAAAACTCTCCGATCACACTCTTAATCTCATGGCTGTTAGACGGGAGATGAGGCTGCAATCGTCAACAGATTTGACAGCATACAGGCAACTGAACAGACAGATCTCCAAATGCATGCGGCGAGACTTACGCAACTTTAATACTTCTCGTATTAAAGAAGCGATCGAGCGGAATCAGGGCTCCAAAGTCTTTGCCAGAGATCTGTCTGCCAGAAAGAGCCAACTGTCAAAGCTGAAGACTGAGTGTGGCAACATCGTTTCCGGGACACCTGAGATTTTGAGTGAAATTGAGAGGTTCTATGGGCAGCTGTACACATCATCGTTGGAGCCACACGCAAGTGTGAGTAACGATCCAAGAGCTAGTCTTATCCGACACTATTCCGATGATATCCCGGACGTCAGTCTAAGCGAGATTAGAATGGCTCTCCAGCACCTTAAAAACGGCAGGGCCCCAGGCGAGGATGGAATTACAGCGGAGCTTCTGAAAGCGGGTGGAACACCGGTACTTGTAGTCCTTCAGAAGCTCTTCAATTCCGTCCTCCATGGTGGCACTACTCCAGAGGCGTGGAGCAGAAGTGCGGTGGTCTTGTTCTTTAAGAAAGGCGACAACGCTCTCTTAAAGAACTACAGACCGATTTCCCTTCTGAGCCGCGTCTACGTGCTGTTTTCGAGAGTCATTACGAACCGTCTTGCACGCAGACTTGACGACTTCCAGCCTCCCGACCAAGCCGGTTTCCGAAAAGGCTTCAGTACCATAGACCACATACATACCCTGCGCAGATTGTACAGAAGACTGAAGAGTACAATCTGCCACTTTGCCTGGCGTATGTGGACTATGAGAAAGCCTTTGATTCCGTCGAAATTTGGGCGGTGCTACAGTCCCTTCAGCGGTGCCAAGTTGACTGTCGGTATATCGAAGTGCTGAAGTGTTTGTACAGTAGGGCTACGATGGCTATCCGAGTACAGAACCAGAGCTCGAAACCTATCCAACTGCAGAGAGGTGTAAGACAGGGTGACGTTATATCCCCGAAACTCTTCACCGCTGCATTGGAAGACGTTTTCAAGCTACTGGACTGGAAAGGATACGGTATTGACATCAATGGCGAGTACATCACTCACCTTCGATTTGCCGACGATATAGTCCTTATGGCAGAATCGCTGGAGGACTTAAGTACTATGCTCAATGACCTCAATAGTGCCTCCCAACGGATAGGTCTTAAGATGAACATGGACAAAACAAAGATCATGTTCAATGTCCATGTCACACCTATGCCGGTAGTTGTTGGGAGCACTATGCTCGAAGTTGTTGACGAGTACGTTTACCTGGGACAAATAGTCCGACTAGGTAAGTCCAACTTCGACCGAGAGGTCAATCGACGGATTCAACTCGGCTGGGCAGCGTTCGGGAAATTACGACATATCTTTTTGTCAGGTATACCTCAATCTCTAAAAACTAGATTGTACAACCAGTGCGTGTTGCCAGTGATGACTTATGGATCTGAGACGTGGTCCTTCACTGCTGGCCGTATGAGGACGCTTAAGGTCGCTCAGCGAGCTATGGAGAGGGCTATGCTCGGAGTTTCTCTGCGTGATAGACTCAGAAATGAGGATATCCGCAGTAAAACCAGAGTGACCGACATAACCCAACGGATTAGTAAGCTGAAGTGGCAATGGGCCGGCCATATAGCACGAAGAACCGATAACCGATGGGGAAGAAAGGTTCTCGAGTGGCAGCCTCGTACCGGTAGGCGTAGTGTAGGGCGACCCCCCACTAGATGGAGTGACGACCTGGTAAGACATGCAGGAAGTCGATGGATGCAGGTGGCTCAGGACCGTGCTTTGTGGCATTACTTGGGGGAGGCCTATGTTCAGCAGTGGACTTGTGAAAGGCTGTAATGATGATGAAATGATGAGAGCCATGCTGCAGTTATATTAGTAGTATCGTTGTTGCACGAATGGGTCGGCTCGACCGGGGAAGGACCACGCTCTCACAGAATACCAGCGTGAAATATTAGCTTAATGCTGGCCGTGTTTCGTATGGTGAGTGTAGAGAACCGGAGACGGTTTTTACTGGAAACGAGGCATTCAATCTTAGTCTCACGGGTGACAACGCATCTGCATTTTCATTTGTGATCGAGGATAGATGTAGATATCTACGGGCCGCAGCAACTACTTACAATCAGGTGGACTGTGTGCTCGTTTGTCACCATATTATATAGAAAACATACAAAATAAAAAGGTGTATTCATTTCAACGATGAGAACCGTGGTGGCTCAGAGGAGCCCCGGTAGCTCAGATGGTTAGCTCTCGCGTTAAATTTCACAATACGCTAGCAAACCGGGTTCGATCCCCGCTGGCGTCATTGAAATCGTTAATTGCAATTTTAAGTGCTGATCTACCACGTCCTCGGCGGTGAAGGAAAATATCGTGAGAAAGGCTGACTGTCTGAGAAATAAGAAAAAATATTTCGAAGACATGTGAAGTTCGCCAATACGCATAGGGCCTGCGCGGCGGACACTTCTTTTTCCCTAAAACCCTCTCAGAAGTGAGGTAAGGCCCAGCATTGGGACGTAAGCAGGCTGTAACTTAACTATTTCAATGATGATAGCCTGAAATAATCAGATGAATAAATTATAGCTAAGCAACAATAAAAACTATATGGATGGATGTATATAAGTATAAAATTTAATAAATATATAACATGGCTACTCATTTCTTTAAAAGGCTCCCAGTACTTATTCGATTTACTGTATCTACAGTACTAATTATTTACGAATGGTAATGTAGGTATCAGCAATCTTGCTCTAGGTTGAAACATAACGCAACGTTACAAGATTTGCAAAACTGTTTCAGTTTTGCAAATCTACGTAAAAAGTAAATCAAAAAGATTTTTTTTAATTCTTTTGAATTTTGCAAAGTGCATACAGATAAAATGTACATTAAAAAAACGGATATAAGAAACATGTGTCTGAGGTGACCTTAAAAACCACAGCCTGTTTATATTAGAATAAAAAAAATCGAATATTAAATATTAAAATAAAAATATTAAAAATCATATGTAAATACTTTCTACTTTTCTGGTTTAATAAATTGTTTAAAAAATTCCGAAGTCTTGTGTTAACATACATGGCATATCCAAATGCCACATCTAATTTTTGCATAAATTATCGAATGAGATTTGAATCAACCAAGCTCCGTTTATCTGCTCGAGGGCGCTAGATTCTTTACGATTCTAACAATTCAACCGAATTTGAACGTCATGCAGTATGGCAAACTTTACTTCCTTTTTTCGCCACCCGCAAAACAAAGAACTAGAATTCACTACTGCGGGAGACTCATAGATGGACACTATTGCACCTATTGCGTATTTACATTGAAATTTTGAAAATATTGCACTTTATCCTCATTTTTATGTACTAATGTAAATGATTAACAATTACACATATTTTGACACAAAACTGACAGTCAACACTAAAATTTTATGTACATTTCAAGACAAATTTCCGCAACTAGCATGTTAGTTCTAAGATAGCGGTTTGCTTCATACAAATTAAAAAACAATTTTAGACGTACTTAATGAGATAAAACAGAAAATGAGATTACAAATAAGGAGGTTACTTACCCAGGCATTGTTTTAACACAATTCACCACACAATTAAAACAAATTAGTACAAAATAATTGCTAACAACTTTGTTGTTAGCGCGCGTCAGTCACACTAATGGCTGACTCAAGGCACGGACTACTTTATCGGATGGTATATATAAAAAATCCTACCAAAGTGTATAAGCTGTGGGGTTTATATGGTAACCTTTTTTATCCTGTACACATCGACATATGGTAGAATGAGTTAGACATAGTAGGTAATGCTTTATTTCGACATTAAAAGAGCGGGTGAAAAATGTCCAGTACTTGGACACCCGCAGTCAACGGAGATATTTTCGTGTCCAAGGGTTAGACGTCCGCAGTTGAGAGGTTAAATATATTTAATTAATGATCACTCTGTAACAAAGTGAAAGTACCAATTGCAGAACTGCGACTACCACGGAGCACAATTATCGGTTTTCCTTCCTTTCCGTTACATCGAAGAAAAATATTTTTTTTCATTCAATATTAATATTTACCAGTAAATAATTGAAGTCGAAAACGTCTGCTTATAATTATTAATGCTCGACTATTACATGTGTACTGTGTACAAAACCCAGATTCAAACAAGCAGCCAAGTTTTTTGTTGAGTCGAGTGTAAACGGAAACGATAGTCTGTAATATCAAGATGGAAGTGCACTGGTAAAACTAGCACGAATACGAGTATTTAAGAATGCTGTTCTCGAGATTTTAGCGAAACAAAAAATAAGAAATAGTTGTTTCTACAAGTTGAAAATATTTTCATTTTATATTTTTACTTTGGAATTTATTTTTATAACATTTAATTGTTGGATTATTTAAGTAAATATCGTACCTATCGCACTTTAAAAAAACAATGCACAAATCGTTAAATCAATCTTAAATTAATTTGTTTAACATGCAACATAAAAAAAATTAAGTGCGAGACAGTTAAATAATGTAAAATTTGGAGCTTATCGGGAAAAGCGAGCAAATGAGCCCTGCAAGCAAAACTTGGTTATAAATTTGACGTATAAGAAAATTCCTGGACCACATTAGAGGAAAGTTAAAAACCTGTCATACCACGTCGACGCAAGAGGAGACATATACGTGAGCATAACCTACCCAAGTCTGTCACACACTCGGAATTTTATTCCAAAATATACAGCAGTAAGTTAAGAAGTGTAAACCACACTGGTAATTTCCCATGGGATCATTAGCAATATTTTTTATGGAATGATGATGTCTAACGACAACACAGTCCACTTAAATCCAGATAAGTAGATGCTGAAGTTCATAGACATCCACATTTTTCCTCGACTAAGGATCAAAATGTTATTATTAATATGATGAATGCTGA
Source organism: Parnassius smintheus behrii (assembly GCA_036936625.1). NCBI lineage: Eukaryota > Metazoa > Arthropoda > Insecta > Lepidoptera > Papilionidae > Parnassius > Parnassius smintheus. Next base: position 48,822,477 of record JAUPFT010000003.1, read on the forward strand.
CTTAATTAGCATAAGCCAGTAGTTGAAGACCAAAGGAAAAGCCTTTGGTCTTCTTGTTAACCCTAATAAATCCCAAGTTATGATTATCGGAAGCTCACGTATGCTTGACTTATAAGATTGTTCGAAGATCCCTGCTGTAACTTACGATAATAGTCAGACACATAATACTAAGACTTAGCAATCTTAGGTGTTAACTTTGATAATAATTCGTCTTGGGTTGCTCACATCAATATGATTAGCAGAAAGGTAAACTGCAATTTTCAATCTCTCTAGCGCCATCAGATGTTTTACTGCTTAAGTTTGAGATAACCTTAGCTCAAGCACTTCTTTTCTCAATAACTACGCCGATTTAAGTTTTCTGGATGCTTCTGAGGAACTGTAAAACAAACTGAAACGTCTTTAAAATTTATGTATACGTTTTATTTTCGGTCTTTGTAAGTTTGTTCATGTTTCAGAGTACAGGGCCCTATTAAAATGGCTTTCTATCCGTTGACATCGAAATTTTAATGTGTTAAAATTTCTTTACTTTGTACTCTTTAATCACTTCACGTTCACTCTTACGATTGGTAGCCAATTAGAACAATTAGATTATTATAACGAATTAGGACAATGCCTAAAACATTAAATTACAAGTTGTTGACATGAGGCGTTTTTTAAAATAAACTTAAAAATGAAAGGAATTTAACGGTTATAAATTATTTTATAGCGTCAAAGAAATTTTTACTACATTAGCAAAAATTGAGTATAGGTTATAACTTATATACGTAGTATAATATCACCTGGTTGTTTCAAGTTCCATAGTATCAGTTCCACCTTAATTTTTTTTACAATTTTATTATTTTACCACGTTTTTATTCAGTCACTTCCTTGTTCGCCTGACTGTCTGTGTGTAGTTACGAGTGGAATCTTGAAACTCAAATTTTGAGCTCTTCCTAGATACGAAGCTAGAGACTTTAAATTTTGAGCATAGCTCAGAATTGGATGACATTATAGAAACATGATACAACACAAAAAAACCATAATATAATTTTTTGTACAAAATTGAAAAGATCACTTTTTTCAAGTCATATTGAATATTTATTGAACCTTTTATTTTGCTCACAACGTTGAGTATTATTTTAAATAAAACAAATTAGTGACGACGAATACTAGTTCAGCCTTTTATGGTTAAAATTCCAAAGATTTCGTGATCCTGACTAGTGTTACTCGTAGGCAGTAGTAATATTAACCTTTGTTTAATTTGTTCCGGATAAATGCAACCTTGCAGGAGGCCCGGGACCGTCCTTTCTGACATTTCTTGGGGGAGACTAATCTTCAATAATTGACTTGTGAAGGTCTGTAATTATGATGATGGTGACATGCTACACCGGAATAGCCCTTTTACGGACTATTCCTGACCAATAAAATGTAATTGCAACTGTAATCGAAACTCCCAAGTTCTGATTTAATAATGTTTATTGTAGACTATCCATTTGATATATATAAATACACCTATACAGTAACACTGCAGTGCCGTCCGCTATTCATTTAGGCCTATAACTTTACTTTCTGTATTATGTCACTTCAAAGGACTCCTCCTAGCATGCTACCATGCATAGCAACAGAAAATTCTCCTACGCTAGTTATCTATCTGACTCTGCGCTTAACACGACTAGCATTGAAAAAGACGAAGGGCAGCTCTCAAATGTTAACTATAATCGACGAATTAAAAGAAAATTTGATGATAATTTATCGGATAACTCTGTGATGCAAGAGATGAAACAAATGATTGCCGACATGCAGGTGCAACAAGACTACAAATTTCAGACATTTAGTGATACACTGAAAAAAATCGGAGAACAGAACTACGCAATTCAGCAATCTATTGAATTTCTATCGGCTAAATATGATAATGTTCTAAAAAAATGGAAAGTCTACATAAGGAGAATGAAGGATGTAAGTCTCGAATAACACTTCTCGAAAACAAGATAGAACTTATGGAACGCTCTGCTCTTGCCTCCACCATCGAAATTAGAAATGTACCTAAGATGCGATTCGAAAATAAACAGGCTCTTTGTGAATTATTGAAACATGTTGGCTTAGCCCTTAATCATCCAATCGAGGACAACGATATCTGTGACATTTACCGTATAAAATCCAAGTTTAAAGAGGATACCCCCATAATCGCAAGGTTGAATACCACCTCCATTAAGGAGTCAATAATTCGCTCAATAAAATCATTTAATAAACAAAACCGGGATATGAAACTTTCTTCTAAACACCTACAAATCGACGGACCACCACGCCCAATATTTGTCTGCGAAGCTTTGACTGCCAAAGCTAGGCGGTTATTTCACCTTGCTAAAGAATTTGCTAAGACTAATAATTATAACAGATGCTGGATCTCATACAGAAAAATATTTCTAAGGAAGATAGATGGCTTGCAGTCCATAAAAATCGATTCGGAAGAAGACTTAAACAGACTTAAGTGACTAGGCTCAGTGAACAAAATAAATATCGCTCCATTTTCTGATTGGTTTATTATATACGAGTATAAGATGGTACACTTTTGCATGCTTCTTCTGTATTTTACTTTTATTAACATAATTATATATTATATTTTACATTGCAACACACATTCATACTTTTTACGCATAAAACATAAACTTCTACCCATTATATTTACAGACAATAAAACATTTAATTATATTTACAAAACCAAACGTATGCTTACATTTTATTACGATGGAATGAATACAAAAACAGTACTTTGTGTTATTAAAATATACTACACCTTCTTTCAAATTATATTTGAATTCCCAAACTTAATATTAGTTTTTTGCGATAATAAATTGAAGACAATAATTGGTATTCGTTATAAATCCATGTGTTATTGTCGTGCTTTGCAGACTTTGACTATAATTATAAGACCAATAAAAAAATATCTCCATAAAACAATACGAATAATTATCACAATATCCCAATCGTTTGAAATGCTTCTCATTACTCTAAATGTATTATTACCTATTGTGGTTATAAATAAATTTCCCTATGTTAAGCAGTATATTGCATTCGTAAGTCTTGGATTGTTTTTGGTGGAATATATACTGCTAATGTATAACTTAGAACGTCCATTGGTTACTATACCCGCAAATTATATAAGGCATGCACTTTCATCTTACCTACTCCTTAATAAAATAAAAAAAAATTAGGAATTTCAACAAAATAATAGTGCATCTAACCTTGTTTAGTATTTTTAGACTTTTTGTGTTTAAAATTCGTTTTTACTTTCTTATAATAATATACTTTGGTTTACTTTTTACACAATATTCATTACTATTGTATAATATATCGGCATCAATTGATTGGAATAAGCAGCTATCTCTTTATAAAATTCAATAATTTAAATGAAATTACACAGAATGTTGACAATGTTACTGTATCGGATACGGCGAGATGCGATACACAAAACTTCTATTTATTAAATATTGACGAAAGTACATGCCTCACAATAATACAACAAAACATTCGCAGTATCTCACGTAATATAGATGACTTCCTAGTTCTTTTAACGCAAATTAGAATACAATGTGATATTATTATTTTAACCGAGTGTTGGCTATTGTGTAATTCCATAATACCACAAATACCTGGATACACATATTACAAGTCTGTAAAGACCTATAACCAAAATGATGGTATCGTAATTTATTACAAAAATGATATTGGGGTTTTAATTACGGAACCCATGTTTTCTGAAGGAAACTGTGTGGTAATAAAACACAAAAGTATTGCTATAGTTGCAATTTATCGTTCGCCTAGCTTTCAAAATGTAGACTTGTTTTTACAATCTCTAAATGTAATTCTTACGTCGTTGTCTTCCCATAAAAACTTATCTGTGATGGGCGATATAAATATAGATATAGCAAATTATACAACGGATAACAGATCAACTGAGTATCTTAATCTAAATGCATTTCACGGACTTCTTCCTGCTCATAATATGCCTACTAGGCTCAATGCTTGTTTAGATCACGTTATGATACGGTCAACTATGGCAGCCACTACAGTAGTGTGTAATTCGACGGTAACTGACCATCAAGCTGTGATATTATGTTTAAACACCAAGCAAAAAAATAATTTAACATCTAGAACTCGAACAAAAATTGATTATGACAAAATTAGGCTAGAATTAGAACAAAATAACTTTGATTTTGTATTCAAATGTTCTAACGCAAATGAGGCTGCTACACTTTTTGTATCATATTTCCAACAATTATTAATAGCGAATACAATTAAAGCTACAATTTCGAACCGCTTAAACCCCTAAGGTACCGAGGACATGTTGACAGGTCCAAGTTTTGTGACCGCTAAGTACCGAGGACATGTATACATGTCCGCATTACGTGCTGCTATTTTCGTCTTAATTAATATAAAAATACAGTATATTTTTAATTGAAAACTATTTCATTCGATTCTGAACGAACTAAAGAATATTCTGAAGAATTATATTCACTCGGTTACATAAACAAAATCAAATATAACAGCCACTCGCTTTTGCCCTGCTGTTGCGGTTGGTTGTGTAATCTTTGAAGTTTTGTGATTGTGATTTTAGTTGGATTTTCTTTCAAAAAACGGTAAGTAATGTTATTTATCTTTACTACGTAATGTTTTTGAATGATCTAAGTTACAACGACAGTAACTTTTTATGTTTCAATTGATAAAAAAGTAGAAACAAAAAACCTCTACGCGAACAATTCATAACGGTCAAGATTTCTAATAAGATAATAATAGTATATTTCTTATTCGAATACCATAGTAAATACTTTTACTTATAGGAAAAATCAAGTAGAATTTATATATACTAGTAGTTTTTGGTAATATTTTATATTTTTGTTGTTTTCTTCGAAAAATTCGCGATAGGTCTAATTCAACACTCACACATACGCAGTGACTTTGTATGTGTGCGTGCGTTCAAAACTGACTGTCCAGTACTTTATTGATAAAGGCTGTTCCTTTTCTGTTTCCTTCATAATTTTTTTTATAAGTGATGATATAAAGTAATGAAGAAAAAGTATGTTTTGTTAGTTTATTTTTATTTTCCATAATTTTTTTAAGTATATAAAGCAAGCCGTGGTAGCTCAGATGATTAGCGCTCGCTGTTAGTTTTACAGTACGCAAGTACCCAGGTTCGATCCCCGCCGGCACCAATGAAATTGTTAATTGCAATATATATAGAGAGAACTTTCAAGTCTAAGAATTTTTGTTCAGCTCCACTAACCGATTTTGAGGAATTTATTTTGTATATAATACATGTTTTTTTTTTTTATTTATTAGAATCATGTCGAAACGTCAGCATGACGATGCCATTGCCGGGCCGAGCCGTGAGATGCCGGAAGGTCGCCTGTTGCCGTGCTATCCTTGCGTGGTAACGCCAGAAGGCACGGTACGCACACAAGGCGATCCAGTGCTGTACCAAGCGACATCAAGCGGACGCATTCGTGTAAGTACTTCGCAAAAAGACCAAGTTCTGCGTTTTTATATTTCTATAAAAATATGGTATCCTAATGTACTTTATTCTTTTTAGCCTTGGATACCTGCCTCTACCCCGACAATGGCATCGCCGTCATCGTTAGTTCCTGAAGCTGCGGGTGGTAAGAAAAGGTGCCGTCGCGCCCTGAACCTGAAAGAAATTGCGGCAATTCTTCAGGACTCAGGCAGCGACGGCGAAAACGATGACGATGAAGAGGGCGGTGAAGGTGACATTGATATCCCGGACTTTGTTCGTCTTCGCCAAGCAGCCCGCAATTCACGAAACGTGCATGTCCGGGATCAGCGAAATATGTTTGAGGATGATGATGATGAAGATTTGGTAATGTGTGATGAAATTGATAGGAGGAGTGCCGTAGAGTGTGAAAATGACGAGAATGAAGAAGAGAATGAATGGCATGTGAATGTGCAGGAAAGAGCGAGAGAGAATGAGAATGAAGAGGCATTGATGGAAGACGAAAGAACAGAGAATGAAAGAATAGAGAATGCGAATGGAAGGAGAGAAATGGGAGGAATGACAGGGAGCTCTGGAGCAGCTGCACCTGTCGATACGACTTTCTTCTGGTCGGAAGATTTTACATCCTTTACGGCTCAGAAGGAAACGTATTTGCGCGTGCCCGGCCCAACTTTTTCTTCCCAAGATCCCACCGCTATCTTTTGTAAGATCTGGGATCGTGAATTTATGGAGACCATTTTCAGAGAGACAAATGAATATGCATGTGAAATAATCTCTCAGCTCTCCGACCCTGATATTGGTGGTAGGATTCCAAATTACTTGGATTCCTGGACCGATACCACGGTTGAAGAGCTGTATAGATATTTTTCCGTGCTAATTTATTTATCTTTTTGCTATCGTTCCAAAATTCACGAGTACTGGGACACGGGGATCTTGGAAATGCCTTCATTCCGCAAAATTATGTCGCGGACTAGATTCCTGCTACTTAGCAAATTTTTGCACTTTGTGAGTAATGAAAATTTGGTAAGTAGGGGATATGAACGCAAAGTGGAAAAAATTGCGCCGGTAGTGGACCACTGCAACCGAAAGTTTGCAGAAATGTATACACCGTCTCAGTACCTCAGCTTAGACGAGTCCTTGCTTTTATGGAAGGGTCGTTTAAGCTGGAGGCAGTGTATACGGACCAAAGCTGCTCGCTTCGGAATCAAATCCTTTGAGCTTTGTGAGGCTGAAACCGGCTACTTGCTCCAATACCGGCTGTACACAGGCAAAAATACTGCCATGTATCCCGGACCCTTACATGGCTTTAATGACAAAACCGCGAAGGTTGTCTTACAGCTCATGGAGGGGTACCTGGATACAGGGCATGTTCTCGTTATGGACAATTGGTATAACCAATTGCTCTTAACGAGATATCTTAAAAGCCGGTGTACAGATGTATTGGGCACGATAAGCCGCCGGCGAAAGGGGATACCACAGGCTATAAAGGATTTGAACCCGAAGCAGCTGGAGCGTGGGGTGTCTGTAGGTAGACATTGCGGTGACATCGCGTTGGTGGCGTGGAAAGACGTCAAACTTGTCACCGTTTTGTCTACCTACCACCAACATGAGATGGTACCGGGAAGACGTGCTGGACAGGCGGTCCTGAAGCCAACAGTGGTTCAGGAGTACAACCGATACATGGGAGGCGTAGACTTGAAAGACCAAAAGTTGTCTATGTTCTTATTAGAACGGAAAAGAAACCGGAAATGGTACATGAAAGTGTTTAAAAGGCTTTTAAACACCAGTCTTTTAAACGCTTTCATTATTTATTTGCGGAACCCCATGTATAGCATGTATTCCCACCGCCAGTTTAGGCTGAAGGTCGCCGAAGGGCTATTGAGCCGATACCCACGCGTTTCCTCGGTGCCACCCAGAGTACCGAATCAACTGCAACGGCTTGTTCTTCGTTTGGAACCGGGGAATCACTTCCCTATTTATACGGAAGCTGATTCGAGGCCGGGAAAAAAGAATCGCAAGCAATTGCGTTGTGTTCGGTGCACTGCTCTAAAAAAACGGGTTGTGGTCACAGTTATGTGCAAATTGTGCCAAGTCCCGTTATGTTTAGGGAAATGTTGGGAGGACTACCACACCGTGGATAATTTGTAACTGAGAAACAACTTTCTACTAGAGACTATAAATACTAATAAGAAATTTTTACATTGCAGGATGTTGTTTCTCTATACATATTTACACGGAAGAGTGATAGAACTGTGTGATTGTTGAGTGTCGTGCATGAGTAGCATCGGGTGACGGGTTGCTCACTTCTCTCTAATATGTATAAATATATAACACTTGTGCACCTTCCCTATTAGCAATTCACTGTAAGTTTTTTGCTAAATAAGGGTTGTCTGGAATAAATCGCTTCCAGAGCGATAAGACCGCCTATTATACTTTGTATATATTTATTTCATTTTGTCTCGTTCTAATGTGTATTGGTGTACAATAAAGAAACATATTGATTATATTTATATTAGAGAGAAGTGAGCGACCCGTCACCCAATATATCATCATCGTCATCATCATCATTACAGCCCTTCGCAAGTCCACTGCTGAACATAGACCTCCCCAAGGAATGCCACAAAGCACGTCCATAGACTTCCTGCATTTCTTACCAGGTCGTCACTCCATCTATACCTCAAAACTTGAAAACGAGACTGTACAACCAGTGTGTTTTGCCAGTGATGACCTATGGAACTTAGACGTGGTCCTTCACCGGTATATAAATAATGAAAATTATAAATTGTAATGTAAATTGTATAATATAATAATGTTCTGTGATTATTTCTTATTTGTAATTGTGAAAAAAATGTGTACATATTAAATTCACGCGCAAAAATAATTTTTTCCTATCAGTTTATACCCTCAATAGTGTAGTTACCCAAGAAGTGGAGACTGTTAAGGACCTAAGTGTAGTATTCGATAAAAAGCTTACATTTATACCACAACTATACATATATACATCTCAGTCATTAGGTTTTGTTATAAGAAATAGTAAAGTATTATATACAAAAAAAAACTATTATACTTCTCAATTGTTAGAAGTATATTAGAATGTTGTAGCACAGTCTGGCGTTCCTATTATTCTACCCATAACCTTCGCCTTGAGCGCATACAGAAAAGATTTTATGGCATTTTGCCTTTTCAACACGAAAAGCATATAATAATGCATCATATGTAGACAGATTAAAGACATTTAAAATGGTTTCACTGTCAAAACGCCGGGACATTCTGGATTTGCAACTTTTATATAAAATATTCAGAAATAACTTAAATTGCCCTTTATTACTACGTAAATTTAATTTTCGTATCCCAAGTAGATCCAAGTAGAGAGCCATAGTAGCTCAGATGGTAAGAGCGCTCACTGTAAATTTCACAGTACGCGAGCAAACCGGGTTCGATCCCCGCCGGCAGCAATGAAATTGTTAATTGCAATTTTAAGTGCTGATTTACCAAGTGCTCGGCGGTGAAGGAAAACATCGTGAGGAAACCTGCATGTCTGAGATATAAGAAAAAAAATATTTCGAAGACATGTAAAGTTCGCCACCACGCATTGAGGCAGTGCGGCAGATAATCCGTGCCCTAAAACACCTTCAGAAATGACGGGGGAGGCCTGTGCTCAGCAGTGGGACGTATATAGTCTGTAACTTTACTATTTACTTTACTTATCCCAAGTAGATATCCTCGTAAATTGATCTCCTCCTCTCTCGCCGCCTCTTCGTAGAAATGTGCTAGGATTTAATTCCTAGACTTGGCAGACTTTTAAGTACCTATAATTATGTAGTAGATATTCATCACGACTCTTTTAACGTTTTTCGGCACAAAGTTAATGAAAATATTAATGTTTGTTATAAGTAATTTTTTTTGTTTTGTATTAATTTAATAATTTTGTTTTATTTTTTATTTTAAGTTTGTGAGGTTTTTTTTAGCTATTTGGTAACGGCTTGTAAGAAATGCTGTGAGCACTAAGCATGCGGTGTTTACCTATTATTGAATGTGCACTTAGTTTATATAACTGTCTTAGAATTAAGCATATGTAATAATAATGTAACATTTTTGTTGGTTAACCAAATAAATAAATAAAAATTATATATTATTTAATTATAAATTTTTATTTGTAATAGTGAAGAATAAAAATATACTTTCAAAACTACAGTAAATTTAATTTTTACCCTATACAACTTGCATTTTGTCACTTTTTTGTATGCCTAATATATATTTATTTCTATTTACTTTTTTACTATTTACTCTGAGATTACCTTTTATAATCAAATTCTTTATATCATAATAGATGTAGATTTTTCTAGACAGTTTTATTATTTACCACTTTATCATAACATACTAAAACTGCATATCTTATAAAAACATTCGAAAAACCTCAACATATTAGAGACACCATACAAAAACTCACACTTAGATACTTTGCACTAAAAATCTAATAACTCCGTGCAAAAATAGAACACGTTGTATACAACCGTCTTTTGATTATATACCTATCTATATAAACAAAGAACCGTGTATTACACAAGCGCGCGAATATGTAATAGAGCGACGCATATGAAAAAAACATAAACTTTGTTAACGTTTTGCGATAATTTTTTGTATGATAAGTGCAGTTGTAATTTACGTCATTGAAATCAGAATTTCATCTTCTAATTAAAATAAGAATTATTTGAGCGATAAAAATCGGTCATCATACACAAATTTCATTGAAACTAAACCTTATTGGTTTATAATGAATTATGTACCTTCTGAGACATTTAGCCTTTTTATAAATAGTTTATTGCATGTATATATATTCATAAGGATATCATATTATTGCTAAATGTTATATCTATATGATTGTATAAGAAAAATAAAGGAAGACGCTATAATATATACACAAAAAGGTTTTGAAAATGAGGTTACAAAGCGCGCGCAAACTGTCTATTGTCGAATTTTTAGCAAATGTTTGCAAGTGAAAAAGTAGACTTATTATAATTATTACATGCATAATTTTGATTCATTTAGGAAGAATATGTTGTATTGATTGTAAGGACATAAAAATAAAATAAAAACTTACGATATTTCATTCATAAAACAAAATTTATTGTCAGTAAGTACACTTTATCAAGATCCGTTAGAAACAAAGAGCTGTACATAGTAAAATAAACATTCAAATGTTATGGTTATTGTTTCTAAGTATCGAAAATCTTATCGGCTTTAAATAACTGTAACTAAAACCTCTTTAAACATAAATGAAAGGTCGTGAGAAACATAAATATTTAAAACAAGTGCCGCCAGCTGAGGTGACGACGGACGCCTCGGTACAAAGCTGTTTTTTGCTATGGCGAGCGCAGTAAGGGAAAGGTTAAGACCTATTAAACCCTGGATTACAGTAGGAATTTTAAAATGTATACGAAATCGTGATAATTTATTTAAAAAATATAAATCTTTTCCTGACAATAATATCATAAAAATAACATATACTAGATATCGAAATTATTGTAACTCCATGATTAAAAAAGTTAAAATGGCTTATTATAGAGATAAAATTAGTAAAGCAGGTAAAGATAATAAAAAACTTTGGGAAACCATTAAAGAGATATCAAATACCACGAAAACGAAAACTGATTCCACCGAACTGCTTAACAGCGCGAAGAAACCTCTAGAGGCTATCAATTCAATTAATAATTATTTTGTAAATGTAGGTAAACAACTTGCTGATAATATTGCAGTTAAGGAAAGGGTTACAAGTTCTTTAGCAATTAGATCAATACAGAACTGTACGTCGTCCTTTGTAATACTCGAAACTGACGAAGAAGAAGTTTCCAGACTCATCATGAGCCTAAAAAACAAATGTGCTAATGGATGGGACAATATCTCTAACTGTTTTATAAAAAAAATTAAAGAATATATTGTTGGACCATTGACATATATATGTAATCTTTGCTTTAATGAAGGTGTATTTCCTCAAGTTTTTAAACGGTCTATAATTCATCCTATTTATAAATCTGGAGACAGAGAAAATGTCGGCAACTATCGACCGATCTCAATTCTACCATGTTTTTCGAAAATAATTGAACGAATTATAAACAAACAACTCACGAACTACTTAGAAAGTAAAAAACTTCTATCCCCCAACCAGTTCGGTTTTCGGCAGGGCAGATCCACTGATGAAGCAGTGCACGACTTAACAGATTACGTAGTTAAAAATTTGGACAAAAATAATAAAGTTATTGGAATTTTTTTGGATCTCGCCAAGGCGTTTGACACTGTGTCTACCTGCATTCTAATAGAAAAGTAGGAATTATGTGGTATTAGAGGAAAGCAACTTGCTCTATTTAAAGATTATCTATGTGATAGAACACAATGTACTAAAATCGGAGATTACATTAGTCACGAGGCATTAATTACCTACGGTGTGCCCCAAGGCAGCATTCTAGGTCCCACATTATTTCTCGTCTATATAAACGATCTCACTTCTATTCAGCTTCCCTATGGACATATAATATCATATGCTGATGACACATGCCTTCTTTTTTCTACTAATTCCTGGGAAGCTGTTCAGGATGCTGCCCAGATGGGGCTTGATTTGATGAATGAATGGTTGCAAAGTAATTCTCTTACCTTGAATTCTGAAAAAACCAAATATATTGCTTTCACAATACGTAAAGAACGCCTTGATCATATTATCAATAAACCACTGATCTCGCACAAATGTCTCTCAAATATTAATATAAAATCATGCAAATGTAACAAAATAGAATTAGTCCATAACATTAAGTATCTTGGTATAATAATAGATTCCAACCTTTCATTTAAAAATCATATAGAAGTATTATCCAATAGACTATCTAAATTAATATACATATTCAAAAATGTACGCCATGTGCTAGATAAGACAGCTTTAACACGTATCTACTATGCACTGGCGCAAAGTCTTCTTACTTACTGCATCACCTCGTGGGGCGGTGCTCCTAAAACAAGTATGAAGCGCGTAGAAATATCACAAAGGGCCATTTTAAAAGTTTGCGGATTCTTCTCTTATAGACATCCAACTGAACTTCTTTATCGACACTGGCAGGTACTAACGGTACGTCAGCTGTTTATTCTCTATACCTTGTTGAAGCAACACAGTGGAATTACATATGATCGCCATAAATTTGTAGGAGTTAGACGTAAAAACACAGTTTGTGCAACATTTTCAACAAAGAAGACATATACAAAAAAATTCTTTTGTTATATGGGTGGATTCTTATACAATAAAATAAATGAAAAGCTATCTATATATTCTAAAAATAAATATGATTGCAAAAAAAAACATACATGATTGGCTACTGAAATTAGATTATGATTTAACGGAATCGCTCCTATCAAGATAAATATAATGTACGCACACACACACCCAAAATCACAAACACACACACACACACACACACACACACACACACACACATACACACACATACACGCGCGCGTGCACGCGCATACAATACACTACACTACACGAACATAAATATATAGTACTATACATACATATATGTATTTATACATTTTATATCATAATACACCCTTAATTAGTATTTTATCCTGGATTTTCGCTGTAATTTTAAAAAATATAAGAATTCCTTTGTTTATCTATCTATCTATTGTTTTCCTAGAATATTTTCATTCAATGTCATAGCATTCGAGGGGTGGGAACCTGGTGACTTGTACTACAGGCTTATATATGCCTACTTCAGGCACCAGCTTCTCACATAATAGAATTCTGTATATGTACTACTAGATTTACATTGTTTTACTTTATGTTATGTGAGAGGATAAATAAAAGACATTATTATTATTATTATTATTGTTTATTTTATTATACATTTTTTGTTCTTATTTGACAAAACAAGTCACTTAAAAAACTTTTTTTAATTGCAATATTAAAATTATAGATTTGCGTTATTTTATTCCCAAACCTAGTAGGTATTATTCCTCTAGTTTTACTTTAAAAGGATGCCAAGTGTTTCAATATCATCCTGTACATAATATATCGTGTTAGGGGGCGTCCAGTAATTACGTGACGCAATTTTATTTATTTTTCTTCCCTCCCCTTGGATATGTTATAACCCCCTTATCACTCCCCAGCCCCAAATCTTCCGTGATATTTTTGAAAATCTCTGTTTCTGTCAGCTTTGATTTTAATGTAAATACGTTAATGGTGCTTGATTGCGTTGTATTTGTTTGAAAGAAAATATAATTTGACATATTATTTTTATATATTTTGTGGAGTTCGCATAATTACAATAAACACTTTTTACCTAATTTACCCAATATTTTCGAAATTTTTCACCGTTTCTTGCGGAAAAAATACGTTATATTTCCCACTCCCCGACGTTTGATTAGGTGAGATTCGGCTCGACCCCCTGACGCTCCTAAACACCTCACGTAATTAATGGTCGCCCCCTTATCGCAATGAGTGTGTGGCTTAGGAAAAAGACGGTATGTTTTCAAGTAAGTCAGTATATTATTTTTATATATTTTGTAAAATACGCATAATTATGATATTATTGTGTAGTATTTAGCCATATTTTACTTAATTTACCCTATTGTATCGAAAATTTTCACTGTTTCTTGCGGAAAAAAATTACGTAATATTTACCACTCACAGACGTATGCTTTAGTAAGATTTAGCTCGACTTCTAAACCCTCCTAAATACCTTACATAATTAATGGACGCCCCCTCATTCCAATGAGTGTGTAGCTTAAGCAAACGCCGGTATGTTTTCAAATAAGTCATCATGTTTCTTGTGATTGACGTCAAGTTCAATTGAGGTTAATATATATAAATAATTTAAATAAGATCAATTTTATGGGTTTTATCGCACTTAATTTTGATTTCCTTTTCTATCTTTCAACAAATATTACTTTAATAAAGACAAATTCATTCATATCTACATATTAATTTGCAATATATTTGTTTATGCAAACAAACGAAACGAATATTATATACGATTTATATACACAACATATAAATAAAATAAAAAATAACAAAGCCCTTTATTTCAAGCATTGCACAATATTTAAATAAAACTAGTTTATAAGGATTATATCGCGTGCACTATCTTCTTTTATATTCCAGACGTATCGAGCTATTTACAGCACCCATGGTTACCGGGGAGACCAAGGTGTTTGACGTCACAATGTTATAGTTAACCACGGTTATCTCCATATTAAAATTATTAATTTTTTTCGATCTATGCAGTATCTTGAGGTCTTGCAGTTGTATGGTTGGGATTTAAATAAGTATATTTGGTTTGGGATTTAAAATAAGTTAATATACGCCATTTTATCCCTAAAAACTATGTTTTATAGAGTGTCCGCGTGAACATAAGAAATCACTTCACAAGACTTAAAATTTCAATTTTAACCTGTTAGTGTTATAATGCAACAAAATAATTTTAAAAAGATTTTTACATTAATTTTGTTTTCTTTTCAAAACTGCATAGTTAATCAATAGTTTTCATAATATCTCATTTCTGTTGATTATATATCAAGGGTATTCATTAAATAAGTTTTTATTTCTGATAAATATTAAATTGTTGGGTTTAATATAGTTTTTAAAAATAAAAATATAGATTATATTCGTCATTTGCATCGTCGTCGGCATGTTAAAAAATTGTGCTACATAACGCGTCGTTGTTGAGCCCCTACATACAATCCTAAACGTGATATCAAGGTTGTGGCCACGTTTCTGCAGTACGGGGGATGTGGCTGAACAGCATACGGGTAGATATCGTATTACTACGCAGAGAGAGGATCCATTTCTCCAAATGACCGCCAGGAGGTACACCAGCTGCTGAAAAACGACAAAAATGAGCAAAGAAGGTTGTGCAAGAAGTTAGTCTTCATGCTCGAACACCGCTATGTGTTCCAGAGCTGCATAGTGGCAATCGCGGTTGGCTGCTTTCATGGGCTTAGGAGCATTTACCATGAAGTAATGAACAATGGTCTTTGGTGCTGTTCACCGATGAGCCCTGGTTTGGATTTCTCCCGGATTCACTAAGAACACGCGTTCATAGAACTCCAGGGAGAGTTATCCTTCTATGGAACCCTCAGGGACAATCGATGTGTGGACAGGAACCTGTATTAGCGGACGAACCCGGCCCTTTTTGGATCCAAGGCAGCATGACTGCACAAAAATACACCGAATAGGTAGTAGAGACTTATTGTCCCACACAGAATCCAAATGGGCCACACAGAATCATGAACTTTAATCATCTACTCATGCATGATAATGCTCCTTAACATACGGCGTGGCTGGTGTCGGCCGCTCTCCGAGTCCAGGATATTTAAGTTTTGGATTGACCTACACAATCGCCCGACTTAAATCCTATCGAACATGCCTGGGACATGTTACAACGAAAAGCTTTGAGAGATTTTACATTTGCTAAGAACATGGGAATTCATACTGCAGCAAGACAGTGACAATTTAATTTTAAGTATAAACCATCGACGTCAATGTGTAATTAATGTAAGAGGTGGCAATACTGATTACTAATAATTATATTTTCTAAGATTTTTTTCAATTTTAATTTAAACTAATAGTTTAATAAGAAGATATGAAGTTTTTTGAATACAAATTTTCTACGGCGATTAAAAAATATAACATTTTTGTTTAAAACAAAACAATTACCAAATATTTTTTATTGTAGACCTTAAAATAACCTTTAATTTCTATTTTCTATATCTGAAAGTTCTTCGTAGATTTTTAGATATTTGACGAGATATAAAATATCCCTAAATTCTGTTGATGTATACTCAAACTCTACTCTTATATACTATTCGAATATATACGACTAGTATATACGAGTTTAAACGAGTCCGAACGACGACGACGACGAAAACACTCATTCAGGAACATAAACAGAAACTTTTTATTCAATATAGATTAAAAATAATACTTACTGAAAGTCACTATTTTGTTTATTTATTGGTTTGGCAAAAAATTTCTATCACGGTGTGACGGCCCAATATTATTATTAATAATCAAATTCAATATAAAGGGGCTTCAAAAATAGTCTTAAAAGATATATATTAACCTGTACGCCAAGCCATGCTCACTTTCGATCGCGCAGTACCAACCTTACGCCCGCCAAGTAGTGATCGAATTAGATCAGAATTATGTAAACATGTCTACCTATGAAAAAACTATTTTTTCGTTTTAAACAAAACCAAAGACACTATGCAATAGATATTAGTATCAAAGACAAAGATATGCTCTTTTATTTTAAAATTAAGCAATTAAGTTAAATTAATAAACATAAAGTTAATATATTTCAGACATTATCCCAATAACATAGCAAATTAAGGGCAAAATTATTGTTTCTCGTAATAAGTAAATTTATTATAAAAACTTGTAAAAATATTTAAAATAAGATAAATAATAGAAATACAAGTCAAAAAATATTATAAAATTAAGTTAAATAACGTTTATAAGATAATTAGAAAAATTGTTAAAAATTGTTTAAGTCATGGGAGGTGTTCACGTATAAAAGAAATTTCCTAAGTTGTGGAGGGAGTTCACGTATAAAAGAAAATTTTCCTAAGTTATTGAAGGTGTTCATGTATAGATGTCTTGTATGGATGAGCTGCCGGAGATACATTCCTGCAGTTCTACATATATATGGGGTGGTCGGGAGCCCGACTGCCTGAAGTACTGTAGCACAATGACTAGTCCTATATAAGGGACTTATGATATTAAACTCACTGATACAAAAGCAATACTATAGAAGGTCTCCATGATGAATTTGCAATACAATAGTAGGGTCGTGGGTTCGAACCCTATATATGAATGACTTATGAAAGTAAGGTCTATGATTCAAAAGCAATACTATAGAAGGTCTCTGTGATTAATATGCATTACAATAGTAGGGTCGTGGGTTCGAACCCTATATATGAATGACTTATGAAAGTAAGGTCTATGACACAAAAGCAATACTATAGAAGGTCTCTGTGATTAATATGCAATACAATAGTAGGATCGTGGGTTCGAATCCTATATATGAATGACTTATGAAAGTAAGGTCTATGATTCAAAAGCAATATTATAGGAGGTCTCCTTGATGCATAAGCATTGTATGGGGTGGTCGGGTGACTGACTGCTCCTAGTACTGTAGCAAAATGACTAGTCCTTATTAGGGACTTGAAAAGGAATATTATGGTGGCGTGTGTGCTGCTTCACGAGCAATTGGTCCGAGGTAAACTTGGACTCGCTAACCGATTTGTCCTAGACATATCATCTTAGTGCCGGTGGTAAGCGGGTTTGTTGTAGCATACGGCTTTCCCGTGGACATCGCACACCCATACCGATTGTGGGCGGCGTAGCAGCGCATAGCGATGCGTCGTCTATATTTCGGATTGGGATGATGAGTGTGTTTGATAGCACTTTTAAGTGTAACAGGCATACTCAACTTCATGTCTTAGTGCATTAGCGCTATGATACGTGAAGTTTTGTCCACTGGCGTCTTAGTAGCGTGCTACTATGATAAGTTGGTGCAGTTTTATATAACAACAATCTTAGTGCCGGTGGTAAGCGGGTTTGTTGTAGCAATACAGCTTTCCCGTGGACATCGCACACCCATACCGTTTGTGGGCGGCGTCGTAGCGAATAGAGATGCGTCGTTTATCTTTCGGATGGGGATGATGAGTGTGTTTGGTAGCACTTTTAAGTGTAACAGGCATACTCAGCTTCATGTCTTAGTGCATTACCGCTATGATACGTGGAGTTTTGTTCATTGGCGTCTTAGTAGCATGCTACTATGATACGTTGGTGATATTTTTTATATAACAACAATACCAACTTTGTTACCAAAGTCGATAGGAGTCATGTGGGTGTTTTGTGAGGGTGCGCCATCCGTATGATAGTTGCATTGATGCTTACTGCTACTGGCGGTATTGCGTCTTGTGATGGATCTACGGGTGTGCTGCGCCTGATTCGACGCTCTCTGTGGTTCTGGTCGATGGAGATATACGGGTGGTGATGTCTGCTGGGATGTATGGGGGACCTTGGAATGGTGTAAGCCCGACGATAGTCGTATTGATGCTTGTTGCGTTCTGCAGCATTGCGTCTCTGCGATGGTTGTTTGTGGGACGCTATTCTCAATTGCGCTCTCTGCGTCTTGGTTTGACTCACACCTAAGTAGCTTTGCCCAAGTCGGGTCCCTTCATTGCAGGGCTGCAGACTGTCTGCCCACCACGATGTTTTATATAACAACATAATATTATCTCTCTGTAACTTTCCCACCTTTGAATGATTGAAGGCAACTTGTTGGTGGGTGAGACAAACATGATCGAAAATGCATTTACTCAACGTCAGTGACACAAACCCTTTCTGATGGCGAATTATTACTCTTATCTTAAAACTGCCTTTTGGCTATATCTGCTGTTGTATTGGTTGGTGGAGCATATGTGTCGACCTCATGCGGGTGGTAGCTGGCGGGAGGATCTGAGGAGACTCTCAAGGCTGCGGCCGAAAGCCGCACAACGTGGGACCCCATCCCCTTGAGGTGAGCGGTAGACTCATGACACGCTCTGCGGCTAGTAGCCGTGCTGATCATGCAATTGGTGGTGATGCCATACACTTACATCACGTCTGCAGGAGCGGCGGTCAGGCAGGTGGTGGCGCTCACGGAGGGTTTACGGCCAGTGTGCCTATTTGCCTAAACCGTGTGACGTACATTCACTGTGGCTGGATTCGTTCGTATTCTGTATGGCGTTTACACGTATTGACATGCGCGACTTCGGTCGATGTTTGTGCTTACGCACTAACAAGGGGCCAAGCCTCTTTTACTGGTTCGCCAGTTATTTTGCTGTGGACTACGGTCCGGTTCCCGAATTAGCATTCCCTTCGGGGGGAGTGCATCAAAATAGTTGGCACTCACCGTGCACGGCGTGTGTAGGAGAGCGAAGCCCTTGTATCGGGTATTTTGTATAAATATATTGTGAGCCTTTTCCAAGCGGGAAGGGATAAATAATAATAAATTAATAATGTAAACCTGATACAAGTGGAATAGGGACGTTTTATGTTCTTAACCTTTTTCGAGCCCTGTCTTCGTGAACGGGGTTCACTTAGCTTATAAGGCACTACCAACAGCTTTCAATTGCTCTAGTGAATATCCATTCTTCCAAACGACACCTAAAAGAACTAAGTTACTAAACAAACACAACGTAAATAAGGGTCCTAACTGAGTCGATCACGCCAAAATATTAAAAACGGCCTATTAATAAACCTTTTGAAAGATCATTTAGGAAGATCAAAACACAAAGTGCCGGGACAAACTTGTGTCTGAAGTCGAGTCTTTGCTGAACAGAGTCTCGGATTGGGGACGACTAAATCTAGTCCAGTTTAACCCCCAGAAGACACAAGTTTGCGCGTTAACCGCTAAAAAGAACCCCTTTGTCGTATCCCCTCAGTTTCAAGGCACTCCCCTTGTTGCCTCAGCCAGTATCGGAATCCTCGGCGTCGACATATCGAGTGACGTGCAGTTTCGTGGTCACTTGGAAGGGAAGGCCAAATTGGCCTCTAAAAAGCTTGGCGTGCTCAGCAGAGCGGGACAGTCTTTCATGCCGGCACACCGCCTGCAACTTTACAAGGCGCAGGTTCGGCCGCACATGGAATACTGTTCCCATCTCTGGGCTGGGGCTCCCCAGTACCAGCTCCTTCCACTTGACCGCATCCAGCGCAGAGCGGCTCGAATCGTCGACGACCGAGTGCTTTCCGATCGGCTCGATTCACTGGCGTTGCGAAGAGATGTTGCATCTCTTTGCGTATTTTATCGCATCTATCACGAGGAGTGCTCTGAGGAATTGTTCGGATTAATCCCAGCCGCCAAATTTCGTGAACGCACGACACGGCAAACGTCCCGATACCATCCACACCATCTGGATGCTTGGCGGTCCACCACTGTACGTTTCACAAGGAGTTTTCTTCCACGTACAACCTCTCTGTGGAATAGTTTATCATCGGCGATTTTTCCGGACCGATACGACCTGGGGACCTTCAAGAAAAGAGCTTACTCCTTTCTAAAGGGCCGGCAACGCACCCGCAATTCTCCTGGTGTTGCGGTTGATCATGGGCGGCGGTAGTCACTTAACATCAGGTGAGCCGCATGCTCGTTTGCCCCCTCTTCTATAAAAAAAAAACATATTTTATTAATCCTGGTCTCATATATATAATCTTATTTAAAAGGGGATATTTTTAATATTATAAAATTTTTATATAGAGGGGGGATCGTTACAATGGGAATAACCAGCAAGAAACCGAGCGGGACTTTTCTTTGAATTAACGGCTTATAATCATGTTTGTTACACAATTAACAACACAAAAGCAATTAGAAATAGCTTGGTAGCAATCATTTCATTCCCAGGGGTTATTATTATCCATAAATTCCTTAATATTCGAATAAGACATTTTATTCACAATAAAGTGTTTGAACTTTGAGCAGTTAAAATTTTGTATATTTAAAATAATTTACGTGCGTTAACATTTCATGACTATTAACGTCACCCCTGCCATATTGAGATTTTTCTGATTCGTGCTTAGAGTTCTGACTTGCTAACGCGCGCTCTATAGCTTGCTTATAAATACTGTTAAATTGAATACATAAGGTTTTGTATAATCAGAAGATTAAACTAAATTTAATACTTATCACATTTCATTATTTTATTATTTGTAGTCAGGTAACTTTATGTATAAATATTAATTTAGTTACCCTTCTATAGCTCAACTACCTGGCTGCACATTAATATGATTGCAAGCAGTATTGGACCTATACAGATCATTAATACGTTCCCTATACTTGACAGCTCCTAGCAGTCCATAATACCCTAGCCTTACCATATAAATATATATACATAAATTAGATAAGTACTTGCTGCGTAGTGGTGGTTAAGAATATCTACTACCCCATATATTCCTGTGAGTTTCGTAAAAGGCGACAGAGGGGAGAGGGGACAAGCAGGAGATGGGCAGCAGCACCTCACTAATAGCAGCAACTGTAATAAAACTGCGGTTTCCAAACCGCTCGCCAAGACAGGCAACTATGGCAATATAATCCGCCATGATGGTTACGAAGAAACGGTCCCCTTTCCACGGTGGTCCCGCTATTCCTGGCTACGGTGGCGACCATGGTAATGGCGTGGCCGGTGGTGCTAAGAATCTCCGGTGGAAGTTCGGTTGCCACCAACGACGACTCGATTTGGCAACATATAACGCTTGTACCCTGAGGACTGTTGAGTAGATCGTGGAGCTGGAAAAGAGATAGACAAGTTGCGCTTGAATATTATAGGATTATCTGAGGTCCAAAGAGAGGGGAAGAACGCGGCGATACTACTATACGGTGTTAATGAGAGACTTCAACGCAAAACTAGGCACACGAATTACGGTGAGCTGAAGGTCACCAGCACAGGAACATTTGGGTTAGGGCAACGGAACACAATGAGCCAGCAGCTGACCAACATCATGGATAAAGAGGGACTCTTTATGATGAACTCTTTCTTCCAGAAGCAGCCCCACAGAAAATAAACCTGGTCGAGCCCCGACGGTTTGACAAAAAATGAGATTGACTTCATTGTGACGACTAGAGGGCAACTCTTTAACAACAGTGATCGCAAGGGTGAAAACTGGCAGCGATCACCGAATAGAAGCACACTGAACCTAAAAGTTAAGTTGGAGAGGTCTCGTCTAATGAAGTCAACGATCCGTCCCCCTCGGGCTCTAATCCAAAATCCCGAAACCTTTCAGCTCGAGTTACAAAACCGCTTTCAGTGCCTAGAAGATTGCAATGCAGTGGACGATATTAATGACAAGCTCGTGGGAACTGTCTATGCGGTTGGAGCTAAGTTCTGTAAGACCTGCCACAAAAGAACACAAAAACTATCCAATTACACTCTTAATATCATGACTTTGAGACGGGAGATGAGGCTGCAATCGTTAGCAGATTTGACAGCATACCGTCAACTGAACACACAAATCTTTAAATACTTGCTGCGGGGCTCACGCAACTTTCATACTGCTCGTATAGAAGAAGCAATCGAGCGAAATCAGGGCTCCAAAGTCTTTGCCAGAGATCTGACTGCCAGAAAGAGCCAACTGTCAAAGCTGAAGACTGAGTGTGGCAGCATTGTTTACGGAAGACCTGAGATTTTAAGTGAGATTGAGAGGTTCTATGGACAGCTGTACACATTATCGTTGGAGCCACACGCGAGTGTGAGTAACGATTAAGAAGCAAGTCTTAACCGACACTATTGCGATGATATCCCCGACGTCAGTCTGAGCGAGTTTATGATGGCTCTCAAGCATCTTAAAAACGGTAGGACCCCAGGCGAGGATGGAATTACAGCAGAGCTATTAAAACGGATGAAACATCGGCACTTAAAGCCCTTCAGTAACTCTTCGATTCCGTCCACCACGGTGGTACTACTCCGGAGGCATGGAGCAGAAGTGCGGTGGTTTTGTTTTTCAAGAAAGGCGACAACGCTCCCTTAAAGGACTACAGACCAATTTCCCTTCTGAGTCACGTCTACGTGCTGTTTTCGAAAGTCATTACGAATCATCTCTCACGCAGAGTCGATGACTTCCAGCCTCCCAAACAAGCCGGTTTCCGAAAAGGCTTCGGTACCATAAACCGCATACATATCCTGCTGTAGATTGTGCTGGAGACCGAAGAGTACAATCTGCCACTTTGCCTGGCGTATGTGGACTATGAGAAAGCCTTTGATTCCGTCGAAATTTGGACGGTGTTACAGTATCTTCAGCGGTGCCAAATTGACTGTCAGTATATCGAAGTGCTGAAGTGTTTTTACAGTAGAGCTACAATGGCTACCCGAGTACAGAACCAGACTTTAAAACCTATCCAACAGCAGAGAGGTGTAAGACAGGGTGACGTTATATCCCCGAACTCTTTACTTCTACATTGGAAGACGTTTTCAAGCTACTGGACTGAAAGGAATGAGGTATTAAATTTATGGCGAGCATATCACTCACTTTCGATTTGCCGACGATATCCTTATCCTTATGGCAGAATCGCTAGAGGATCTAAGCACTATACTCAATGACCTCAATGGTGTCTCACGATGGATAGGTCTTATGATGAACATGGACAAAACTCTGATCTTGTTTTATGTCCATGTCACACCTATGCTGGTAGTTGTTGGGAGTACTAAGCTCGAAGTTGTTGACGAGTATGTTTGCCCGGGATAAATAGTCCGACTAGGTAAGTCCAACTTTAACCGAGAGGTCAATTGACAGATTCAATTCGGCTGGGCAGTGTTCGGGAAATTACGACACATCTTCTCGTCAGGTATACCTCGAACTCTAAAAACTATATTGTACAACCAGTGCGTGTTTCCAGTGATGACCTATGGAATTGGGATGTGGTACTTCACTGCTGGCCGTATGAGACACTCATGGTCGCTCACCAAGCTATAGATAGGGCTATGCTCGTGGTTTATCTGCGTGATAAACTCACAAAAGAGGGTATCGGCTGTGAACTAGAACCAGAGTGATCGACATAGCTCAATGGATTAGTAAGCTGAAGTGGCAATGAACCAGCTATAATGCTCGAAGAACCGTTAACTGATGCAGGAAAAAGGTTCACAAGTGGCAGCCTCGTACCGGTAGGCGTAGTGTAGGTCGACCCCCTACTAGATCAAGTAAGCTCAGGACTGTGCTTCGTCTAGACTCATAAGACTAACCAGAGGTTCTTACGACTGAAGGTGTCTTGGCCGCAGTGAGAGGGAGATCTTACCAGAAGTGTCGGCGGTAAGAACGAAGACGTCGTCCAGCGTTGTTTATATGTTTGCATTTAGATTACTATTTGCGTCATTTTTGAGATAATTCAGCAAACTATTCGTGTACGTGATTTTTGATAACGCGGTCACAGTTTCGCTGCAATGCAATGTTCAGAATTGGACGTTTCTCTGCGTGATAAACTTAGAAATGAAGATATCCGCAGTAGAACCAGAGTGACCGACATTAGTAAGCTAAAGTAGCAATTGGCCGGCTATACAGCTTGAAGTACCGACAACCGTTGGGGAAGAAGGGTTTTCAAGTGGCAGCCTCGTACCGGTAGGCGAAGGGTAGGGCGACCCCCCACTAGAGTGATGACCTGGTAAGTCATGCAGGAAGTCGATGGATGCGTGTGGCTCAGGACAGTGCTTTGTGGCATACCTTGAGGGAGGCGTATGCTCAGCAGTAGACTTGTGAAGGGCTGTAAGGATGATGATTATGATGAACATCTTCGTGTCTCTCAGGAAGATGTTTCAGCTGGTAGAGTCTCATGGAGTCTTGCTTTGAAGATGGCCGATATTCTGAGGGTGGCTACTGCTGGCCAGCACTCAGGTAGCAGGCTGGTAGGAGTGGATGTAACTGCTAGGCTTGTTGAGTTGTCAGACTAGACGGCTGCGGTTACGGATGCGGGCTTCTCAGCGTCTCGTCTGCGGTATCTCACACATGACACCTACACAGACATGTGTGATTTAAAGCAACAAGTTAATGAAATGTAATGGTACTTATGCTAAATACTACTGAGCTAGCTATAAATGAATAAAAAAAACTATCTGTAGTTGTATATAGTCAAAAACTAATAAGAAGTGTATAAAGTATATTATTCTTTATGTGTCTGTAGAGTCTACTCACTGTTACGTAAACTACTAAACATGTCTGCGTTATGTAATATTTGTTTCTAAGAAATATCTGTAATAATGTTATATAAAAATAACGTATATAAGCTTAAATTGGTATTTTTTATCCTAAAATACGCTGAGGCAGAAGTAGAAGTAGGCCGTTGTTTTGCAAGAATGTTTGTGAATGTTTTGATAATGCAGGTGTCTGAGAACTGTGTTGCGCCAATCCCATGAATTCTTACAATAAATATAGATTTTAATAGGTCATTGAATATTAGTCTTTTTTGTTTTTAGGTTGCTCGCCATGCAATATGTGATTGATTTCATGTTCTTGACAGTGACCGGAAAAGAAATGAATTTTTATTTTATTTATTGAGGCATTGTCTTAATTGATCACTATATAATTCAGAATATCGTTCATTGTTGTAATGAACGATATTCTGAATTATTGCTATACCCAAAACTGGATGATTTATTGAATTAGTTTGTAACGATTCATAAAGTTGGTAAGGACCGCTGTGACTTATAACAGTCTACTGATTAGCTTAAATTTTGTTGATTTTTTGTAAAGTATTTATATTGCGATATGCCTCTCATTATTTCCTAATATAGATGTCATTATTGTCGTAAGAGACCTCTTTTTTTCCTTACTACGTTAATTTCGGATAAAAATTCTTGTTCTTTTTTAACATTTTCGACCTCTTCTTCTTGGTAATTGTGAAATTGATAACAGTGCATCTCGGATTCAACAGGCAGAGCGTTATCGCAGAGCTGCTAAAATTGAGTCGTTTTCTTTTTTATGTAGTCAATATAGTCGTATATTTTTCCTCTGTCAAAGTTGTTCCCATTTGCTCAACATACTTTCTAGGTTCAATTTGCCTTATGTTGTAAGTCGCGGATGATGATAAAATTGATTGTAATATTATAATGATTTTTTAAATTTACGCGAACACTACATATTAAATAAAACTATATTTGCGAATTTTATCGTGAATTACTATCTACTAACTACTTTAACTTATTTTTAAATTCCTGACGTTTAGTGTGCTTTACAGCACTCATGTTCATGGGAGGGACTCAGATGTTTGACGTCCCAATGTCATAGTTAGCCCGGCTATCTTCAGTTTTTTAATATTTATTTTCGGTCCGATCTACGCAAAAGGAGCTCACAGTATCTTGAAGTCTTGCAGTGGTTTGCTTGGGTTTGGGTTTAATTTTCTTAATTATAGGATCCCAAGTAGATGGCAGCACCCATTCATCTTGTTTATTGAAATTACGATGTATTTTAATTTCAATAGTCTCAAGTATCATACTTGGCTTATCAAATGTCATTTAACGGTGGGGATGATTTTAAGCATGTTTACAGACTGCAGACTTCCCGGAGCGTCGGTGCTTCACTACTACTAGCTATATAAACATATTGCTTTATATAAACACATACGTGGTTATTCTTCCGATAGTACTGAAAAAAATATTATATTTACCTATTCTCTTATCAATTCGACGTCAAATTTGCGGGAGTAAAAAAAGTTACAAAGATGTAACAATTTTAAAAGCGAATTATGTAGTTAGTTTCTTATGTATTTTAAAGAAAAATCGCCAGAAAACTAAAACTAGTTCAAAAGAAGCAACTTTCAGAAGTTTCGCTCCCAAGTTTTACATACTCTTAAATTTAATCTAAAAGTTTTAAAATTTTAGGTTCAACAAAAATCATAAATTATTATTAACTAAAACTCACTTAAAACGTATAAAATTATTAAAATTCCTCATTAAATACTGTTAGATTAGTATAATATTATCCAAATGCTATCTGAAATAAGAATTGGTATTCAAATAAATAATTATCGAAACCATCAACTTCGTTTTGGCAACTATAGCCCAATGATGTTTTTAGCTGATTTAAACAAAATAATGCTACCTCTTCATAAAAGTTTTATGAGGTTTATCGCGTTCAAATAGTAATTTCGAGCATATTACAGCAGGTCTGTTTACGGAGGAATCGAGATGTTCAATGTTCAAATGTCATAGACACGGCTACATTCAGTTTAGCAAGACTTCGATATCGATTAAAACTAATTGGACGGATTTTATCTCGTTTAACTTTAAATGATTTTTCATTCTCGACGTTTCGGGTGCTTTCTAGCACCCATGGTCACGGGGGACTGAGGTGAATGACGTCCCAATATTTAAACGGTGAATCACACCACCATTCTTCACAGTTACCTACCGTGTGCAAATCTTTTTTACAGAGAGCACGAGGGATCTGTGATAGCAAACACCTGGCCGCCGAGTTTCAGCACGTCAAGCAGGTTCTGCATGACAACAAGCTTCGGGTCCCGCGCCTACGTCACAGTAACCGAGTGAAGCCGGCCACAATGAAGCTTGTGCCTGCTGTACTGCATGTCAGAGGTATCACAGACAAAATTGGCTACATCGTGAAGCGAGCTTCTATCAGAAAATACTACAAGACGCCGAAGAAGATTAGTCAGTTATAACCATCTGTGAAGTGTCATTCCTCTACAGGATGCAGGAGTGTACAAGTTTGATTAGAATGTGGTCTCTCATACACAAGGCAAACAAAACAATCTATTAAATCCGCCTAAAAGAACACATAGCTGACGTAAAACATCAACGTTCCGGGAGGTCTGCAGTTTGTGATCATATCCTTTGCGGCCCCGACCATTACATCAGATTTGATAGACCACAAATCATTGGTAAAGAACATCGTTTCCTACCAAGGATGATACGTGAGGCTATTATAATTAATAAAACATCCAAATTTTAATAGAGAAGGAGGTTGGGTACTACCACCTGCTTGAGACCCTGTGATTGATAAAATTCAATCTAAAACCAGGTAAACCAGATTAAGTTAATTCTTCATAGATCGAATCATAAACAATAATTAAAAAGCTGAACATTGACATCGGGACGTTAGTCACCTCAGTCCCCCGTGACAATGGGTGCTGGAAAGCACCCATATCGTCGGGTATTAATATCATATAAAATTAAACGCGATGAAATACGTAAAAGTAGTTTTAATCAATGTGTAGTGTTCAGTAAATATATGAAATCATTAAGACTTCGAGATATTATAAATTTTTGTGTGGAGTTCATTATATTTGAAACAGATTTTTTTAAATATAATATAAATTTTGAAATATAAAAAATTTATATAATAATTTTAAATAATAATAAGGTAACCGTGGTTCACTAAGAACATTGAACAAATGAACACCTCAGTTTCCACGTGAACGTGGCTGCTGTAAATTGCTCTTAAGGTCAGGAATATGAAATAAGTTAATTACGCAGTGACATCCGTAAAAAAAAGTTTAATTTAATGTATGGTTATATTTACTAAAACATAAGAAATTATTAATACAATTTTGTATCGCTGGCTTATTAAGGTGGGTTAGGAACAGCAAATGTAGTCATCTCTGAGACACTTATATTACCATACTTGCGCCATTTACTCAGTTCAGTCATATTAGGTAGAAAGAAAGAATATTTTTTCATCAATATAGATCACAATGTATGTAATTTTTATTAAAATAATTTTTTTATTTTACCGGTTCGGTTTGGTGTTCGGAAAAAAAGGTCTGTCATGAAAAGAGCCGGCAAGAAACCCAGCGGGACTTTTTTTAAATAATATTTTACAATATGAAAGGATGTAGGTTTCCACATATTTACAAAAATTATAGAAACAGCTTGGAAGTGACCACCCAAGATAATTCTCAGAGATTATTATCAACCACGTTTTCACTTATATTATAATAACCCTTTTTAACAGTGTTTGTTTAATCAAATTTTTTAACTTGGTAATAGAAAGACCTTGCATATTTTTTGGAACTTTGTTGAACAAACGTTTATATTGCCCGGAAAATGCATTACTGACTCTGTGGAGTCAGTAATGCATTTTGTATTTGTTCCTAATGTCAACAGAGTGTATATAAATTTTTTTAAACTAAACATTACGTTTGTTTCTGTGAACATTCATACAATTTTTGTAAATACACTGAGAGTCCCTTATCCTATAACAGAAAAGGCCAACGTTAATATATTTATTTCTTTAAATTTTTATCTAAGAGACTCTATCAGTTTTGGGTTGTAAATAACTCTTATGGTATAAATCAACCGCGTTTCAGCATAACAAAAATTCATAGAACGTTATGGTATGAAAAATAACTAGAATAAGCTAATCTATATATCTCTACACTAGTGCGGTCTCTAATCTTTTTTACAGCATAAGTTTTAGAGCTTAATCTGCTTGCTAGTTTGGATATATGGGGGTTCCACTGAAGCTTTGCGTCGAGATTGATGAAAAGAAAAACAGTGGATTCAACAGGGCTCAGTTCTTACCCGCCGACACATTGGTGTTCAGATTTTTAACATTAGGTGTTATAAACGTGATACATTTAGTTTTATTGTCGTTTAAACATAAATTATTAACGTTTAACCAACGCACTAACTGTATATAGCTTTTTTCACGTCGTCACTTTTAAATGATTGACGTTTAAATTTAAAAATCAAAGAGATATCATCTGCAATTAATATTTGATCATGATTATCCCTTACAAGGGAAGGCCAGCTATTAATATAAACTAGAAATAGGAATGTTCTATAACATAAATATTAAATAATAAGTTTAAGGGCAGTGTGCTTGACATAATTTTTAATGATGATGATTAGAAATGAAGCCCCGAATCTAAACGTGGTACCCTTGAGATGAGAGGCTGTTTATTCTACGCGCTCATACTACATTTTATACCCAAATTTGAGGTATCTGATGTTATATGTGTATTATTATTCGTATTAGACGAAATTTAATGATTATCTTAAACTATAGAATTTACATAAAAAATTCGAACAAAACTTATTTGATTTGCAGTTTCACACAAATATGAACCTAAAAAATGGAAACAAAGAGATGGGCAGCAGGGTTTTTCTAATAACGACCTAAAATAACAATATAACCGTTTTCTAAGCGTGGCAACTATGACAAATATCCCCTTATGGGGCAATCTATGGGGGAGGCCTATGTTCAACAATGAACTTTAATAGGCTGTAACGGTAATGCTAACCTAATATATTATACCTTTTGAAGTTTGATGCAAAACATTTTTTTTATTCACCTTAATACCATTTTAAAACAAAACCATTGTGACTTGAAGTTAATAGATCTTCGATTGAAGCTTATGTAATGAGTTATCATTTGTAAAAAAAAAACAAATTTTATTTGACTTTGTTGTGGGTCCAAAGTAGGGTATTTAAATTCTTATAATATCATGCATATTTGATGCTTTTCCAAGTATGAAAAGGTTATATTTTAGTTCAAAACCGACTAAGAGAACATCAGATTTTATGATTTTTTTATCTTTTACAAGATTGTATGGCTTTTTGTATGAGCATTACACCATAAAACTACTTAAAATGTATTTAAAATTGCCTTTATAGTAGAATTCATTAGTATTAATTACCGAACCTGCATTTATATATTTAAAACAAAAACGCTTAACAACCGAAGTTTGTAAATTTACGATTTTTTAATTAAGCTCTAAAAGGAATCTTCGCTTAAGGAGTTGTTTTAGTAAAGCAAATCTCCGTAACTGTCCTCAGCGCTTCGTTAGTAGACGGAACACGTGCCCGACGTAATTTTATACATGAATCTGGAAAAGAAGAGAATAGAATACGAAATGTGAAGTGCTTACTACAAAATAGTAATTAAATACTTTAGATTTGAATTTTACGTGGATTTTGCGATTTAAAAAAAATGAGCTTACTAGTATCATAAATGTGAAAGTATTTGTTTGAGTCTTTGTCTTTTTATCGAACTTAAACGACTGGTTGTATTATTATATAATTCGACATAGATGTCGATTATACATACATAATAAATGTATCACACCGGTTCTATCAAGAAATCTGTCAGGATTGGTTTCACCCTCTTACGCATTTCTGTCCATGTTCGGAAAGTTAAAAATGATTAGTGTAATAAAAGACATACGGCATTCCGTTCTATTAGTTAGAGCTAGTACGCGCTAAAAAAACGTGAGAAAACCTGCTACACCCTGCTTTCTATATCTGGCCGAATTTCAAGTTCGTTAATACGCATTTGAACATCATGAAAAAGAATACTGTATAATGTAAATGTAAGGAATAGGACAGAAATCAATAGCATATTTACATATACATTTATATATGCAGAGCCGTGTTAGCTCAGATGGTTAAAGCTCGCTGTAAATATAACAGAACGCGAGTAACCCGGTTTCGATCCCCACCAGCACCAACGAAATTGTTATTGCAATTTTAAATGCTGATTTACCTCGTGCTCGGCGGTGAAGGAAAACGTCGTGAGGAAACCCGCATATCTGAGGAATAAGAAAAAATATTTCGAAGACATGTGGAATTCGCCAAAGCGCATTGGGGCAGCGTGGCGGACACTTCCTTACCCTAAATCCCTCACAGAAATGAGAGGAGGCCTGTGCCCAGCAGTAGGACGTATATTGACTGTAACTTTACTTTACTTTACTTTTTTATATATACAGTTTAAAATTTACGGAGCAAGAAGTGGCCGTGATAGCTTTCCTGTATATAATAGGGTGCAAAATAATTTCCATCAGACCAAACCCCGGCCATGGCGGCCAGCCCCAACGGAGACCTGCCCATCTACGTAGTACATGATTATAGTGCCCAAGCGTATGTACAAGCTTAAGTGCACTCTTCATCCCCTTACTCCCATAGTCTGATGGGACAGCAATCCGACACGATTGGAAGAAGATCAGGCACTAGAGAAAGACGATGGTAGGCTTTACCTGTTTTCCGAGGCACAAGGGTGATAAAACACCGCCGATTTGCCGACTGCAGGCTGCTAGAAAAAACCGAACAACTAATTCTTGGCCCGACCCGGGACTCGATGTCCTCATAGGATATGATAGGGATAGGATCTAATGGTCAGTGTCTGCACCCTCAACACTTAGACCAATGAGGCGGTCAATTACTTGATCGTGCCTTTATAATTTGTTGTCGGAACTATTGACGCCCGCTATGCTGCGAAAGATGCTGTGCGACGGTCTCAATAACCACTCTAACTCACACATTATATGCAATGATTCTTACTGTCTGTTCGAAATAAAAAGCTAGACAAGGTAAAATAAAGTCTTTAATAAAGGTAAAGATATTAGCGCACACTGTGACATTACTAAAAACGTATGGAATGACTTTCGTTGACAAATTTCCGCCTAGGACGTCCCTTTCCGATTCTTCCATTCAGTTCTGCAACATATATTTGCTTTGTCAGTCTTTCCTCATTCATTCTTTCTACATGACCAAACCGCCTTAGCATTCCTTTCTTAATCCTGGTCACCGTATCATCTTGCAAACCACACTTCTGCAACTCATTTTGTTTATTCTAAACATCAGTACAATAATAATAAAAAGGAGTATGTGAAAGTAAAAAAATATATCTTAAAAATAATTAATTAAAGCTAGAGGGCACAATTTTGCAACGGACCTTAAATACACTTTATTATTAAATCTTACCTCGGCTACTCTTACATTCTTTTCCTATAAATTCTTATGCCTGGAAACACAGAGGCCATTCTAGAGGTGGTGGATTGAATTGTTTCACCAGTACAATATCACTTTCCTTTAGGTTAGGTAAGTCATATTTCCATTTTGGGCGACTCTGTAACTGAGTTAGGTAATCTTTTGACCATGTCTTCCAGAGGTCTAGTTTCAGTTTTGTTACAACTTTCCAAATTTTTAAACGGTTAAATGAAATTTCAGACACATTTACCTATGGATAACTGCAAATGGCTGTCCCAAAAAGAAAATGCCCAGTTTTTAAATATTCACCTTCATTTAGATAAAGTGAAAACAGAGGTTTAGAGTATAAAACATCTTCTATTTGTATCATAGCGGTATAAAATTTTTAATAGGCCAAGCACATGGTGCCTACTACTCTTTTAAGATGGTACTTGACACTCTTTACCCCTGCTTCCCAAAGTCTACCAAACTCTGGAGAGTAACCGGGAATAAACATTCACTTAATATAATTTGTTTTACAATAATTATAAACAGCATCTTTATGAGATTTAGAATTTTGTAATTCCTTGATATAAAGCGACTGAAACATGCCAAGAAAGTTTCAGTAGAAATATCTGATGTTGTTTCAATGTGGGTAGCTTTGATTACAAAACAGACATATAGAGCAACATATCTTTTAGTTACAATTGGTTTTCGAATCCTGACTACCTTCATGCCAAAAGGGCTCCAAAGAATATTTTGAAGACTAGTGTGGTGATCATTAATTAGAACACATTGAAACATCTTTCCTATGTCGCATACTAATGTAAACAAATAAGTACGAATAAATAAAACAAGGATATCGAAAAACTCACCCTGAACTAAAGGCCCATTCAGCATAATATCATTTAAAGAAATTTATTTTTTGTTTTCATGCTTCCATAAAAAACACTCGTAATTTAGTTGTCTTACTATCTTCATTGAAGACAGGGTGGTGTGATAAAAAATAAACAGAGCCACTATTATCTAACTTACTGTCTACTAATATCATATGTACTTATATCGACCTCCTTGGCATGTTCCATTGCCACATATTGCTGTATAAAATCTTTATACATTATAAAAATCATAAGAATTTGTTTGAGCCTTTTTTCTAAAGATAAAAACCTTTGCCACGCAAACGAAAAGGAGTCCCCAAGTAGCAACTTATCTTTTGAACAGATGAGGGGCAAGACAACTAAAAATCTGTTATGCTCAAAAGTGACAACTCTTGAAAACCGATTTCTGATTTATGCAACTCACTTGTTATGCCTGTTATAGGTTGAGGTAATGCTTCAGTTATCAAAAAAATTTCCATCACATTTTCTGGCTTTCTTTCCTCACATATAATAAAATTAGACAATAAATGTGAAGTTTCATTTTTAGTCTCAATCTTGCCAGCTACAACATATCCAAAAACTGTGTTTTGTAACACAGGACCATCTGAAATCTTTACATATCCATTTAACAACGAGTTGAAATAAACATCGCCTCCTAACAATATTGAAATTTCTGAAGTAATGTTAAACTGATCATCTGAAAACAATATATGCTCTGGAA
This sequence comes from Parnassius smintheus behrii, assembly GCA_036936625.1. Classification (NCBI taxonomy): domain Eukaryota; kingdom Metazoa; phylum Arthropoda; class Insecta; order Lepidoptera; family Papilionidae; genus Parnassius; species Parnassius smintheus. Next base: position 48,856,774 of record JAUPFT010000003.1, read on the forward strand.
TATTTGATTTCGAAATATGAACAAAATTTTGATGTAAGGGTGTCGTAATTGATTCCACTATTAAATAGTGGTTGCGCGGAAAAAACCATTGGATTATTATATTTGACGGTAGAGGTGCCAAGCCGCTTGTTCCTTTCCGACAAAACGATATCATTCATACCCTCCTCGATCCTCCATCGACACATCGGGGTGGTGGGGTGGGAGGGGCAAGAAGATGATTCTAGAATGTCACGTAATCATCGGGGCCGAGGACATATAAGGCACGCGCGACCGTTGCGCGGCCTCTTTCCTACCGCGCCAGTCATTGGAACAACAGCTCTTTCCTACCGCGCCAGTCATTGGAACAACAGCTCTTTCCTACCGCGCCAGTCATTGGAACAACAGCTCTTTCCTACCGCGCCAGTCATTGGAACAACAGCTTTTTCCACCGCAGTCGTCGCTGAAAACACAACGCTTCTCTCCCGACGCACCCCTGGGGCCCCAGAGTGTCTGTCTAGAAGAAGTTCCCTCACCTCGGGTGAGATATAGCCGCGCACCGCCTCTCTCCGGAGTGTTCCAGAAGAAGTTCCAGAAGTTGCAGCTATAGTGCTCAACAGGATAGAAGAAACCCCGGTGAGTCAACATTCCTTAATTTAGCTCCTGCCTTACATAGTTTTAACCCGCTCCAATTTTTTTTGTTCTCCTAATAAGGCAGGATTCCTTTTCAGCGATTTGGCACAATAATAGTTTAGTTTTAGGGAAGAGCGAGTGCATTATACCGCATGCTATAGTAGTCGCCTTTACGTAAGCGTAGAAGCAACCGCATATACAGTCCACTTCAGTTAATATCTCGCGTAATAGGTTTAAGGTTCGACCGGGGAACTAGACTTCGGCAGCCTTAAACACGTGGCTCCACCATTTTATGGTCACTTCGAGCAGGATTTTGGTCGAATTGTTGAATTAATTAATTAGATAATGCACTCCAATTTATAGAATAGACTTAAATAGTGTTCGTTTAAATTTAAATTTTGATTAGGTACTCGCAAACAGAATTATTCGTTTTATAGCGCTCGTATTTGATTAAATTTAAAGCCTATTAAATAATTGAAACAGTGTAATAGGAACCGTTTGATACGCTTACCCACAATCTTGATAAAATTATTGAGTCTAGCAAATGACGCGTCACCTCGACTCGCTGCGCAGGTGTTCGATTTAATTACGTAATACGGCATACCGAGTGTCCATCCTTTATTGTTTGTGCGTTGTGAGATTAATTGTGATTGATATAACTTTATTATAATAGTTTAAAATGGCAGTTAGTGGAAGTGAAATCAAAATTAAAACGCTTTATGCTAAGAGGGACATACTCTTTTCGCGTATGCAGAATATAAGTGATTATATAAAGAACATCCATACAGAAGCAGTGCGGGAAACTTTTTTGACCGAAATCGAAACGATAGATTCTCTACGAATAGATTACGAAAAAATATTAGACCAAATTAATCATTTGGAATTACAAATCGACCCGAAATACATAGTGAACTACCAACCGCTGCTGGCATTCGAAGATATGTTGTGTCGCGTGAAAAAAATAGCGAGATCCCTATCTCAAAACGAAGCAAAGCCGGAAAAACAGGTACGTCCAAGCGACTCAATTAGGTTGCCGCCAATAGATATTCCGGTATTTAATGGTGATATTAAGACGTGGCCCTTCTTCTTCAGTAGTTTTCAAAACAATATACACAATAACCCATCGTTATCGGACGCCGAAAAATTATATTACTTAATCAGTAAACTTAGTGGCAGGGCACAGTCGATCTGCTCTGGTTTTACACCTACAGCAAACAATTACTTATTAATATTCGAAACGCTTAAAACTAAATATGAAGATAGGAGAATGTTAGCTTCCGAATATTTGAACCAGATATTCGATCTTAAACCTATATCATCCGCGAACATCAACGGCTTAGAGCAATTTCTAGATAAATTTGTGGCATCGGTGGCTGCACTTAAGAATTTGAAATTTAATGACCTTATGGACGTGGTGTTTCTCCATATTGCACTGAAGAAGTTGGACCCCGACACCGTGCGTGCGTTTGAAATGGAGCATCGTAGCTCGGAGATGCCTTCCTTTCATTCATTAGCATCGTTCGTGCGAGATCAAATAAAGGTGATGCAGCGCTCTCCGAACGTTAAACAGGAGAATAAAAGGTGCGTCGACCGTAGACAGACTCAACCATCTAAAATAGCAGGGTCGTTAACTTACGTAACCGCTACGCCAACATCACTCCAGCATACTTGTTTAGTATGTAAAGATAGACACGGTAATTTATATAATTGTGCGACTTTTCGTAAATATTCACCAAGCGAGCGTTATAAATTAGTAAAGACAAACAACCTATGTTTGAACTGCTTAAGCGATAAGCATTTAGTTGCAAAATGCAATTCGAGTTCCGTATGTAGCAAGTGCGCCAAGAAACATCACACGCTATTACATTTTGAAAATAGCAACATAGCGGCGTCAAGTAAAACGGATAAGGAATTCGCTCCTACTAAGGTCAACGATTCTAGCGGTCGACCTGGTGATGTCGCTCTGTGCTCATTGGCAAATATGGGAGCACAACCTCCTTCAACCGTGTTGCTGGGTACGGCACGTATTTTGGTTAGGGATTCGCGTGGAAACGAACAAAGCGTCCGTGCACTGCTGGACAGCGGAGCCCAAAATAGCTTTATAACGCGACAATGTTGTCAGCGCTTAGGCTTAGTAATAAATAGGTCACTTTCATGTCCTGTAATTAAAGGCATCGGAGGCGCTAGTAAATCGACACAGGGATATATAAATTTAAAAATTTATTCTCGGATAGATCGTAATGTTAACTTTGATATAAATGCACTAGTAGTAGATAGGGTCACTGAACGGTTGCCAACCGTTTCGGTTGACACCTCGGCAATGATTGAATTTAAGAATTTGACTCTGGCGGACGACACTTACGCCGTTCCTGGAAAAATAGACATGCTCATTGGAGCATCGCTTTTTCCTCATCTTTTGTTAAACAATAAGGTCAAGTGCAACTCCTCGCATACCGCGCCTTACGCACTGGAAACCGTATTGGGATATGTTATCCTTCGCTCCGCCCCCATCATAGATAGCATTTCGGCAACATCCTGTTGTTGCACCGTCGCTGTCGAACCTCCCGAATTATTGACTCGCAATTTTCGGGAAATAGGGGAGGGGAACATCCCGCGCTCGGGTAATAAATTATGCGAAGGGTCGAGAAGCAAGACGTTAGAGTCTGTTGTTATTAAACCTGTTGTAGTTTCGTCGCAGCCGAAGGGAACGCCGAGTAGGGATAGCCCTGGAGCTAGGTTTACCGACACCGCGATCAAGGCCCATATTAGCAAGATTAGATCGCCCCGCAACCCGTCAGGTGACATATTCAGTGCTCGAATCGATCTAGTTAGCGGAAGCGCGCGCGGCGCGGATCGAGGTCACGGTCGCGGCGCATGGAGACACCGAGCCGCTGCGACAGAAAGCGTGCCTCACTGCAGGCTACGGAATAGACCTGCTGAGACCAATCTTGATTGGCGGGAGGAAGTGAGACTTTGCGAGCAACAAGCCATATGCAGTGTTGTTCCGAAGCGTTCATCGCATAGTTTCACCGCTTATTAATAATTATAGCTTAGTCGCTTAGAAATTGCATACTTGTGATTGGATAGTTTTATTATTTAAATATTAGTTTGTCGTTGATAGAATTATATATTGGTATTTCCTTAGTGTTTGTTTAGCTTGTTGGTGTTCCGTAAAATTAAAAATAAAATAGTACAGTTTAGCCGCGCCACAGCAATACGCTGTGTTATATTTAAATCATTTTTGTCGTTACAGTGTAGCCTTTGTAGTTTAAAGTCGATAAGTAGTGTTTGTTCGTATGTCATAGCATCCGATTACAACTATGCCGAGTCGCTAGTGTTGCGTAAACTTCAACGTGCGCACTTCTCTGAAGAAATTAGAAGATTACAATCGAATAGAGCTTGTAGTCGCGCCTTTCAACGCCTTAAGCCATTTTTACAGGGTGGGATTGTAAGGGTAGGTGGACGCTTGTCCAACTAGCAATTGAGTTTCGACCAACGGCACCCTATTGTTTTACCGCGTAAAGACCATATCATGAACTTATTAGTCGACTACCATCATAAATTGAACTCGCACGCTGGCCCCGACTTGTTGATGTCGATTTTGCGTCAGAATTATTGGATTCTTTCTGCACGTAGTTTAATACGCAATCGGGTGCACAGATGTATAGCTTGCTTTCGGGCACGCCCCAAGCCGTCATTTCCGGAAATGGCGGAACTTAGATCTTGTAGAGTAATACAATCAGTAAAGCCCTTCACGCACACCGGGTCTGATTTCGCTGGTCCGTTTAAGGTCACGCTCACTCGCGGGCTTGGTATAAGATCCACAAAGGCTTACGTCTGCATTTTCGTATGTCTAACTACTCGAGCGGTGCATATAGAACTCGTTGGTGATCTAAGCACAGCAGGCTTTATGGGTGCATTTAAAAGATTTCTTTCCCGCCGTGGCCCTGTAAGTAGATTGTATTCGGATAACGGTACGAACTACGTCGGTGCAAAACGTATTCTATCGGAACTACATGAGCTCTTAGCTAGCAAATATTATAATTCGGAGTTCGCTCACATTCTAGCCGAGAACCGCATTGAGTGGTCTCTGAACGTCCCAGCCGCGAGCCATTTTGGGGGCAATTGGGAAACTAATATCAAGAGTCTAAAGAGTCATTTATACCGAGTAATAGGAGATCAAATTTTGTCCTTCGAAGAGCTAAGTACGGTGCTCGCCCAAATTGAATGCGTAATGAATAGTCGCCCACTTTGTCGTACGTTGTCTAGTGACCCCTCGGAACCGCTGGCTCTAACTCCAGCACATTTTTTGAATTTAACGCCTTTAAAGTATTTGCCAGCCGCAGGTATGGATGAGAACAGACTTAGCATTTCCGCACGCCACAAATTATTAGATCGGTTAGTGCAATCGTTTTGGAAACGATGGAGGATGGAATACTTGCATACTTTGCAGTCTCGGCAAAAATGGAACACAGCAACTGAGCCTTTAGCTGTAGGAACTGTAGTTGTGCTCACCAAAGAGAATACGCCGGCTCTCCACTGGCCGTTAGGAATTGTCGAAGAGGTCTTTCCCGGTTCCGACGGAGTAGTTAGGATAGCTCGCGTTAAGACCACGGTTGGGTCTTACTTGCGTCCGGTTGTCCGTTTGTGCCCCCTGCCTCTTCCATAATTTAAATTAGCTTTCTAGATTAAATTGTAGTTGAATTTAAGTAATCTTAGCGTTAGTTAGTTATTTTGTTAGTTGATCTTAGCTCTAGTTGTATTAGTTAATTTTGAAGGAAATCCTTCAAGGGCGGGGGAGATGGTTGCGCGGAAAAAACCATTGGATTATTATATTTGACGGTAGAGGTGCCAAGCCGCTTGTTCCTTTCCGACAAAACGATATCATTCATACCCTCCTCGATCCTCCATCGACACATCGGGGTGGTGGGGTGGGAGGGGCAAGAAGATGATTCTAGAATGTCACGTAATCATCGGGGCCGAGGACATATAAGGCACGCGCGACCGTTGCGCGGCCTCTTTCCTACCGCGCCAGTCATTGGAACAACAGCTCTTTCCTACCGCGCCAGTCATTGGAACAACAGCTCTTTCCTACCGCGCCAGTCATTGGAACAACAGCTTTTTCCACCGCAGTCGTCGCTGAAAACACAACGCTTCTCTCCCGACGCACCCCTGGGGCCCCAGAGTGTCTATCTAGAAGAAGTTCCCTCACCTCGGGTGAGATATAGCCGCGCACCGCCTCTCCCCGGAGTGTTCCAGAAGAAGTTCCAGAAGTTGCAGCTATAGTGCTCAACAGGATAGAAGAAACCCCGGTGAGTCAACACTCCTTTATTTACTGCCTTATATAGTTTAACCCGCTCCAATTTTGTTGTTCTCCTAATAAGGCAGGATTCCTTTTCAGCGATTCGGCACCATAATAGCTTAGTTTTAGGGAAGAGCGAGTGCATTATAACGCATGCTATAGTAGTCGCTTTTACGTAAGCGTAGAAGCATCCGCATATACAGTCCACTTTAGTTAATATCTCGCGTAATAGGTTTAAGGTTCGACCGGGGAACTAGACTTCGGCAGCCTTAAACACGTGGCTCCACCAAATAGTTTACATTATATGTTATACCTTTATACAAATAATACCTTAGAGATAAATTGATATTTTGATTAATTACTGTGATATTATTGCAAATACCAATGATATTACTTAATGAATTTGAAAAAGGTTTCAAATTTAATTTTTTAACAAGAGTGTTTGTCACAAATGAGGCTCAGCTACAAATATCGAGTAAAGCCCGAACATTTAACTTAACAGTAGGCAACAATGTAACTGCATTACAAACATTGCTACTTGAAAACAGTGAAACCTTAGCCTCCTCCTCCACATGGAGGAGAGTATTATGCGGCTTTTTACAAATTCTACATTTAAATTTATATTAACAGACATTGTCTGAATGATCCCTTAAGCAACTAGAACACAATTTGTGATCTTTGACAAAAGATAAACGAGTCTCAATAGTGACCATCTTAAATTTTGGGCAATTAAAAATTTCATGATCTTTCATTTTACAAAAATCACACAATACAATGGATTGTGTGGAAACATTTGCAGCTCTTACTACTGACCTTAATTTATTTTCAAAGCAATTATGTGGGGCACTATCTTGTAATGCCATAGCACGGGTTTCCAAAAATGCTATAAATTCCACCATTGTTGGTAACATTTGTGGATCACGCTCTGACTGAAAGGCAAGATTTGTGTATGAATCTAGTTTCTTATTGAGGATACAAATTAAAACCCGATCTCAGATTTCAATTGGTTCATCTAAGTTTTTTAAAGCATGTTATAATAATAGCAATATATATAATATAATAATAGCAAGCCTTTATTTCTCAAGTACAGCAGCAGTTGCTGTACTTGAGAAATAAAGGTCCATATTGAGGCTACTATCCCTTTGAGCATAGGTTGAATATCGAAAAATATATTTATATGGTTACACATAGAACGTGCCTTATTATCAAACCGTTTTTTAAACAAATTAGTGCTTTCTGATATGATTTATTTACTAAGGGAAAGTTAACAACTACCGATAAGGCTTCATCTAATAAATATTTGCGCAGATAAAATAACTTTTGGACATCCGATAAAGTCCTATTATTATCAATGACAGCAATAAACAATTCATAAAATGGTTTAAATTTTGTACAATCTTTACCATCAAATGTGGGAATTTACACAATAGGTAATTTAGATGAAGACATGCAATTAGATTGAGAGGGCTCTGATTTGTTAAGAATTTTAATTACTTCATTTATTTCACCAAGAGTCATATAATAGTTTTCCTCCATCTCACCAATATCCTCAGAGTCCTCTTCATCTAGGCTTGAAATATCCAACTGAATACTTTTATATTGTTTTAAAACTGAAATTAATTTATCTTTACGAGCTTCAAAAACGTCTATTGTTGCTGAAGCAATATTAGCTGTTTCGCGAACAAAACTTTCAACTCGTATCAACGCTCTTTTTCAAATGCACACGCGCAATTTTTAACTTTTTCTGCTCCGACATAATTGCGCAACACCAACACCAAAATGCACTAAACTTATTATTGGCCTTATTCCTTTACGTTTCGTTTTTGAACTTACAAATCACAATCACAAACACTTTTTTATTATTCAAATAAAGTCGAGCTGTTGTTTACTAGAACTCGAACTGTCAAAGTCAAATTCACAGTTCAAAGTCAGTTACACAATTTGTGTAAAAAAATTTGAAATATTGCAGTCAATATTTTGATGAAAATGGATAAATATTAAGGTGCAATAGCAAGGCAAACCAACAAATCACCCAAACTATAATCTGTATGAGGTTCCGCCGCCTCAAAACCAGGACACTGTCCCAAGTAGAATGCACTGCACTTTACAACAATACACTGTATCACACTTTACTTTTCGAAGGACCACTTAGCTTGTTCAAAATAAAAAGCTAGACAAGATAAAATAAATTCTTTAATAAAGGTAAAGACATTAGCGCACACTGTGACACTACTAAAAACGAATGGAATGGCTTACTTCCTTTCAAGGTACATAATGTTGCCAGTAACAACTTAAATTATAACTTACAAATGACATTGCCTTTTAAGGGTATAGTTTTACTACAAATTTACAATTAATTTTTTTATGTTCATTTATTGAACACTGCCTAAAGCCGAGAAATAATATCTTGATGTTGACCTTGGGTTCTTTTTCAATAGTAAGGAAACATTCACAGCATAAAAAGTAAAGTGACAGCCTATATACGTCCCACTGCTGGGCACAGACCTACCCTAATTTCTGAATTTCTGAGAGGGTTTTAGGGCAAGGAAGTGTCCGCCGCGTGGCCTCAATGCGTGTTGGCGAACTTCACATGTCTTCGAAATATTTTTCCTTATTCCTCAGACATGCAGGTTTCCTCACGATGTTTTCTTTCACCGCCGAGCACGTGGCAAATCAGCACTTAAAATTGCAATTAATAATTTCATTGGTGCCAGCGGGGATCGAACCTGGGTTACTCGCGTTCTGTTATATTTACAGCGAGTGTTAACTATCTGAGCTACCACGGCTCCTCCAGTCATGGCATACAGTAACCAAAACCACGTTTTGGGTATTGACGATCGCCAAAAGAAGCACGCATGCCTGGTGAAGTTGCTTATGACAAACAGCTAAAAGCAAATCCATTATCCATCGCAGTAGGAAAATAGAATTTGGTAAGAAACAGACTTTTTTGTATGTACTGTTCGTAACCAAGTGCCAGTACGAGACAGATGCAATGAAACTGTCCGCAATATCATATAAAAAGGGTTTAAAATTTTGTATCGAAATTGTTGCAATAAGTTACACAATAAAATAACTATACGAGATAGCTGCAACGTAAAGGTCGGCAATATCGTATCCACAGAATACATAACTTAGTATAAAAATTGTATCATTAAGTACTCAAGCAAGTATCGACATGCGAAAGCCGCAAAGGAACTGTCCACATTATCGTACTCATAGGGTACACTATATACTATCGAAATTGTATCAATAAATTACTCAAGCAAATACCGATAAGAGAAAGCGAGAAAGGAACTGTCCACAACATTGTATTCAATTTACTTTCCAAATTGTAGGAATAAGTTTCTAAATCAAGTACCGATAAGAGGCAACCGCAAAAGAACTGTCCACAACATCGAATTCATAGGATACAAGCATGTGTTATCGAAATTGTAACAATAATTTACTCAACCAAGTACAGATACGAGACAGTCGCAAAGAAACTGTCCACAATATTGTATTCAAAGGGTTCACAATAATATAATATAGTAATAATAATAATAATAAGCGAACAAAATATCTGGACCTGGCTCACGAGGTGACATGTGGGGTGGGCTGTCGACCGAAATTATACCTGTAGTCGTTGCTGCAAACGGGCTCATCCCAGTTAGCCTCTCGGGTCATCTGAGGTGACTGGGACTCCGTGACAGACTACTCCGGGCTCAAATGCAGAAGGCGGTGCTCCTCAATACCGCCCGCAGTGTCTGCCGGTTTCTTTCCCTTTCCCCCTAACCCTCGGCCGTTTGGTCTCCACTACCGAGGGCTTCCATCTGGTTGGGTTTTTATTTATGTATGTATTTTTATGTATTTATTTTATTTTATTATTATTTTTGTATATTTTCGTTTATCATTTTCGTTTGCAATTATATATTTATGTAACCCAACCAGATGAGAAAACTATATAGATACCCCATAAAATAATAATAATATAATAGGCTATAGAAACTGTAACAGTAAGTTACATGCAATGTTAATGTAGAGAATGCCATAAGGCATTAAGTCCGCCCGTTATATCCCTTAGTATATAAGGTGTATAATAAAGATTAAATAAATAAATAAATAAATCTGCATGGACATTACTGGAGGTACGTGTCGACTCCGTCGCTTATTCTTTTTTCGGTGCAACTTTCTTTCCAATTTACCAAAACTTCATTCTAATTGCGAGTAATATTTATCATCACGCTTTCTTTCAGGTATATTTTTACCAAAAATCATAAATTTTACCACTAACTAATAAGTACGTGCATGCGATGAAGCATTAAAATACAGAAGAAGATGACAAAATCGATGTATAATTATGCTAATTTCGAAGCACTTGAAAACGTCGCAAGAAATTTTATTATGTCTGAGAAATTAAAAACAAATCAGAGAAGACCTGTGTGCAATGCATGTATTGAGACAGATATTGTACTATTTAGTAATAGTATAATATAAAATACGTAATAGTATAAAAAACATATAATATAAAAAACAAAACAGAACGTAGTTTTAATAAAGTAAGTTATATTCACTTTATAAATACTGGGAACAGACACAAGATAGTATTAAGAAGTTTGGCATTATAGAAACTATACGAAATTTTCTATCCTGTGGTCTAAAGAAAAGTCAGTTACACCATGTATTTTATTTTTATTTTCCTTCATACGAAAATAGCGTAGTTTTACGGTAGTTTAAAAATAAAAATTCATAGTGTAACTGACTTTTGTTTAGACAATAGCACAGAGAATTTAATATAAATTATATAATGCCTTTAAATAAAAGTAGTCTATAAATACAAGTTTTAATGTTTTAAAGTATTGTGGGTCTCGGGATTTGACAGATGCATGTCACAAAAACTTATATTCATAGACTACTTTTCTGTAAAGAAGTTTAGCATTGTAGAATCAATACAAAATTTCCTATTCTAAAATTTAAACAAAAGTCAGTTACTCAATGGATTAATAATAACAGCAATACTTTATTCTATTTTGATAACTACATACCAAGCTGATGTCGGTAGCGTGAAAATTACTATTATTTCTATATATTACTAGAAATTATTTACATAAAAGATAAATTATATTTACATAAAAAATTTTCATAACAATTTTATGATATAAAAAACTGTTCTTAACTTAGAAAAATCCAAACATCAAAGCAACAATGTACAACAACGAATACTAGACAATGACGCAATTTGAATGTAGATTATAAATGAATATCCATAGACTAACTGAATTTTCATTCAACTAGAGGATAGAAAATTTCATATTGATTCTATAATCCCAAACTTCTTCCTTGTAAAAGTAGTCTTTAAATATAAGTTTTTATGGATTATAGTTTTGTGGGTTGGTGCGGTCTTATGAGACGCTAGGGATTTGACGGAATATGGCCACGGTCTCATGAGACCGCTAGGAGAATGAGTGGTTAAAGCCCTTTACGCAAAAATACTTTTATACCGCTCAAGTCATAGTTAAAGATTCACATGGAAAATAATTAAGCGTTCATTCATTGTTAGATAGCGCGTGAAAATAATTTTAAAACGCATCAATGTTGTTGAAGCTTATGATAATGTTGTTAACGAATACATAAAAAGGGGCAATATATCGTTTGCATCTCGATAGATGGATAACTTTAAAGAGATGCCGTCATATTTTATACCGAATCATGGTGTAATTAGGGAAGACAAACCTACATCTAATTTACGTGTGATACTTGATGCTAGTACTAAAACTAGTACCCGCCTCTCCTATTTCGACATTCTTTATAGTAAACAAAATTTACAGAGCAATCTTTTTAATATAATTGTAAATTTTCGTTTATTTCGTTTATTCGCCAAAGTGTCTTTGCACTGGGGTTCGTGAATGTGATTGTCAATTCCTGCGCCTTAACCCAAAGGAGCATGTAAAAGTGTTAGAATTTAAACGCGTTTGCTTTGGTTTAAAGTCAAGTCCATTTCGTGCGCTGCGCACTGTGAAGCAGCTCGCTGCTGATGAAGGTTCTCTTTCCCTTAAGCTAGGGAGGCAATTGAGAATGGTCTATATATAGACGAATACGTATACTCAGTTGATAACGAAGATGAAGCTATCTCAACCACCGCCGAAGTTATAAAACTCATGAAAGCTGGTCAATTTGATCTCATCAAGTGTACGAGTAATTCGCGTACTGTTTTGAATACAACTCGTCTTTCGGCAATCGTTTTTCGGCTCTTTTATATAGGATAGGTTGACAAACGAGCACACAGTCCACGTGATGGTAAGTAGTTGCTGTGGGCCATAGACATTTACATTAATCCGAATCAAAATTCAGATGCGTTGCCACCCGTAAGGAATAAGATGGAATGTCTCGTCTCCAGTAAAAAGGGTCTCCGGTTTTCTACACTCACAATACTAAACACAGCAGCATTAAACTACTATTTTATGCTGGTATTCTGTGAGAACGTAATCCTTCCTCGGTCGAGCCGAACCATTCGTGCTACAAACATACTACTAATATAATTGCAGCATGGTTATAATACGTATAGAATAATCCCTAAAATAGGGCTGGTCATTGTTTTACAGTATTTTAAGCAGTCAGTCATCCGATCATCCCATATAATGCTTATGCATAAAGGAGACCTTCTATAATAATGCTCTTGTATCACAAAGCTTACTATCATAAGTCCCTAATATAGGACTAGTCATTGTGTAACGGTACTTTGAGCAGTCGGTCAACCGACCACCCCATATATATTTACGACGTAAAGGTATGCGTTACCGGCAGCTCCTCCATACAAGCACGAATACACGAACACCCTCAAGAGAACTTCTAAACAATTTTTAACCAATTTTTCAATTATTTTATAAATTTTCAACTTGTCTATTATTTATCACATTTTGAATATTTTTACGAGTTTTTTTTATAATTTTATGTAAGACAATATTTTGCCTTTTATTTACTATAATTCATAATGTCGGAAATGTATTTATTTTCACCTTATACTTATTATTGTATTTTTATTGTTTAACATATATTTTATAAGATTATTTTCAACGCCCCCTTATATAGAAATTAATTACTAATTATTAATTATTCATATTTATGATGGGTCGTCACAATACGAAAATGCAAACATACGCCTTCGTGGATCTTGCAACACGTCCACGGGCAAGCGTAACCTTAAACGGGTCAGCAAAATCTAAACAAGTGTTCATAAAGGGTATTCTGGATTGCGTTAAACGACAGGACCTATGGACTTCCATTTCTGGGAATGACGGCCTAGGATGAACTCAAAAACAAGAGATACATTCCCGCACCCAGTGTAGAGAACCGGAAAATCCTTTCCTGGAAACAAGGCATCCCATCTTAGTCCTCGCGGGTGACAACGCATCTGCATTTTGATTCGTAAAGGTGAAATTCCGTAGTAGACTGCAGGTAGCAGCAGCAGGCGACGTGTTGCCGCGATATTTCGCTGCAGTCATAATTCCAAACCTGATCGCAGACGGCAGCAACCCGTGTCCAGTCTGTTCCGAGTGTTCAGTAGGGCATGATGTCTGACGTGTTTCAAATTAGCGATCGCGATTTATTTTTGTATCTTTTGTTAGAAGAGGAAGAACATGATGATGCTTTGCTTTAATTATACAGGTGCAAAAAGAAAAGATGAAAACACACACGCCCTATGTTGAAAAACAGAGTAAGTGAAGGAACGTACAGTGCGGGATATTGGGCCACCTGGTTTATCAGTTTCTCTTCCTTGGAATTTGTGAAACTCATTTTTTAAGAAAAACTCAACATGTTGTCACTCGGGCGTTGGCGGCACTCCAGATATGCAGGCGGGCTACAGTGTCGTCTACCACTAGGCAAACGAAGTGTGGAACGGATCGTATTTCATAGAGCTATATAGAAACCAGTTGTGTCGCGACGATGCGTCACTTGCTGCTGCTGTCTGCAGTCGGCTACGGAATTGCACCTTAATCGGGGATAGATGTAGATTTCTATGGGCTACAGTAACCATTTACCTTTAGGTGGACTGTGTGCTCATTTATCACCCTATCCTATGAAAAAAGGAATTATGATAGTAAGGTCTATTACACTAAATCATTATTATAGAAGGCCTCCTTGATGCATAACCAATATATGGGGTGGTCGGGTGACCAACCGCTTAAAGTACTGCTGCACAATGACAAGTCTCATATTAGGGACTTATAATAGTAAGGTATATAATAAAAAACATTATTATAGAAGTTCTCCTTGACGCATAAGCGTTATGATACTAAAATTATGGGGTAAAGTCCCATATATTAAAGATATATAATAGTGAGGTCTAGATTACAAAACCATTACGATAGAAGGTCTCTATGAAGTATATGTACTAAAATACTAGAATTGTGGGTTGAAGTCCTATATATTAATGACTTATAGTAGTAAGATCTATGATACAAAAACATTATTAGAGAAGGTCTCTATGATGAATTAGCAGTTTGGTGAGACGATAATATCCATGGCTCTGTCTGCGTGTTGGATTGACTCACAACTAAGTAGTCTTAGTGCTGGTGGTTAGCTGGTTTGTTGTAGCAATACGGCTTTCCCTTGGACATCGTATAATCATACCGTTTCTGGGCGGCGTCGTTGAGCATAGAGATACGTCGTCTATTTTTCGGATTGGGATGAGTGTGTTTGGTAGCACTTTTAAGTGTAACAAGCATACTCAACTTCGCGTCTTAGTGCATAAGCATATTATATGTGAAGTTTTGTTCACAAGCGTTTTAGTAGCGTGCTACTATGACACGTTGGTGTAATTTTTTAGTTAACAACAATAGAAATTTTGTTACCAAAGTCGAAAGGGATCATGTGGGTGTGTTGTGAGAGTGTGCGAACCCTATAATAGTTGCAATGATATTTGTGGTTCTTGTCGATGGAGATATAAGGGTGGCGATGTCTACTGTGATGTGTACGTATACGATAAGATAATACGTATTGATACTTGTTGCGTTCTGCATCATTTCGTCTCTGCGATGGTTGTTTGGTGGGACGATATTCTCAATGGCGCTCTCTGCGTCCTGGTTTGACTCACACCTAAGTAGCTTTTCCGAAATCGGGTCCCTCCACTACGGGGCTGTAGACTGTCTGACCCCCATGATGTTTTATATAACAACATAATAATATATCTCTGTAACTTTCCCACCTTTGGATGATTGAAGGCTACTTGTTGGTTGGTGAGACAAACATGATCGAAAATGCATTTACTCAACGTCAGTGACACAAACCCTTTCTGATGGCGAATTATTACTCTTATCTTATAACTGCCTTTTAGTTACTTCTGCCGTTGTTTTGGTTGGTGGAGCATATGTATCGACTTTATACGGGTGGAAGCTGGAGGGAGGATCTGAGAAGACTCCAAAGGCTGCGACCTTAAGCCCACAACGTGAGACCTCATTCGATTGATTTGGGCGGTAGACCCATGACACGCTCTGCGGCTTTTAGCCTTGCTGATCATGCAATACCATACACTTACATCACGTCTGCAGGAGCGGCGGTCAGGCAGGTGGTGGTGCTCCCGGAGGGTTTACGGCCAGTAAGCCTATTTACCTACACCATGTGACGTACATTCGCTGTGACTGAATTTGTTCGTATTCTGTCGATATTTGTGCTTACGGACTGCCACGGGCCAAGCCCTCTTTCGCCAGTTATTTTGCTGTGGACTACGGTCCAGTTCATGAGTTAGCATTATCACTCCCACGAATAAAATTACTCTCACATAAAAAAAATTACAGTTATTTTATCATATAGTAATATAAACCTATGAATGTCCATAAAATACAATAAGCTAGGGATTCATTTCTGTTAGAGAAAGGGATTACTCTCACATTGTTACGAGTCTCGTATTTTATAAAAGAAAATTTTATATTATAATGAAAAGAATTGCTTCATTTTTCGTGTTTGCCAGTTCAAAAAGCAATAAGTCAAATTAATAATACGTAAAACTTGTGTTTTATATTTTTATCTTTTAATTCATATGAATTACCTTTTTATATGATACGCTTTTTATATGATAATTATATTTATATCCGTTGAAATTAAGGTAGTGCTACAGTCCCTTCAGCTGTGCCAAGTTGACTGTTGGTATATCGAAGTGCTGAAGTATTTGTACAGTATCGATACAATATGGTTATCAGAGTACAGAATCAGAGTACGAAACTTATCCAACTGCAGAGAGGTATAAGACAGGGTAACGTTATGCTCGAAACTCTTTACTTCTGCATTGCAAGCTACCGGACTGGAAATGATAACGTATTAACATCAATGGCGAGTAAATCACCCACAATTTGTCGATGATATAGTCCTTATGGCAGAATCGCTATAGAACCTAAGCATTATGCTTAATAATCTTAATAATACCTAACAACGGATATTTCTAAAGATAACATGGTTAAAAAAGATCATGTTTCACGTCCATGTCACTTCTATGCCGGTAGTTGTTGGGAGCACAAAGCTCGAACTTATTTACAAGTACGTTAATCTGAGACAAATAGTTTGACCAGGTAAGTTCCTGTGGCTAGGCTGAGCAGCATTCGACAGTTTACATCTTCTATACATTCGGTACATCTTTTCGTCAGATATATCTCAAAACTTGAAAACAAGGTTGATTGGTTGTACAACCAACCAAACACTTATGGATGTGATATGTGGCCCTTCAATACTGTCCGTATTAGTAAATTTAATGTTGCTTAGCGAGTTATAGAGAGGGCTATGCTCGCGCTATTTCAGCGTAATAAACTCACCAATGAGGATTAGTGATAAAGGAATAGTGTCTCGAATAATGAAACACCGATGTGGAATAAAGGTTTTTGAGTGGCAGCCTCGTAACGGTAGGCGAAGTATAGGACAACCTCCTACTAGATGGAGTGACGACCTGCTAAGACATGCAGGATGTCGATGGATGCAGGTAGCTCAGGACCGTGCGTTGTGGCGTTCCTCGGGGAGGTTTATGTTCAGTAGCGGACTTGTGACGGGCTGTAAATGACGACGGGATGCAATGATGATGATTATGAGTCAATATGAGACAATGTAATCATTTTTACATTTCGTTTTTTTTCCTTTAAAATATAACTCTAATTGAAATATTATAATATATATATATATATATATATATATATATATATATATATATATATATATATATATATATA
Organism: Parnassius smintheus behrii; assembly: GCA_036936625.1. Taxonomy (NCBI): domain Eukaryota; kingdom Metazoa; phylum Arthropoda; class Insecta; order Lepidoptera; family Papilionidae; genus Parnassius; species Parnassius smintheus. The sequence continues at coordinate 48,873,871 of JAUPFT010000003.1, forward strand.
TATATATATATATACATAATTCTGTCTCCTGTGGCTGCCACGTTTGTCTATTGGCCGTTATTGCTACTACTGATCATGAGATCCCGGGTCGGGACAAGAAAAATCAGTCAATGATATTTTCTATCAAGAAATTCTCAGTAGCAGCTCGGTGTATGGAAGTTGGCGGTGTTTCTACCGTGTGCCTCGTAAAAAGGTAATAAAAATTGCACCTGGGCTCGCGCATAATTCCTTTTAACCCGCTCCTGCGCAGATGACTAATCTTCGTTTAGATTAGCCATCATGACCAAAACTCAGTTCGGAGGACATGATTATAATGTATTCCTATGTCACTTTTTAAGAACGAGCTTTCTGGTAGAACTATGCTACAAAGTACAATGACTGCAGTAGTAATGAGACGGCTTAACCAAAAATGGCCCAGATTCGATAATATTACCTTACTACTATATAGATACTACTTGTTATGACATGACTTCATTTTAGTACTGAGCATCAGCGCCACATTATTTACTTGTTATCAGTGAGATTATGGTCGCATTAAAAATGCGTAGATCACCCGCCGGGAAACTTGATGGAACATTGACAGCGTAATTTAGGCTTTGGTGCGACGACAGCATGGTCGTCATACTCTGTGCTCTTTTGTCAACCTTACTTTTAAATATAAACGTATATGGTTTAGCTTATTAAAAACATTCACAGTTGAATAAATACCTAATCAAAAACGCTAAAATGCGCTCCCCTTACATATAAAGTGCTATAATATCTACTCTAAAGTTACACATATGTAATAAGTCTAAAAGTCTATCATCATTTACTTTTATAAAAGGCTGCGTGCCTACTCGAAGGATAAATGTTAATAATTCCACGTCGACTGGACAGAGACCCCTCGTAAAGATAACAAGGGAACGAGTGAGCTTTTCTGAATACATGTTTAAGAATTATTCAAGATATTTAAGACCACTTGGAACGGAAAACGGGCTGCAATTTTTATATTACATATTATTTTATATGACAAATCAGTTACACGTTTTATGACAAATTTATGCTGGATAAAAGTATTTATGAGCGCTGAAATACGCTGCATAAACGTTTGGGTGGAGCGAATTTTTTTTCACTTTATCTTAATGTACGCAAAAATTGCCTTTAGGAATCAAATTAACTCATGTTAAAAATTATTTGGATTGATTCAGATTAACTGCCTCCGCAAAGTTATTGAAATTTTATAAAAAGATGATTTTCGACCCAGTATTGATGCTATGTAAATATGCTATTATTAAATAAATCGTAACACTTTGTTTAAAATTTTAATTTAATATATAGTATATTTTGATTAAAAATCAAGTACAACCAAGTTTTATGTAAACTTACTTCAAATCAATTATATTATATATACAACATGTAACGTAATTAACGCACTTTGAGAAAGTAATTTGTTCAGAATCGTTTAACGAATCGATTCCTATCATTTTTACTTTAGGTAATTTTTTATCCAAAAAAAATTTTAACTACGTAAATTACAGTCTCACTAAATCTGCACAATCAAAACAAACTGAAAAGTACCATAACTTAAGGCAATAAGACTTTAAGAGTGCATTTTTATTTGTATTATTACTAATTATGTCATTCAATAAAAATAAAGAAAAATGAACTTCAATTCAAGCACGTTAAAGTCTTTGCGTTCGTGGATTTGTACTGTGACCACAACATTCTTCCGGAATTAATATAACTAAATTGATAAATAATCAGTGCATAAAAATGTTTAACTAAAATTCAGTGTATGTATTATGATTATAACATTATATACTATAAACATATACAATATAATATAATATAACATAATATATATATATATATATATATATATATATATATATATATATATATATATATATATATATATATATATATATATATATATATAATATACATTGAAAAGTAATAGCTATATATATATATAGCTATTACTTTTCAATGTGAAATGTCGCACTTTAATCTAACTGTCGCTTCAGTCTAACTGTCCCTTTTTGGTAATATCCAAGATATTAAAGAGATCACTTTACCTACGTATAAGGATGTGATGAAGTACTACAAGTGGACCAGATATCATCTTAAACTGTAAAAGGACCAATATTTTCACAAATAGATGATAATGTGGCACCTAAATTTGAAAATATCTGAAACGAACTGAACTGTGTCTATTGCGACCGTAACTAGAACACAAGTTATACAAATGTTAAAAGTCTACTTACCACTTAAAATGTAAAAATTTACTTAAGTCTGTTAAGAAGCTCTCTTCACAAAAATTGGATAACTTTTGGGAAATTGTAATAAATATTACTGAACAATGACTGTTAAAGAGCAAATTTCCCTAATTCAGGAGCCAAGTTCTATCTACATGTGTTATGTAGTACCTAGCACTATTTCGGCAAAAGCAGTAGAATCATCAGTTACAGGGTTCTTAGCAAAGGAAAGTAGTTCCTTAGAACATCTTGCAGCAATAAGTTGTGATGGGACTAATGCAAAATATGAAAATAACGGTGATATTATACGAATCCTTGAAAAAATGCTATAAAGGCGAGAGGCCAACAGATTATTTATTCACTGCATATGAACGAACTGTCATTAAGGCATTTGTTTTTACATATTAACGGAGGCACTTCGGGACCCAAGTCTTACACTGATCACTTGGAAAGGACACTGAAAACTTGTGAACAAATGCCGATTAAGAAATTCCAACCCATCGAAGCAGAGTCACTCCCAAAAATGCCCCAGACTTGAGCACAGAAGGTCTATCAAACATATCTTCATGTGTGTCTTCATCATCACATTCTTTTTTACACAATCTCATACTAAATTTAACTCCACATTTGTATGTAGTAACAGAGAAATAACCAGAAAATTTGATTACTCTGGCTACATTTGTCGTAAAAGTTTTCGCCTCAGCTTGGTTCTCGATTAAGATTAAACCATCATGTAAAGATGGAGATCGACATATATGTAAAATTATATTAGCCTCCAGTTATTTGCCAAAATCCTTAAAAAAAGTAATCGACCCAGTCATTGAACGCGATAGCTACTTCGCACATCCTGAGAATTTCGCTACTAGCAATAATTACAGATGATAAAAGCGCATTCGTGAATTGGCTGCCAGGCGTATATATAAAAGCACAAAAGCACAGAGTATATAGAAATCCCCTGCACCAAGGCTATTTGAGATGCCTGATATTAATTTCAATACAACAACCTACATTGATATGATAAATTGGCAGCTCAACATAACTGTCACCGATCTTGAAATACTTAAGTGACCAAGAAATTCAACAAATAGTTCAATCTATTGGTGAGGATGAACTGTTGTTTTTACGTCTCCCATGTCATACGTAGACTGTTGAGCGAGCTGTCAAGTTGACGACAGAAGCTGCCATTTCTCATTGTAAGGATTCATCATGATTAGGGGTCTTAATAGCCAAATTATAGATTTTTAAGGCAAATTGACGACTAGATTTTTAAAACATATGATTGAATTTTGTTTCCCTTTTTTATTAAATTACATTGTATGTATTCTAATTATATGATTAAGTTTCATTTATAATCTCTAGATAACTCTTATTTATTATTTATCTTAGCTCAAACATACTAAACTTTCTTGATAAAACATTTAACTTTGAGGTCCCTGCAGAGGCAGAACATGTTATGCAATTGAGCTGAAAAAGAACATAAGTTGACTCTAATCACATTGCACTAATCCCGAGCTATTACAATATAAAATATAAAAAAAAGATTTCACCCTAATAAAAGTATTGGTGATATATTTGTGTGGCAAAGGCCCTTACAATGATAATAGATGATCTTCGTTACCATTTTCGAATGATGGATACGTATTATGTGCATAAATTGCTCAGGACAATCATTAGACCCTAGCAGTTAAAGAAATTTAATATTTTATTTGTAATAACGTAATAATATTATGAAACTTTTGAATTATTGTTTATGGTAAAAAAACTGAAGGTACTTCGGGTTTAAGATCAGTCACCTCAGTCCCCCATGACCATTGGTGCTGGAAATCACCCGAAACGTCGGAAATTAAAAATAAAAAATAATTAAAAGTAAAATTTAGCGCAATAAAATCCGTAAAAGTAGTTTTAGTCAATGTGTAGTGTTCGCGTAAATGCAAGAAATCATTATGAATGTTAAATTTTTAAGAAAAATAATGATTTTGGAAGAAAATAATGATGTCGAAAGTTGAATATATAAATTCATGACCGAGATTTATGGTCGTACGTAATGGTCTTGGGCTGCAACGATGACGATGTTGAAGAAATACGGAAAGGAGATTTAAGTTACGTAAATAATAGCTTTTCCATGCGGCTCCGGTCTTGTTTAATAATAAGCGACGGCTTTTTATTACTAGTATTAATTTAACCAACATTTTCAGAATTGCTACTGAGTAAATGAGTGCAGTGAAAGAGCTGGTCTTAGGATGAATATTTCGAGAACGAAACTCGTGATCATATCTGACAATAGTTTTAACGACTTTGACATCACAGTAGCAGGCCAAAAACTTGAAATAGTGCGCAAATATAAATATTTATGTACGTGGTTAAACGAGACGTGGATCTGCGATCAGAAAATTAGGACCAGAATTGAAATGGCTCAGGGTAACTTTAGTAAAACGAAAAAGTACTCCGCAACCGATGACTTAAGATCTATTTGCACACGACTTTTATACTATTACATACCGGTACTTTTTACACTGTTACATATTATGGACGGATACTTCTAAACGGTTGTGACGCGTGGACAGTTAAAAAAGACCTCCGAAAAGGTATACAAGCTTTCTAAATGTAGGCATACAGGCGTATATTGGCTATTAGCTGGACTCATATAGTCACGAATGTGGAAGTTCTGCGACGAGTCAACCAAATGCGTGGACTTATGCAGACTATCAAAATGAGAAAATTCGCATATTTGAGTCATGTGCTGAGGTACGAAAGGTACTATTTTTTTATTATGTGCGAGCAGCTATGCAGGTCTAGGTAAAGAGACCAGTATCACTGGGACCTAAAAGATCTATTGTGATCGCTGCTATGGCTATAGTTCACTGCTAAGCCCTATATCTTCAATGAATCGAAGGATTTGCTTAGCCGTGAGCAATTTCACTTCTCCTGGGCGGAGTAGATAGTGTCCCAGATGAGTGTTACGTTTGCGCATTAAGGGTCCGCAAACGGTTAGGATGTGTAGAGGCGTTTTTTCCGTTATGGAACAGAACTGGCACATCCTTGAGTTGCTTAGTCCCAGGATGGACATGTGCTTTATAAGACAACAGTGTCCAGCTAGGGCTCTTCCCAGAATGCGCAATTTTTTTTACTTAATTTCAGGGCTTCTGAAGCGAATTTACGATCAAAAGCCCGGATTAAGGTTTTAGAATGTTTTAAGCCTGGTGTGTCAGACCAGATCTTAAGTGATTTATTGTGATAAAGAGTTTCAAGGGTCAATCGGGTTAGGATTCTTGAGATTCCATAAAATGGCACGGGTCCAAATTGTGTGCACTTTGAGCCCTCCCGTGCAAGTTTGTCGGCAAATTCGTTGCCTACAATACCCTCGTGACCCGGAACCCATCTTAAAACGACCCTGTTTTTACAACCCAGGGCGTTTAAAGAAAGAAAGAAAGAAAGAAAGAGATATTTATTTGGCTATTTCTTAAAAAATTAGCAATAAATACTTAAAACATACATTATGTTTAAGCATTCTTATAATTAGACTTAATCATACACTTACTTACACAAACTTAAAAAAAAAGTGAACAGCTAAATTAAAAAAATAGTTTTTTTTTAAAAAAAATGGGAAATGGTCCAAATAGGACCGCCACTCAGGAAACGCTAAGATGTGTCACCCTAGCCCTGATTTTCAGTGGCTACCTTAAGTACATTATACAGATACACACACATATAATATACATACATACATACATATACACAGACATATACACATACATACATATATGCATAAATATATACATACGGATAACACACATACACATACACACATGGGCACGTATAATATATACTTATTTGGATTAAAAATACAATTATATACACAATTGGTTGCCTTATCTTTGTAGTGCTATACCGGACGTTTACGAATGTTAATTTCATTGCATAACTGGAACCGAGGATATAAAAATAATTTAAATTTCATATAAAAACACTCATACACAATAGCAACCCGAGACATATGTTCAACATTACATGTTACCGCATCCATTTAGCATGTTTTATCACAGAACCTGCGCTAACACTAGGCGCGCAATGGAAAGAAAATAGTGTAATTAGATTGTACACCCGTGACGTATGAAGGAAAGAAAGACAATTATACACCCCGGAACATACATAGATATACACGCTAAAGCATAAAAACATAAAATTTTAAATTGATACTCTGCGATTGTAGCTGTTCGTTTAATAGTATAGCTTTGTATTTTGTACGAAAACTATACACTGATTGTAGGTTTCGAAGAGGCGGTGGGAGGTTATTCCAGCACTTAGTTGCGGCATATCTGAAGCTCCCTCGGAACGCGGCAGAAACGATTCACGCAGTGTGCTGCTTGAATATCAGAGTTTATGTAAATTTTATGGTTGACGTAGTGTTTTTGCAGATTGATTTCCGCACACCGAAGTATGGCGAAAATTTCTGCCTGGAAGATAGAGGTTTATCTACCCAAATTACTAAGTTTGAATTTGGGGCGTTCCCCGTAAATTCCAAAGCCTACGTCGAGGCCCATTTTAGACCCATCGGTATACCATATGAGGCTACCGACCTCACAGATAACTTGGCCATTCAGCCAGTCTTCTCTGGAGGGTAATTGCACTATATACTTTTTATCAAAAGTGTATAGTGGACGCATGATATCTGAGATCATGCATAAGACCTGTGATTCCTTAATTGAGTCGAGCATGGATCTCAATCTGTAGGAGAGCAAGCTCAGACCACCCTGGGCGTTAATTTTATACAAACTAGCCCTCGCCTCCTTGTCTAGATAGAGATCAAGGGGCGTTAGGCATAGAAGTGCATTAAGAGCCGCTCCAGGCGATGATCGCATAGCTCCAGTTGCCATTAGGCAGGCAGTCCTTCGTAGACTATTTAGTCTGTCCGCAGTCGTCTTTTGGTTGGCCTTGTTAGACCAGACACGAGAGGTACTAACTCCTCAAACTAATTATGAAGGGTCATGCTTCCGGAAGAAGATACGTCGGTCGCAGAAAAAAATCATAGTTAAGTAATATTCGTGAGTAAGCTGAAATCGCGAATGCCACCGTACTGTTTCGCCTCGCGAAGAATAGAGTACTGTTCACTAAGCTGACTGCCTACCTTAGCTAGTCGGAAAGGTATCTGAAGACCACTATATAAATATCATTAATATCTAGTGAGTGTAGAGAACCAGAGACGCTTTTTACTGTTAGTGAGGCATTCTGTTTTAGCCTTTAGGGGTGACAACGCATCTGAATTTTTGCTTTCAAGATAGATTAAATTGTCTATGGGCCACACCCTCCACTTACCATCAGGTCGATTGTACGCTTGTTTGTCACCCTTATTCTACAATATACATCAACATTAATATTATGAACTTGCAACTACGTCCTTTTGCCTGATTGATAGTCTGCTATTCTAACTCCGCAACGCTCCTGGGTGCAATTTTGGGTACGAAAATGGCAGGTTGATGCTGCTGTATTTTATATGGTGTTTATCGAGAACAATAGATCCTTTTACGGGAAACAAGACATTCCATTTTAGTACTCAGGGGTGAAAACACATCTGCATTTTGATTCATAATAGAGGATTAATGGAGATTTTCAAGGACCACAGTATTTACTTACCTGTAGGTGGTATGTGTGCTACTTTGTCACCTTTATTCTTTGAAAAATATGCATTCGCGATGATGAGTACTGTAAAAATTAAAAAGTATTTTCTTGCATTTTCAAATTAAGTACATTAAAATCTCCACGATGAAAGAGAAAACCGTTATACAGAAGATAAGAAGAATTGATTATTAAACCGCGATTAAGTCTACAATTTATCAGTTGCAAGTCTGAATGTTTATTAATTACTTTAAAGTTATAAAGCTGAAAACAGTTTATTATAAGCTTGACTAAATTAAGAAAACTATTGCCACGTTTCTCAGAGCAGTGAGAGAGCAGTTTTATAATATTTATGCTTGCTAAATTGATTACAGGCACCATAGAAATAATTCGTCAATAACATACTATGAATTCTGCACTCTGGCGAATGAGTCAATTATTTTTACGTATTAAAACTCTCATACATGTTACCCAGAGGGGCAGGCAAAGACTACGGACTTCCATTTGGTACGATCTTGACAGACCTCTCTCTCTCTCTCTCTCTCTCTCTTTCTCTGTCTCGCTTTTTTCACATTTAATTTAATATACGCGTTGTCTAAAAGGTACTTGTAATTTGGCCCATATTCATGAAATGAATACATATATAATAAAATAAAATAAATTAAAACAAAACAGCCTTTTTTCTTCTAATTCCATTAATTACAATGATTTTTGAGCTTTGAAATTATTATGCAACAATTCAGTTCAGATTACCTAAATTAAATAAAAACATAAATTAACATACTAATTAATTATTATTTACACGCACTTGTACCTATATAAATACGAAATTTAGCTTTACTATTAACATAAAAGTGAGGATGAGAAGGAGGTCAATAAATTTTACAAATCGATAGATAAAGCCATGAAGTTCGTCCATAAAAATCCTAATTTTTATGGGAGATTTCAATTCAAAGATTGGTCAACACCTAAAATATGAATATTTAATAACGAAAACATTTGGTTATGGACTTAGAAATGAAAGAAAGAAAAGAAATGACTGAGACTGATAAACTTTGCTTTGAAAAGAAACTATCGATTATAAACACATACTTTGAGAAACCACCAAGCCTTAGATGGACTTGGCGATCTCCAAACAGCCAGTATAAAAATGAAATGGATTACATAACAACTAACCAGCCAAAAATATTTCTTAATATATAAACATTAAATTTAAATTATTTATCGGACCATAGACTAGTCAGAGGCACCATTACCCTATCAAAACATTATAAGAACAGAGCTACATACACAAACAAACAAAAGAATACTCTAAATAGTTACGAAAATATAAATAAATACAAAAATAGTCTTGAAAACCGTCTGTCAAACTGATTTACAATAGATACCGTACAAAGTTGTTATGATTAACTAATACATGCTATAATACAAAGCCTGGAAACCAAAAAAATAAACATGCCAACCCACTATGAATCATAAATTTTTATCACAAAGGACACTATCGCTTTTAAAAAGAATGCTCGAATGTTCGGCTTCACTATTCCTTCAGAACAACTGGGTAGCGCGGTGTGAACGCAGGTTTTAAAGGGGTTGTTTTATTTTTCTTATTAATATTATAATACTTATTGTGTTCTCAGGGGTTGGTGAAAATGGCTGGTTTGCTTTTTTGTTGTTTTTCGGGGTAGAAAAATCTTCTGTATTCTTTAATATTACCAATTTGTCATATTTAATCATTGCTTTATTTCCTTTATCTCTTTCTATTTTTAGTTGTTCTTGCAGCTCTCTTCTTTTTTCCAAAACATGTTGGGGGTAATCTTCTTTAATATAATACTTAGTATCCTTCAGTAACTTTTTCTGTTTGAAGATTTCAATTTTTTTCCTGTAGTTGTGAGTGATAATACAACCGGGCGAGGATTATCAGATTATTTTTCAATTCTCCTTAGTTCTTGGATTTCTTTATGTGATGTAAGTATTGATAGATGTTTAGATATGAAATAAATAACAATATTTTCCATGTCCGAGTGGCGTTGCTCTTGTTCCTCAATGCCAAATATCACCACATTCCTTTTTCTCACCTGTTTTTCCAATATATACAATCTTGGTTATTATTTATCTACTTTTTGTTTCAATATTTCATACTTTAGTTCCCAAGCATTTAATTTTTCATCAATTATTTTGTTTATATTTTCAGTTACGTTTTCAGTGACCTGTGCTCCACTTTTCTTGATTGTGTTTTGTGTTCGTCTAATTCTTTCCAAATTAAGCTTATAGTAGCCAAGACTTCTTCCATGTTTATTTGTCAGAATTATAGCTAGTTTTGTTTTCAATTAGTGATAATATATGCTAATGTTTACATACAGGTGTCGCCCACTGTTAGTGCATTTAAAAATTGGGTTTCCAGCTTCTGTTATGTGTTGTTTATCCTACTTAACTCAAGCCTAGATGGCGCTACTAGTTCTTATGCAGTAGTAATGACGACGTGTTTTTGGAATAATTTTCGTTACTTTGAGATTATGTTTTTGAAGCGGTAAAAAAGGTGTACAGAACTAACCTGTATGATAATACAATAAAAGTAAGGAGCCGATGTTAACGGTGGCACAGAGGCGCCCTCTCTCCCGAATGCATATATATCAAAAAGTAATTTCCACTATTTAACTATTGAGATTGCGTCAGCTGCATAGAAAGATGATGAGACGTTGAAGAAACGGCACTTATTAAGCGTCAACTAAAGAAAATTGAAAGTGGTAAGCTCTCAACGCTACATTTACCACAAGCTACAACAATAAGCGTGGCTCTACTTTAATTGTTTATTATTTAGGATAATAACGAAATACCTTTTGACCTAAACATAATATATTTGAAAGGTATAACTTTTTTGTGGTTCAAATAAATTACAGTCACAGGATATTGAGACCAAATATATACGAGTATATAGCCAGAGTTATCGGCTTTCTAAAAACAATTAACCTAAACTCCCCTTGGAGACACCGCAGCAATAACATTGTATCACGCCCCTGCCTTATTCTTTTGTTATTAATGGCATAAAAACTGACGAAAACGGCTCAATAAAGACTCAGGTTCAATGTTGTATCAAAGAAAGCATAACTTAATTATTTATGTTTAATTCTTACATAATTAAAAAAATGTTCAACTTCAAAGTCCTGTAAAAATGGAAAAAACATCGTGAATTTGTGAGATGTCCTATGAGAGTTTTCAGTGGAACAGAATCCATATTAATTTATTTTTTGTAACTTATTATGCTATAAAGAAGTTAGGAGTAGTAGTAAATTTGTGTGTAAAGTACAAATTGTTACATAATATCTACACCATTCACGATCTCTTCAGTGAGATAATATGGTTTTAAGGAGGACGCCTCTGTGTGTATGTACTCATATATATACGTATGTAGGCACGTAAGTATGATAATTTTCGTCTTGCATATCTCTACAACAAATACTAATATCGACATCGGACTGATTTCATTCGAGGCACAAATATAGAGAAAAATAAATAAAACATAGAACCTGACTGAGTTTTATCTTAATCAGTCCAGCATTTTTTATTATGAATTACTTGGTGACATTTCAAAGAGTATCCAATAAATTTTCGTTTTATTTCGTTTAACTTTTTTACAAACATAGACGAATATCATGTTTAGTCTGTTTACTTTGCCGTCTAACATTAGTAAAAAAGCCATTGCAACACATTTTCTTTACATACTTAATAGATTTTCAAACGACTACTACTACTGTAGTTGTTACGGATTTTATCAAGTATATCTTAGGATCAACCACGTTACTACATTAGATTAAATAAACTACAAATTCTCGTTAAGGAACACCGATCCCTTAAAAGGCTGATTCGCAAAACTATTAAAATCAAAAAATATCCTAATTTCAATAGAAAAGACGGCGGAGTGCTACCATCTGCTTAATATAACTAAGACCTTGAATTTTTCTTAAACTGCTAGAAATTGAATGTTTCTTAAATAGCAACAATACTCATATTTTATTTATTACTATACATTGCTTAAGGCTTATAAATTAATATTAACTTATAAGCTGACCTGACTTCAGTAATCACTAGTTAGTCAGTTTTTTCAACAGAGAAACGGTTTTAAGAGTTGGCTCCTTAATTTTAGCTAGTAAATTGTTATCATGTAAAGAACGTATAGATATTTTAAGCCTCTCTATCGAGCGAACTGTTGAAATTCCAATTGTGAGTTTGAGCACCACATTTTTGTGTACACCATGTTCTATATTATGATACTTTTGAAAAAAATGATGGACGAAGGTTTGTTAAAGCTAAATAAATAGAATAAATTTATTGTAGTATGTGGAGACTTTAATATCAATCTCCTACATGGTTCCTCTACCAATATTAAATTTAAATCGTTGTTTAAATTAAATGGTCTTTTTAATTTATTTTTGGAGCCAACCCGTTTTGCTAAATCTAGTGCAATATGATGCATAGGTAACATTTTTATAAATTTTAAGACGTTTTACAAATATATAATTCAAAAATAGAGTTCTGATCACTGTGGACAGTTATTTTTGTTACCTTATGTTCACATAAAGCAAGAAGGTGAGAAACTGGTGTTCGTTCCAGTAAATGCACGTCGCTTGGAGAAGTTTAGAACCAACATAGTGAAAACACTTCCGTCACTTTTGTACTTTTTTTTTTATAGGATCGGGTGACAAACGAGCACACAGTCCACCTGATGGTAAGTGGTTGCTGCGGCCCATAGACATCTACATCTATCCTCGATTACAAATCAAAATGCAGATGCGTTGTCACCCGTGAGGACTAAGATGGAATGACTCGTTTCCAGTAAAAAGGGTCTCCGGTTCTCTACACTCACCATACGAAATACAGCAGCATTAAGCTACTATTTCACGCTGGTATTCTGTGAGATCGTGGTCCTTCCCCGGTCGAGCCGACCCATTCGTGCTACAACTAAACTACTAATATAACTGCAGCATGGCTCTACCACGTATGTACTAAAATAATCCAGATGTTTTGTTAAGAACATTATTTAAGTTTAGTTGCAAAGAACTTGATAATACTTTAGCAATTGCAAGACATTCATTGAATGGGCAGCAGTAGGAGTCCATAAGAGTAGGCAAAGGTTATACGAACTTTACCGATAGGTCATCTTCGCGTCGAATTTAGGAAATATATATAAAAAAAAGATTCAAGAATACTTAAGAGCGTGCTCCACAGCGAAGTCTTTGTATTTGAGCGTCATAATTAAGAAGGATTCTGATAAAAAGAAAATTACATGGAGTACAGTTAGTAGTGAAACTGGTCAACTCATCCAACTTAAACTACCAGTAAGGTTTTAACAATAAATTAGCTAAATCAGATCAGGACGTTGCAATAGTTCCTGTAAAATATTTTACTGATATTCCGATCTTAATCACTGAGTTACTGAATTCTTCTCCTGCCGTCACCAAATCATTACTGAAACAAAATTTAAATACGCGTACAAAAAATTTTACACTTCATAAAGTATCATCATCGTTACTGGAAAGCCAATACCTACTACTTTAAGATCCATTTTGGCGAAAATGCGTTATATACATCGTTGGATTGGATTTTTTTCTGCGTCGATCATTCTGTATTTTCAGATGGTTTGAGCACTTTTTTAGTGTTAAGCACACACGTTATGATTAATTTTTGGTCGTTATAAGTTTAGTTTTTTTTCTTTACCGACAACAGTCATTTCAATTTGGTTCAGCAATGCAAAATACTGTACGGGTTATTATAAAATTAAGGAATTTATAAATGCTAAAAACCCCTGGGATAATAGATCTTTACCCGGCTATTTCTTATTTATTTTGTGTTGGTTAATTATGTAAGAACAATTATTCTAAGCTGTTTTTTTAAAAGTCCCTCTGGGTTTCTTGTTGGTTATTTTTAGGACAGAGGTTTATTTCGAACCAGCAGTAAATTAAAAAGTGACTTTCAAGAAGTATTATTAATATATATAGTCTACGTATTTTAAATTAAAAAATCTGTTTCCATTTATGTACAAGATAAACTTCTTCGTCATCATTACAGCCCATCAATAATCATAGGCCTCCCAGACAGATAGTTTCAAAGAGCGAATAATTAAGTTAGTTGCCCGGATTGACAGGCGGGCTTGACAATCGCGATTTCTTAGTATTTTGAATTTTTTTTTAGGAAGACGATGCATAAAATCCCTTGTTCCATTTCCTTCTATCGTAACGTACGACACACACGGGATGACAATTTGGAGTATTCTATCTTCTTAATATAAGATAAACCTCTGTCGATAAATTCTTACTCGAATGTTCCCTGTAAAGAATGAAATATTAATGCGTCAATATAAATTAAAAGAATATTAGGATAAAGAAAGTTAAGGAACTAAATATTTTTCCGAACCGTAGTTTAATATATGTACGTATGTAGATACCGTCGTACTTTTAAAGCCCAAATTATATATTATTCACGTAAAAGTAAATTTAATCCGTGTAAATATCTATGACGATACATATGCTACAGCAATATTATTATACCTAGGACACTCAATAAGTTTTGAGATATACAATAAGTATTCTAGATGGTATTAATATTTATTTTACATCTTTTCAAAATATTCTCCATCATGCTGCATTTGCCTAAACTAACACTGAAAACACTTTTGCCAGTCTTGATCTGACAGGTCGGAAATCGCTTCTTCGAAGGCAGCCACGGCTTTTTCGGTGCTTGAAAAAAAAACTTGCCTTTTATTTTTTCTTTGACTCTCGGGAACAAAAAAAATAATAAGTAGCTAAGTCAGGGTTTTAGAGTGGGTGACTTGGAGTTTCAACACCAGATTCCTTAATAAATGCTTTGTTTCTAAGGGAGGTATGTGAAGAGGGGTTATCGTGATGCAGCATGATTCCCCGATGCCCGCTCGTTGGTCTTCTCTCCAGCACGGCTTGAAAAGCTTTGGGTAGTGCAACCGTATTATACAATTTGGAGTTGACTGAGCTACAATTTTCCAGCATTGACGTCGACAAATGTCCACTCTCCGAAAAAAAACCTAGATAGCATTGTTTGCCGTCGTTGCAAGGTCTTTGCAGTTTTGTCGGTAACTGTACTTCCAATTAGACCCGTACGAATGATTGCCTTTAATTTTCCGGATCGTGTTGATATATCCCTGTCTCGTCACCAGTAATAATTACTGAAACACGCCTGAAACAAAACACGGCTGAAAGATGCCCAGTTTTCAAAACGTTTAAATTTCAAAAATTTCATGGCACCAATTCACACGAGTCAGTTTTTCGTTTTTGGAGAACCAACGAGGGATCCACCGGCAACAAAGCTTCCTTACTCCAAGAGTTGATGTAGGATGGTAAGAATGGTCCCTGAACTAATGCTTACAATCTTTTCGTTGTCTGTATATGTGATGCATTGGTCTTCTCGCACCAACATTTCAGTAGTCAAATGCCGTAAAATATTTTGTTATGTTTGTTAAATATAATAAATCAAAATGTGTATTACGGAGAAAGTTTCTTTAGGCGCTTAATAAAATATCGCTGTTTAATTACTAGCTGTACATATAATTAAATATTTTATTAGTATGCATATCGTTTGTGCAGTATAATTTAAATATAAAAGGTGATAGTACAAATATCTGTGATCATAATTCAGAAGTCATAAAGGACCAAAAAAGTTTAGGCATTCGTTTCAATATTCGGTGAAAGATTAACCCTAAGTAGAAGAATTCAGAGTGAATGACCCTCAGAATGGCCCATAAAAATGTAGCCCCACTTATTGGTTATCCGAAAAATAGGGTTCGGAGCCATCTGTCCTCAAACATTCTTAATATTCGTGATGTGTTGTCACTTAAAATGGATTTTTTTTTGTCTTTAGACAATAAAATATTTGTGTCTTGATATATGGTTACGAGTTTGAAGAAGGCGTACCTTTTCTTTGAATATTATGATTATTTTTGTCCTAAAACTTACTCAACATAAAGTCTAATGTTTTCACTCAGAGAAAAAAAATCTGCATTCTTTCAATTATTTTTATCTAATTTATTTTTTAATTTAGTTTATTTGTTCGTACTTACTTCATATATGTAATCATCATTACCACCATTCACAAGACCACTGCTGAAGATAGGCCTCCCCCAAGGAATGCCACAAAGCACGGTCCTAAGTCACCTGCATCCATCGACTTCCTGCATGTCTTACCAGGGCGTCACTCCATCTAGTGAGGGATCACTTTACACTACGCCTACAGGTACAAGGCTGCCACTCGAGAACCTTTTATCCCCAACGGTTGTCGGGTATTTGAGCTATATGGCCGGCGTATTGCTACTTTAGCTTATTAATCCTATACCCCCCCCCCCTCCACCCATGGGCAACGACATAATTATGTATATGACACTGGAATTCAACTCCAAATAGTAATTAAAGTATTTGATTCTAGCAGTATGTATTTTATATTATTATGACGTCTGGTAAGTCTGTATTATCATTTTTATTAACTAGTATAATTTTGCTATTCAAAATAACTTTTCGGAATACTTTTTTTGTAAAGTTCTTTCTAATTCTAGAATATCTTTTCTAGGCTAATTTCACCATGGTGATGTACCTATCAAAATAAATGTGGTGACCTTTCACAAGAGTTTTATGAGAATAGACATACAAGAGTATATGCCGGACGTAAAATGCAAAAACCCACAATACTATAGCGTTAAATAATAAATAAAAAAACATTTATTTTCACACCAATTTTAATTGACAATCTCGATTTTTGAGAAAAATAGGTTCAATGTTATGTCAGAGACTGACACCTAAAGTTTAGCCAGCCGTCCTATCCAAGTCAAGACGAATCTCATATATTATACGAATTAGAACGTAAGATTTTATTTAGGATTAACTTTATACGATATAAAAAAAAAATGTTTAATTTTTTTTTCGGTGGGAGGTGTATTATTGTGTGGGGGGGTACCCCCACTTTAATATAAATTAGTGGTTAAGATAGAATAAGAGCAGTCTAATTAAAGATTTAGTGACAAAAACACGTCTCCTTCTTATTGTCACCTTTTCAAATATTATAATCCTCAGTATCCAGAACTACTTTTGGACTATTTTTTATATAAAAATATCTAATTCGTGTCGTAGCCTTTATAATAACCTTACTCCTGTATTTCTGAGACCATATACCAAAAAACTCTTTCAATTCTTTGACCGATAGGCCCAGGGGGTATAGCCTTGTCTTAGTATATTGGTTCTATTTGTAGGAGTTGTCATTTCTTGCAGTTTAACATAATTGATATATTGTGTAAAATAATCTTCACGTGTTCATTATTCATTGTTAACTTTTTAGAAACTGGGTTATTAAAACGGGAATTCTAAATGTTCAAACTTAGCATTCCATGAGTCGGAGATAAGCGTTTTAACTGTAACTGCTGCTTGATGTGAATGTCCCTGGGTACCTGTAGTTCCCTCCCTTGTCTCCTTCTCCCCTTTACTTTTTGAAGAAGCTAGAACAAAGAAGATTGCAGAAATATGTCTGACTGTGAAACTATTTACTCATCTAAAGAAATGGAAGATGAAGAACTGGATTCTTCGTCGTCTTCAAGTCTAGATGTAAAAGCGGTATCTTCATTATGATGTGCATCAGAGAGATCAATTGTTTCATTTTCAAGGTGTAAAAAAAGTTCGTCGTAAGGCTGTAACAAGGAACATATACATACAATATACATATACATAAGCACTCATACCTGTAACGCAGAGGGGTAGGCAGAGACTACAGACTTCCATTTGGCACGATCCTGACACACCTCTCTCGTCACGTTCATATACATATACCTACGCATACATGCTCGTCGGTTAAGGGTGCTTATAATTTGGCCCCTTTTCAATAGATCGCCAATTTGACCGACAAACTTTCGCCTAAGGCGTCCCTAACCGACTCTGCCATTCACTTCTGCAACATAAATTTGCTTTGTCACTCTATCCTCATTCATTCCTTCTACATGACCAAACCCACCGAGGCATTACTTTCTTAATCCTCATCACAACATCATCTTGTATACTACACTCTCACGTTAAAGTAGGGACACACAGCATTGTAAATTGCCATACGTGTCTTTTTATACAATCAATCAATATATATATATATATATATATATATATATATATATATATATATATATATGACATCAACAATAAGTCAGTTGTCATACTGAGAAACATTGCAATATTGCATAATGCATTGCAATAGTATAATATTGAAAATTCCGATCTCAATACCTAGATTAATTAACCACTTGAAGTATTAATCTGCTTATTAATAACGTGGGTATGTTATTAGTACAAAACTAGCATAGTTATTGTGACAAATAAAGTGAATCAATAATAGCTTTCGGAATAACTTACCGAGTGTATCTGAGCGGCGTGCCATTTTCCTCGTGTTGCCTCAACGAGGGAGTTTTTGACGGGTCTTTGAAACTCAAAATGAAACGGATAGCTCCGAAAATAAATAACGGATAACTTTAGAACGAATTTTTTTTTAATATAATATAGGTTGATCTTGGCATCTAGGATGTTAAAATAACCTTTTACATAAATCACACTTATTAAGTAATCTATATTTCATTACATATTATGTATAGTTTCTTATCACTAAATTAAGTTTGAATCTTTCAAAAAAGGCAAATTATAAAAAAATTACCACAGTCAAGTTTTTTGCCTGCCGTTGTTTCAATGACATATCGCTTTGTACCTTACCGTAGTGTTTGGATGATTTAACTTTATTGTCATGTGAATAATCGGTAAAATATGTGAATAAATGTGAAAAAAATTTAAACAATCGAATTTTCAAATGTATTAACTTTTATTTCATAAATTGCTTAAATTATATGTATCATGAATAAAACAAGTTTAATTTTTTAATCTAAACTTAACAAAACTATAACAGCTCAACTAGTTGTTGTGAAAGTAATTGAATAAATTTATTTTTAATCTATTTTCAATCTATTCTATCAATATTATTTTGCCTCTACAAATAAGCAGTAACAATAAATACGAAGAAACTGCTAAATTTTGTGTTTTAATGTATCTGTCTCTTATTTTTTCTGTTAGAAATCGAAACAAAACTGTAAATGATTACCAACTCTAAAGAACCGGTATCGATTTTTCTTAAAAATCGAATAATGTACGTACCGGTTTTTTGGTTGACCTGCCTAGTCAAATAAGTCTGACAGCTTTCAAAATGTATTTCTTAGATTTGGCTTAGTACAGGTCTATCTTCTAGTTAATAAATACAAAAGTATGTAAGCTTGGAATATATATTTTAATAAAAAGATACATATTGTAATCTATTTAATTGTGGTAAGTATAACTTATATATATATATATATATATATATATATATATATATATATATATATATATATATATATAAGGTGTAAGACAGGGTGTCGTTATATCCCCGAAACTCTTCACCGCTGCTTTGGAAGACGTTTTCAAGCTACTGGACTGGAAAGGATACGGTATTAACATCAATGGCGAGTACATCACTCACCTTCGATTTGCCGAAGATATAGTCCTTACGGCAGAATCGCTGGAGGACTTAAGCACTATGCTCAATGACCTCAATAGTGCCTCCCAACGGATAGGTCTTAAGATGAACATGGACAAAACAAAGATCATGTTTAATGTCCATGTCACACCTATGCCGGTAGTTGTTGGGAGCACTATGCTCGAAGTTGTTGACGAGTACGTTAACCTGGGACAAATAGTCCGACTAGGTAAGTCCAACTTCGACCGAGAGGTCAATCGACGGATTCAACTCGGCTGGGCAGCGTTCGGGAAATTACGACATATCTTCTCGTCAGGTATACCTCAATCTCTAAAAACTAGATTGTACAACCAGTGCGTGTTGCCAGTGATGACTTACGGATCTGAGACGTGGTCCTTCACTGCTGGCCGTATGAGGACGCTCAAGGTCGCTCAGCGAGCTATGGAGAGGGCTATGCTTGGAGTTTCTCTGCGTGATAGACTCAGAAATGAGGATATCCGCAGTAAAACCAGAGTGACCGACATAGCCCAACGGATTAGTAAGCTGAAGTGGCAATGGGCCGGCCATATAGCTCGAAGAACCGATAACCGATGGGAAAGAAAGGTTCTCGAGTGGCAGCCTCGTACCGGTAGGCGTAGTGTAGGGCGACCCCCCACTAGATGGAGTAACGACCTGGTAATCGATGGATGCAGGTGGCTCAGGACCGTGCTTTGTGGCATTACTTGGGGGAGGCCTATGTTCAGCAGTGGACTTGTGAAGGGCTGTAATGATGATGATGATATATATATATATATATATATATATATATATATATATATATATATATATATATATATATATATATATATATATATATATATGTATATGATCTACACTTATATATGATCTATACAAATATATAAAGACGTGCATATACGTACAAATATACATATTTAAATGAATGACTATGAATATATACGTCTATTTAGCAATACATATTAAGTAGATGACTCATGTTAAATACGTTGTCTTTATTTATTTATTTATTAAAAAAAACTTTATTGCACTTAAAATGTACAATTGGCGGACTTAATGCCTTTAGGCATTCTCTACCAGTCAACCATAAGCTAAGCAGAGAACTTTAGCAGGTGCCATAAAATATGTGGATAATTTATACGTAAATGTAAATATATAAATAGACATACCATAAGTGTAAATACAAAAATAAATATACACAACTACAATTAACCTAAGTAATAAATGATACATTTCATACATAATGTTTAACTAGTACATAATACATACATTTTAAGTATACTTACATACGAACATAACTAAAACAAATTAAATAATTTAAAATGTCAAGTCACATATAAGCAGAAACAATAAAATATGAAAGTTACTTGCTGGAAGAAGAAAGGTAGTGATCAGTCACCATCCTCTTAAATGTAGCAACAGAAGTCGGTTTTCTGATATGAGGGGGTAATTTATTCCATAGCCTTATGGCCTCAGCGGCGAAAGACTGAGACATAAATTTGGTACGGCGAGGAGAAACACATAATGTAGTTCCCTCGGAGGATCGCAGGTTACGATCGTGAGAAGAACCCAAATACTGAAACTTGCATTTTAGGTATTGGGGAGTGCATGGACCATATAGGATTGAAAAAAGCGTGCGAAGAATTTTAATACATTTACGCTGATGTATAGGGAGCCATTTAAGCTTAGAACGATATGGATACATCATCGTATTTACGAAGGCCAAAAATAAAACGGATGCAATTATTTAATAAACGATCCAATTTGCACAGAAGTAGTAGACTCACATCAGAGTAACACACATCAGCACAATCAATGAGTTGTAAAACAAGCACTCGCACCAACATAGCCTTAGTCTCGGTTGGAAGGAAATTCTTGAAACGATAAAGGCTACGCAGGGTGATTGTCACTCTCCGGCTTATTTCGGCCACCTGAGATTGCCAACTCAAATTAGCATCAATCATTAACCCAAGGTCTTTAACTACTTGACTAAGAGGAATAATTGTGCTATTGTGGTGGTTTGGTCATGTGGAAAAAATGGATGAGGAAAGAGTGACAAAGAAAATTTGTGTTGCAGAAGTGAATGGTAGAGTCGGAAAGGGACGTTCTAGGCGGAAATTTATCGACCAAATTGGCGATTTATTGAAAACGGGCCAAATTAGGAGTACCCTTAACCGACGAGCATGTATGCGAAGGTGTATGGATGTGAAGGAGGCGAGAGAGGTATGTCAGGATCGTGCCAAATGGAAGTCTGTAGTCTCTGCCTACCCCTCTGGATGACAGGCGTGAGTGTTTATGTATGTGCTATTGTAAACGATAGGCTCCAGTGAATTAAAATCTAATTTAGCTATACGGCGTGGACTACTGAGAATTATCGCTTGACATTTAACAGGATTGACAGCAATTCCATAATTTCTGCACCAGTCACAGATGGCCTCAAGATCTAGATTTAAAATTTCGATCGCGGAGTTAACCTCTGCTGGATCAATCCGAGCGTATAGCTGTAAATCGTCAGCATACAGATGGTAGGAGCATTTGAAATTTACAGTTATGAGATTTTTAAAAATAGAAAATAATAAAGGAGAAAAAATTCCGCCTTGTGGAACGTCAGTAGTAAGATCAGACCAACCGGAGAAAGACTGTTGGTTGATTTTAACTCTTTGCTGGCGACCACGAAGATAAGTTGATAACGAATCCAAAACTGACGAAGATAAACCCATGTATTTACAGATAGCAAGAAGAATGTCATGATCAACTGTACAGAGCATTGGAGAAGTCAATTAATACGAAAACCGTTAAATTTGATTCCTCCATACCCTCTCGTACGTCATCAAGAACTTTAAGGAGAGCAGTGGTTGTACTATGCCCAGGACGAAAACCTGATTGCAAGAGACTAAGAAGATTATTTTTATAAATGTAGCTGGATAACTGTTTGTATGCAGCTGATTCTAAAGTCTTTGAAAGAAAGGGAAGTATAGAAATTGGTCGAAAATGGTTAACAGAACTGGGGTTAATTAACTTGGCAAGTGGAAGGACAAATGCTTTACGCCAAAAAGATGGAAAAACCCCAGTAGAGAAAGTAAAATTGATAATGTGGGTAATGATTGGGAGAATGTTTTCAAGTATGGGGATAATCATATTTCTACTCACATCATCATAGCCAGTTGCTTTAGATTTAATGGAAAAAATAATTTTACGAACATCTTCATCAGTTATTGGAGAAAAAGCAAAGCAGTTTGCGTCGATTTTGGGAAGTGAGATAAGAGAAATAGTTCTATGTATGTATTTATGTATTTAATAGATGTATATAATAGATGTATCTATGTATTTAATAGATGTTCACGGACAGACTTTTTAAAAGCGTACTTATTAGGAACTTTTCTGATGTCACCAGGTAGGGAGTTCCAAAGGCGAGTAGCCTGAACCGGGAAAGATTTACCATAGAACTCAGTGAAGTGAACAGGAGTACAGATTTATTTGTTAGAAGAAAAGCGTAGGACCCCATCATGAGAAGAGGAAAGATAATGAAATTTACTCTTAAAATAAGAAGGAGAAGGTGGATTATTTAACACGGAAAAAGTACAAGCAATATTCTGGAGTTGCGCCTCTGCCGGATTGTAAGCCAATTTAGCTTAGATATGTATTGCGAAATATGGTCATAATTATTACAACTGAGTAACTATTTATTGATTTGTTATATCAACGCGATTACACGCGGAATACGTTCAAGTGAATACATAAGGAATAAAACTAGTTTTACGGATTTTATCGCGTATAACTTTAACTTTTTTAATTCCCGACGTTGCGGGCACTTTCCGGTGCTCGTGTTCATATGGGGGGCTGAGGTATTTGACGTCCAATTTTATTTGCTACTTCCAGTCCTTACTGGTATACATAAAACTGTCTTATATTTACGCGAATACTACACATGGAATAAAACTAATTTTACAAATTTTATCGCGTTTACTTTTATTTCATTTTTTAATTCCCGACGTTACGGGCACTTATAAGCAACTATGGTAACGGTGAGCACTGAGGTGTTTGACGTCCAATATACCTCAACTTTAACGCGATAAAATAAGTTTGTTTCCAAGTAAGTTTTCAATAAATTTATCTTGGTGGAATGAGTGCGATTGCTTGTGCAAAAATATGTTATGCAAAATATGTTCATTACAACAACAACAACAACAAAACCAACAAATGACACCTTTTACTGCGAACTTCTATCTGTCAGTCAAGTATGGCTATTGTGAACAGTACATCCCATAATAACGAAGCACATGTTCAATAGCAGATTGTTATGGACTGATAAAGAAATGGAATAAGAATCCATTTCCATTTTAAGGGTCTATCCATAAGTATATACGCAAGTTTCGTTCGCATTGACCATCATTTAATTTAGCGCTATTTCAAAATAAATTTTCAATTTATTTTACAGCTGCATTAGAGACTATAGAAAAACTGAATTTTGAATATTTATATTATATATTTGTTGTCCGACTATCAAACTCCAATAGACCATCAGACACTTTTACATTATGCTTATTTATTCTAATGATGTTGTAACAATATTTCAATTTGGAACTTCAACAATTCTAGTACATTCATTAGAAGGTCATTAAAGGTATCTATAGTAAATAATTAATCATTTTATTGTATCCATTCGACATATAATCGGATTTTAACATTAAAAGTCGTGTATGTTTATATAATTGTTTTTGTATCGTAGTATAACAGTGGTAGAGCCACGCGGCAGCTTCGCTGTTGCGCGTATGGGCCGGCTCAAGCCGGGGTGGTACCACGACCTCACAGAATACCGGCGTGAAGTGGAAGCTCTGCTTCCGCGTTTCGTCTGGTGAGTGCAGGTGGCCGGAGGCCCAAATCGCCCCCCCCCCCATCAACATGGTAGCGGAATTAAATAATAATAGACTACCCCAGGAGGGTACCAGTACCCCTGGAGAATCCCTCGCTGAGCATCCACGACCATGTTTCTCCACTTCTGAGCGTGGGTGCTCAGGCTGCCCCGCGTATTCTGGGGGGGGGGCAAAATTCCGCTCAAGACTATAACTGCTCGGGGCAAACGGAGCAACAAGACCAAGGCGACTCCTGCCACGCTGTCCGTGAATTTCTGCAATATCAGGGGACTTCACTCTAACCTAAACGCCGTCCACTACCATCTCGAGACGGCGAGGCCGGCTTTGCTCTTTCTGACCGAGACGTAGGTGTCCTCTCCGGCTGATGTCTCGTATCTCTCCTACCCGGGGTACAAACTGGAACACTCCTTTGTGCCTCGGGCTGGAGTTTGCGTTTACGTCAGAGAGGACATCTGTTCTCGACGCCTCGGCAGACTTGAAGGTTCGGACCTGTCCATCCTTTGGCTACGCGTAGACAGCGACGACCATCCACACGTCTACGGGTGCCTCTATAGGTCCCATAGCGGTAATGCCGAAACAGACCGACTCTTCGACCAAGTCCAAATGGCTGCAGATTCGTTGCTACAGCAGATCCCCTCCACAGAGATCGTGATCCTCGGCGACTTTAACGCCCATCACGCCGAATGGCTTGGTTCACGTTTAACCGATCATGCGGGGAGATCTGTTCATGATTTTGCCTTGGCATATGGTCTGACACAACTGGTTACTTCGCCTACGCGGATTCCAGATGTGGAGGATCATGCACCTTCCCTGTTGGACCTTCTGCTGACCTCTCACCCGGACGGATATCAGATTTCCGTCGACGCCCCTTTAGGCTCCTCGGACCATTGTCTGGTCCGGAGTGTTGTGCCACTCACGCTGAAATCGCGGTTGCATCTGCAGGCTGCCGCCGTGTTTGGCACTATAGGTCAGCCGATTGGGATGGGATGCGGTCTTTCTTTGCATCCTACCCTTGGGGGCGGGTTTGCTTCTCGCCGGATGATCCCAACGTTGTTGCGGATTCTGTTACTGATGTGGTACTTCAGGGTATGGAACTTTTTATTCCTTCCTCTGTGGTGCCCATTGGAGGCAAATCTCAGCCATGGTTTGGTCGCTCCTGTAAAATAGCATCATGCTATAAGCAGGAGTGCTACCGAGCCTGGGTTGATGCATCAGCGTCCCGGGATGTAAACACCAGCGCTCTAAAAAAGAAGTATAATTCCGCCTCTAGGTCCTTCAAAAGAGTCATTTCCAAAGCAAAGTCAGAGCACATAGGCAGAATTGGCGAGAAACTAGTTCGCCTTCCTTCTGGAACCCGTGCATTCTGGTCTCTCGCCAAGGCTGTCCAGGGGAATTTCTGTCAGACATCTCTTCCATCTCTGCACAGGGAGGACGACTCACTGGCCCATACTGCAAAGGAGAAAGCCGATCTTCTAGGCTCTTTCTTTGCGTCTAACTCGACTCTCGATGACGGGGGGAGTACGCCGCCGACCATCCCGCGGTGTGAGTGCTCCATGCCGGAAGTGCAGTTCACACAGCGCTCGGTTCGCAAAGCACTCCTCTCCCTGGACATCCACAAGTCGAGTGGGCCTGATGGAATCCCCCCAATTGTGCTGAGGACGTGTGCTCCAGAGTTGGCACCGGTTTTAACGCATCTTTTCCGGTACTCTTACTCCCGAGGCGTAGTCCCAAAATCATGGAAGACGGCTTTCGTCCACCCGATCCCTAAAAAAGGCGACCGCTCAGACCCGTCTAACTACCGGCCAATCGCCATCACCTCCTTGTTCTCCAAAACAATGGAGTCCATTGTAAACTGCCAGCTCATGAGGTACCTTGAGGATCACCAGCTGATTAGTGACCGCCAATACGGTTTTCGCCGTGGTCGGTCAGCTGGTGATCTTCTGGTTTACCTCACTCACAGATGGGCGGAGGCAATAGAGTTCAAGGGGGAGGCATTGGCCGTTAGTTTGGACATTGCGAAGGCCTTCGATCGGGTTTGGCACAAAGCGCTTCTTTCGAAGCTCCCTTCCTATGGGCTTCCCGAGAAATTGTGCGATTGGATCACCAGCTTTCTTGCAGATCGGAGCATCAAGGTCGTTATAGACGGTGCAAGCTCCGATTGCAAGCCTATTAATGCTGGTGTTCCACAGGGCTGCGTGCTATCGCCAACGCTGTTTCTTCTGCATATCAATGATATGTTGCATACCCGTAACATTCATTGCTATGCGGATGACAGCACTGGTGATGCTCTTTACACCGGCCGAGCCAATATTTCTCGGGAAAACGTCTCCGAGTGCCGGGACAAACTTGTGTCTGAAGTCAAGTCTTTGCTGAACAGAGTCTCGGATTGGGGACGACTAAATCTAGTCCAGTTTAACCCCCAGAAGACACAAATTTGCGCGTTAACCGCTAAAAAGAACCCCTTTGTCGTATCCCCTCAGTTTCAAGGCACTCCCCTTGTTGCCTCAGCCAGTATCGGAATCCTCGGCGTCGACATATCGAGTGACGTGCAGTTTCGTGGTCACTTGGAAGGCAAGGCCAAATTGGCCTCTAAAAAGCTTGGCGTGCTCAGCAGAGCGGGACAGTATTTCATGCCGGCACACCGCCTGCAACTTTACAAGGCGCAGGTTCGGCCGCACATGGAATACTGTTCCCATCTCTGGGCTGGGGCTCCCCAGTACCAGATCCTTCCACTTGACCGCATCCAGCGCAGAGCGGCTCGAATCGTCGACGACCGAGTTCTTTCCGATCGGCTCGATTCACTGGCGCTGCGAAGAGATGTTGCATCTCTTTGCGTATTTTACCGCATCTATCACGGGGAGTGCTCTGAGGAATTGTTCGGATTAATCCCAGCCGCCAAATTTCGTGAACGCACTACACGGCAAACGTCTCGATACCATCCACACCATCTGGATGCTTGGCGGTCCACCACTGTACGTTTCACAAGGAGTTTTCTTCCACGTACAACCTCTCTGTGGAATAGTTTACCACCGGCGATTTTTCCGGACCGATACGACCTGGGGACCTTCAAGAAAAGAGCTTACTCCTTTCTAAAGGGCCGGCAACGCACCCGCAATTCTCCTGGTGTTGCGGTTGATCATGGGCGGCGGTAGTCACTTAACATCAGGTGAGCCGCATGCTCGTTTGCCCCCTCTTCTATAAAAAAAAAAGTCATTAAAAATACAGCAATAACTAAAATGCTTAAAACGTATAAAAATCGTAAACGAACAATACGTATAAAAAACAAAAGTGCATGCTGCCGTCCTTCTTCATAACAAGTACCACGGGTGAATACCATGGACTTGATGAAGGTTCAATAACACCATCCTTCACCATTGCCTCAATCATGGCTTCCACTTCCTTTTCATGTGCTTACCGGCAATATTCTCGGCCGCTGATGGATAGGCAATTCTTCTCCTGTGTTTATTTTGTTTTGAGCTAAGCCAGTCTTTCCTGTCATTATCGTTTGATGAGAAAACATCGGCAAACTTGAGTAACAACTTCTTCGCCTTGACCATTTCGTTCAGGGAGAGAACGCTGCGACAGTCTTCTAAAAGTGTGGTTACTCTCGCTTGTGCATCCTTGCTGGGGGTCCCAGTCAATAGATATTGGCACCGGCACAACCAATCTACTTCCTCACAAGTACCAACCAGTGTGCCTTTTTCTATAATATGTTCCTGGTCACAAAGTTTCAGCACACGTACTCCTGAGATGTTAGTGGTTCTGACCAAGGTTCGAGCCACATTCCATGGAAGGTCATTATCTAACATTTCCACGAGTACACAACGATGAGCTTGCACAGGATTCCGTGGAAGACTAACTGGCAAGATCGTTTACTATCTCGGCGGAAAAACAATCTTCTTAAGGGTGTATACATTCCCTGGTAACGCCCCATCCACGAAAGTTCCTCTTATTCACATTTCAAAACACCTTGCTTAATGTTAAACTCACAACAATTCTTCATCATGATCTCTAGGCCCAGGATGCATTCGTCCATTATATCAGCCACGACGACATTATGCAGGTAGATCATGATGCCTAGCTTCAACTCCATCTCCTTCTTTCCACGGACGGGTTTATGCTGACCGTTGGCTGTTACCAAATTAATGCGTTCTCGGTTGTATGTGGAGTCCCCAAGAAACTGACATATAATTTGGGCCTCTCGTACGGTTGCTAGAACCATACGAGGGTCTCCAGTGTCTATGGTCAGTTTACATTACATTCCGTTGACCTCACCCTTGTGAGAGATCGAGATCCTTGGGGCTCTTTTAACATCAGCCAACACCCGCCCCACAAATCTGGCTTTTACTCTTTTCCCTACTGCTGCTGGGCATTTCTGTTGACCGCACTACCATCCCAAGATCATTCACCTTCCCTTTCTAGGGTTAGTTTAGGGCAGCTGGATCGAAGATGGACCCTATCTCCACAGCCAAAGCAGCTAGGGGTGTATTCTTTACTGCGATCGCGCACTGTAGCTGCTGCAACCTCCCTGACGCGATGGGAACGATGATCCTGCCGCACGGCTTCTACCTCCAGTGCATTGGCCAAGGCGTCCTTAAACGTATCGTGGTGCCCGAAACCTCACAGCGGCTTTGACTTCAAGGTCGCGAATGCCGTCGATGAATGTCTGCACTAGGTTCCCTTCAATGAGCGTAGGTACAGACAGATATGCTTTTCGTACCAGCTTCTCCACCTCAAGAGCCCACTGCTGCAGGTTTCATTGATGCGTAGCACGCGATCTTTAAGCTGCGCACGAAAGACGTGTTCTTGGTGAGCGTCACCATATGTCGCCTTCAATGCCTCAAGGAGCTGCTCATAAGTCACTTCCTCACCGAAAGCTTCCAAAACAGTTATGGCCTGGTCACGCAGGCCTAGTGTGATAGCAGTCATGGCCTGACATTTATTCCAGCCGTTCACTTTCATAACAGCTTCGAACTGGATTTTGTAGGCTGACCAGGAAGAAGTCACGTCGAACGGCTGCCCTTCAAATTCACGTAGCGAAGGTGTTGTAGATACCACGAGAGCTGTAGTTCCATCCCCCAGTTTAGGTCGTACAGCATTTTATTCACGTCAGCCATCTCGTTGTCTACCCGATTATTAACTTGGTCGATTCGGCTTTCAGCTTCCGACAGGCGGTTGTCATGTTGAGCAACCATATCCTTCACCTCCCTTATCTCCATCTCCCTTATCTCCCTTATCCAGAAGGTAGCGTGAATGTCCTTTATAAGAACCTCTTCCTCCTATCTGTGGGTCTGTTTCATTTATGCATGTAAACAGTTCTCACCAGCTCTCAACTAAATATCGATTTAATAGTTAAGTAGTTATGTAAAGCAGAATAGTCTATTTTTAAGAGGTAGGCGTGTTTTAGCGAAGTATAGGAAATAATCATTCTCGTAACTTCGCTAAAACATGTGTCAATGATTATTAGTTTATAGCTAATTAGTTCATCACTTTACCTATTAAGTAAACGGCATATGTAACATGACATTTAAGCAAAATGGAAAGTAAAGGTACATTGGTTTTATATAAAAAAGATTAGACAATCTAATATAAACACTTTTTTTCTAACAAGAAAACATTATTTACCTTCACATTCTACAAACAAGGCAATAGCTTTGCAATATTATGTCTAAACTCCAATAACCTGATTATATTATAGATGCCACCAATAATATTACATTTGTAGAAATTATTTTCGTTATATTATTGTTATTGACTGCATTAAAAATAATAAGTCAACATTTTCATGTCATTAACTAGCACTACCTGCTGCAATTTTTTTTATAGTTTTGCAATTCTCCTTGCAAAAATAATGCAAAAGAGGGGGATATTATACATTTTAATATTTCATTTACTGAATCATTTTTGCTCAATACTTTGAGATTTGCTTCATTCTTTACATGTTTTACAGATTTTTGAAGCCTGTTAATTTTTCTCAGATGATATTTCATTTTCATCAACACATCTATACACTTTCTGTTTTTCGTGGATGGATTTGCAGCACCAACAGGGTTGATATTCTCAGTTACTTGAGGAAAAGCACTAGTTTTGTCAGGAATGGTCTTATAATGCACATTCTCACACAAGGGTTGTATACATTTTGACGGACCCGCAACCGGCTCAAATACATTAGGAACAGTTATAGTCTTCTGAATATATTCAGACAGTGGTTGTTTAGTAGTTGATGGACCCGCAATATGTTGAATGACATTCTTTTGTTTTGTGTTTATATCATGTATCCCAGCATTGATCAACCTATCTCTAAATTTAAAACAGCCTTATAAATTTGATTAAAACTACTTTTACGGATTTTATCGCGTTTATTTTTACTTTTTATTTTTAATTCCCGACGTTTCGGGCGCTTTCCAGCACCCATGGTCACGGGGGACTGAGATGACTGACGTCCCGATGTCATTGTTAAACCCGGAGTACCTTCAGCATTTTTAATTATTGTTTATGGTCCGATCTATGCAAAATGAACTGACTATGTCCTAAGGTCTTGCAGTGGTATGCTTGGGTTTAGTTTTAATTTTATTGATTATAGGATCCCAAACAGGTGGTAGTACCCAGCCTCCTTCTCTAATGAAATTAGTTTGTTTTTTAATTTCAATAGCCTCACGTATCATCCTTGGTAGGAACCGGTGTTCTTTCGCGAGGATTTGTGGTCTATTAAATCTGATGTAATGGTTGGGGCCGTCTAGGATATGATCACAAACTGCAGACTTCCCGGAACGTTGATGCTTCACATCAGCTATATGTTCTTTTACGCGGGTCCTAGTTGATCTTTTGGTTTGTCCTATATAAGAGAGACCACATTCACAATCAAGCTTATACACTCCTGCATCTTGTAGAGGAATGTGACACTTGACGGATGGTAGGAACTGACTAATCTTCTCCGGCGGCTTGTAGAATGTTCTAACAGAAACTCGCTTTTAGATATAGCCAATCTTGTCTGTGACACCTCTGACATACGGTAGTACAGCAGGCACACGCTCGACTGTGGCCGGCTTCACTCAGTCACTGTGACGTAGGCGCGGGACCCGAAGCTTGTTGTCGTGCAGAACTTGCTTGACGTGCTGAAGCTCGGCGGCCAGGTATTTGCTGTCACAGACCCCTCGTGCTCTCTGTACCATCCGTCAAGTGTCATATTCCCCTACAAGATGCAGGAATGTATAAACTTGATTGTGAATGTGGTCTCTCTTATATAGGACAAACCAAAAGATCAATTACGACCCGCGTAAAAGAATATATAGCTGATGTGAAGCATCAACGTTCCGGGAAGTCTGCAGTTTGTGATCATATCCTAGACGGCCCCAACCATTACATCAGATTTGATAGACCACAAATCCTCGCAAAAGAACACCGATTCCTACCAAGGATGATACGTGAGGCTATTGAAATTAAAAAACAAACTAATTTCATTAGAGAAGGAGGCTGGGTACTACCACCTGCTTGGGATCCTATAATCAATAAAATTAAAACTAAACCCAAGCATACCACTGCAAGACCTCAGGACATAGTAAGTTCATTTTGCATAGATCGGACCATAAACAATAATTAAAAAAGCTGAAGGTACTCCGGGTTTAACAATGACATCGGGACGTCAGTCATCTCAGTCCCCCGTGACCATGGGTGCTGGAAAGCGCCCGAAACGTCGGGAATTAAAAATTAAAATTAAAAATAAACGCGATAATACCCGTAAAAGTAGTTTTAATCATGTGTAGTGTTCGCGTAAATATAAGAAATCATTATAGCCTTATAAATTTATAAACATTAAATACAACTTGTTTTTATTAATGAATGTTGCTTTAACCCATTACCACCACTACTGAATTATGGCTGCGGAGCTTGGGCACTTTCTAAGCAGCACAGAGATATGCTCGAACATTGTCAAAGAGCCATGGAAAGAGCATGCTAAGAATCAGAAAAATAGATAAGCAAAGAAACTCACACATAAAAACAAGAACAAGTGTGACAGTTATTCTCACCAAGATAGACCAAATGAAGTGGAGATGGATAGATCATATGCTATGGAGCCCTCAAGGTAAATGGAGCTATATTATTATTATTGTGCGGTATCTATATAGTTTTCTCATCTGGTTGGGTTCTATAAATATATAATTATAAATGAAAATGAAAAGATAAATATACATAAATATCAATAACATAAAATAAATATAAAAATACATAAATAAATAAAAGCCCAACCAGATAGAGGCCCTCGGTAGGGGAGACCAAATGGCCGAGGGTTAGGGGGAAAGGGAAAGAAACCGGCGGACGATGCGGGCAGTATCGAGGAGCACCGCCTTCTGCATTTGAGCCCGGAGCGGTCCGCCACGTAGTCCCAGTCGCCTCAGATGACCCGAGAGGCTGACTGGGATTAGCCCGTTTGCAGAGACGACTACAGGAATAATTTCGGTCGGCAGACCACCCCACATGTCGGTCACCTCGTGAGCCAGGTCCAGATATTTTGTTTGCTTGTCTATTTCGGCTTCCACGAGGTTCTCGTCATACGGAATGTAATGTCGACCAAAAATATCCTTGACTGTTCCCGGTCCATCAGCACAATATCAGGCTTATTCGCAAGAATAGTCCTGTCTGTGATGATGGCCCGATCCCAATAGAGCCTGGCGCGATCATTTTCGAGCACGGTTTCCGGCAAGTACCTGTAATACGGCAATTTCCGATCCACGAGACCGTATTTCAGAGCGAGCTCCCGGCGAACAATTCTGGCTACTAGGTTGTGCCTGGGCAAGTACTCAGAGTTAGAAAGCGCCGAACAACCGGAGATGACGTGCCTAAGTGACTCACCGGGATGGCGACAAGCTCGACGGATGTCCACGGTGCCATCCTTTAGGATGTATCTCCGATAGTTGTTGGTCTTAATAACCTGGTCCTATATTGCACAGACAAAACCGTTGGTTTCCCCGAAGAGATCACCAAAGCGTAGCCAGTGGAGGGAGGCTACTGTGTCTACGAAAGGCTCATGTAGAGCCTTGTAGAACCTCCCGTGGAGCTCCTTCTCTTTCCATACGGTCTCCCTGTCGAAAATGCTAAGCACTGCTGGGTCCTGCCATTGCTCGTTGGTTAAGGATAGAGGGGTAAGCCCTTTATCACTAGAAATGACGTCATTATAGAATGGATCATCCGATCTCGCCAGGAAGTAATCACATAGGCTGCACACTTCGCGATTATGCATGGTGAGCGCGCTCAGAAAACCACGTCCACCATGCTTTCGCGGCAAGTACAGCCTCATTACCGACGATCTCGGATGATGCATCCTATGGGACGTCATGGTAGTGCGGACTTTTCTATCCAGGGCGTTAAGTTCAGTCTGGGTCCACCTGAGTATGCCAAAGGTATACATGAGGACAGGCATGACCCAACCATTATATGCGTGTGTCTTATTCACACCGGACAAAAGGCTGTTAAGCACTTTGGTCAAGCGTGCATAAAACACGTCGCAAACTGACTGTTTCATACCAGCCTCATCGATACCGATGTTCTGTGATATACCCAGTTATCGGTATGTTTCAGCCTCGGAAAGGGTCCTTAAGTTGATGGGCATAGATAAGTCTATGCCCTCAGAGTTAGCAACCCTTCCCCTTTCAACATGGAGGACCGCACACTTATCCGTTCCCAGCTCCATTCCAATAGAATTGCTAAATTCACAAGTGATGTTTAGCAATTCCATAAGATGGGAGCGACTGGAGGCGAATAACTTGAGGTCATCCATATAGAAAAGGTGGATCACTTTTGTTCCTCCTTTCCGAAGCTGAAATCCTCTCCCGGAGCCCTCCAGTAAAGTACTGAGAGGGTTCAGGGAGAGGAAAAACTAGATTGGACTCAGACAATTGCCCTGGAAGATACCCCTTCTTATCCTTATGTGGTTCTCCGCAGCCATCATCCGCTCGCCCAGATAGCAAAGGATCGTACTATATTGCCTCATATACTGCTCGAGGAAGTCTCCAACTGTACAGTCAATTTTGTACAGCTGGAGGACTCTCTTTATCCATGTATGGGGCACCGAGTCGAATGCCTTTCTGTAGTCTATACAGGCGGCGGATAAATTCCGACGGTTGCGTTTCACCGCTTTGCCAATGACCGCGTCAATGAGGAGTGGTTCCTTTGTTCCACGACCATCGCCCCGGCATCCATTTTGAGCGCGTGACATCACCTGATTTAGCTCCAGGTGACGAGTGATTCTCGCGCTCAAAATGGGTGTCAGTGTCTTATATATGGTGGGTAGACACGTGATGGGGCGGTATTTGCTCGGGCCTGTGGTATCCTGATCTTTAGGAACCAAATGAGTGATCCCAGTAGTGAAGAGGCTCGGGAGCGACTTCTGATCGAGAGCCTCTTGAAACTGTCGGGAGAGCACAGCGTGACACACTACGAACCCCTTCAGCCAGTAATGATGCAGCCCGTCGAGCCCCGGGCTTTTCCAGTTCGGGGCGCTACGGACCGCCTCAAACACGTCTTCAGGCGTTATGGTGACGGGGTCCATAAGCGTAACACTTGCACTCTGGCTCGCCAGAACTTCCATCCAAGGGCCCTCGCTGTGGTTTACGGGCTCTGACCACAGGCCACGCCAAAATGCGACAGTGTCAGCTTGATCGGGTCCTGGGCCAGCTCCACATACCTTTGATCGCTCCAATGATTTATAGAGCCTCTTCTGATCACTCTGAAAGAGACGATTCTGGTTGAACCGCCTTGACCTCTCGCTAAATCGTCGAATCCGCTTCCCCCATCGATTTTTTGCTTCAGGTCATCTATGCGCTCCGTTAGTTTTTGCGTGATATCCGGCTGGGACAAACTAAAATTGGTCCCAGCAAACGCCATTCTAACGGTGCGCACAACTCTCGGTCTATTATTACCCGACCTGAAGCTTGTCAGTCTGCCGATAAGGGCCCTTGCCTTTGCGATACGGTCCTCAATTCTTTTTCTCCAGGCTGGGATGGCGCTACTTTTTTGAGTAGCACGTCCAGCCACGGGAAGTTTGGCGCCAATAATACGGCATACTGCCAGTGCGGCGCCAAAAAGAATTGAATCCGACTCGCAAAGGTCCCGGCTGGCTTCCAAATAGGTCACCAGCATTGGTTTAAGAGCCCGCACGACAGCCCGATTTCGCTTGCTAAGGGCTATGCGGGGAAGTCGCGGTCGATTTTCGAGAGGCATGCTGCGCGTTTCCAGCATCGACTCTTCCAATATGCTCCTCATTTTCTCTAGTTCGTGCGAGACTATTCCATCATCGTCTGAATTAGCCACAAATGGAATGTTGACGGCAGCATCCACGTATGCAGTTTGTTGCGCATCTAGTGGTGCCGCATTCCCAGCCGTAGCATTTCCATTCGATGAAAGAATAGCCTCACGTCGTAGTCGTTCGAGTTCGGCGTCACCAAATATGTTGGAGCGCAGGATGTACCTAACTCGGTCTGCCAGGTTTTGCTCAGTGACGGATAGAGATGGCTCCAGCTCCGCAAAAAAGCGATGCATCCGAGCCCGATACGCCAAACATCCAGTTTCTTCCCCTTTTGCCCTAAAATACGCCCGCAGTGCGTTTTATTCATTGATTTAGACCAAAGCATGCGACGTGCTCCACCAGCGGCGGGTGCCACTTGCTGAGTCCGACAAGACCCAGCCGACACCAAGCCTTCTGGTGGGGATGATGGATGCGGGGGGCTGCTAGGTGGTCTTGCAACACCCCGCACTCGGCTGGCGGCCCGCATGCTGTCGCGTCCAGCGCCAGCTTCAGACGCGCCCTGGCGACCTCCAGGCAGCGGCTCTTTGCGCACTATCTTTTTTTCCATCTTATAAATTTATAAACATTAAATACAACCTATTTTTATTGATGAATGTTGCTTTAACCCATTACCACCACCATCGTATATATTTTTTAAAGTTTATATTTTTTGTTTTTTTATGGTTGAGAAGTAATGGTAGGTTACGTCGCATACCCTTATAAATCAACACTCAATCTGTTACCACCGTTTGTTAACTAGAAAATATTTTCACTGTAGTATGAGAAAAGCCACAAAAAAGAAAAAATGTAGATAGTAACAAAAGAAAGATTAACTAACCTTATCACATTCCTCATCAGGTACTGCAGATTTGACTAGCCTCTTTCCAAAATTATCAATGAATGATGATTTCTTAAAATGTTTAGTGCACAACATTAAATGCTTAGAATGAAGCTTGTTTTGAAATTCTGGTGAGCACCAAGAGTCATAAGGATAACTGTACTTCGCCCATAATTCACATCTGAAAAAATACAATGAGATAATAATATACTACTGAGGTCAATGATGTATAAACTTACGTCATTGACTGAGGTGCTAAAAACATGCTTGGAAGAAGAGTGCAATACAAGAGATTGTTCCTTTCAAACAATGTGATTGTATTGTATACATATATAAATATTATTCCACATGTTATTTCTATGTATAGCAATACATCTATAACTACTTTATTATGTTATGATTTCTATGTGATACACCTCATGCGGTTCTGCATAATTTCTCTTTAATTTTCAGATTTATTTGCACATGTTTTTAAATTGCTTAATATGTATCTTAGGTTTTATTAGCCGATGCGGCCCATAATAATTTTTATTCATGTTGCTTTATTAATTCAGTGGTTCAAATTTAAAATTTTAAAACTGTTTTAATCAGTAAACAAAAAGCTATTTAGCATACGTACCGTAAGCTATTTGTTCTCCCAGGCTTAGGAAAACGATGCAAGGTGATGTTACGATCATGAGCAGGAGAACATCCACACTTGTAACATTTCCTTTCGTTTTCTTTCATGATGAAAGATAAAATTGAGTCTCTGTCTTTTTAGCACAATGCACAGCACTTGTTTTTGAGTCTCTTTTTCACTGTAAACACTAAAACGGAGGAACGGGATGTTCAACTCAACGTTAGTTATGTAAGAAATAAGTTAAAATTAAAATATAAACTTCATTTGCAACACAAATAAACAAGAACACAACCGCAAGCGCAAGGGATCTGCCATTTCTAATTTTGTTTATTTGCCGTTGCCATAACTATTCTTTTTATTATAGTATGCAGTTTCATATTCATACATTTTGTTACTTCAATAAAGACGTAATAAATATATGTTTAACGAAATATATTATATAATAAAGTATTATAATTATTAAATAAAAAAATGGTTAAAATGATGTGTCATTTAAAATAATATTTCTTTCATGGCAAGATAACATAAAGTGCGAGGGAGATAGATATTAATCCATCTCGCTTCCTTAAAGCCCCCAAGGTCATCTCCCGGTACCAATCTTTTATTAGGAAGTTGACTGGCCCTGCTAGACACCCGCTCATGAGAAGCGCGGATTAGTATACCAGGATAGTGTTACGCGCTTAGGGGTCGTGACAATAAAAATTGCCGATTAAATTATCAAAATTAACACTTTAATCACCGAACACCAATTAAAACTTAAAAACACTGATAGTTGTTCACACTTAACACTTTAGTTCACTTTATTTCACTCCGAAGCCTTCGCTTGTGTCGCCAATTCAATACTGCCCCGACCGCGGCTTGCAGCGACTTTAAATACACATTTTCCACCGAATCATCCAGAATATTTAAGTAAATACGGGCACCGGCTGACCAGGCACAGAAAGTTTGAGTGTGGGGCTTCTAGATAGCTTACTTGTTCAATTCGATATTAGATGGCGTTGTTGGTTGAAAGATTAGTCATGGCATTTTCTGGAAAGCTCTTCTTGCTCTGTCACCCGACACTGGATGGCGCTAGTGCCAGGTACCAGCCGTCAACTTAGGCGAGCAACACTGCCCCCTCCTAAGACATGCTCGTCCCGAGCATTATCGGCCCCATATTAACGCGCCAGGCGATCCGCATGGACGACCTTAGGAGTCCCTCTTGCACCTTTCTGTATCCGGTAGGTTACATCGTTGATTCTGGTCACAATCCAGTACGGGCCATCCCATTTAGCTTGAAGCTTAGGGGATTTCCCTTTGCTCTTGACTGAATTGTGCAACCACACTTGTGAACCTTCGTCGAACCCTTTATTGTTTATTTTGCGGTCATACCGAGTTTTCATCTTTTCAGACATTTGCTGGCTCGATTGTCTGATGTGCTCATAAATGTAATTCATTTTGTTCCGCAAGTCATTTTCATAATCGATTATACTGCGTGGGGCATCAGGTGGTATCCCGGTAACATCCAGAATATTCCAGTAAATACGGGTACAGACCGACCAGGCGCAGAAAGTTTGAGTGTGGAGACTTCTAGAAAGCTTAGTTCCTCAATTAGATACTAGATGGCGCTGTTGGTTGAAAGATTAGTCATGGCATTTTCTGGAAAGCTCTCCTCGCTCTGTTACCCGACATAAGATGGTGCTAGTGCCAGGTACCAGCCGTCAACTTAGCCGTGCAACAATAGTATAAACTCCATAATATTTGATACTCACAGCGCTCGATGCCCGATTCATGTTTGATGACTGACTACAGTGTGTCGAGCTCTTAATAGCGTGCACCTAGCGTTAGTCATAGAGAAAAGGAGCTCGTAGATAAGTAACAGTTGTACGAATCAATAAATCTGCGAGATTAAGCTGCACTTGCCGCGGTCAGTCCATGAATGGGAGAACGTTTTCTTAACATACGTGTATACATATAACAGACTGAGAGGATAAAGAATACATATGTATCAGACACTTGGTGCGCTTTAATATCTTCTGCTTATTTGATTAGTCTCTGTTAAGATCTTTATGTTTTAAAATTTATGCAGCTAGAATGATAATAAGTTTATTATTTATTTATATTTTTCAGGGACAGATGAAAGAGAAAGTAGCCTCATGAAGATGTTAGCCTTCAAATATAGCAATCTAATTTAACTGATTCCTACAAGTTTCCTTACTTAAATTACTAAGTTTACATTCATATTTAACTTGAATGTTAAAATAAACTTCTGTAATGTATTAAATCTTAAATTGGGTACATATTTTTAATTATTAAAAGTGATACTTAAACTATGAAAAATAGCGCAGCCATCATGTACTCCGTGTTCCCGTTTTTTTGTTTCATCAGCAAAACATTTTATAAAATATAAATAGGTGTTTACTTAATTATCTCCCTATTTATATTTTATTATCAATATCTTTAAAT
Source organism: Parnassius smintheus behrii (assembly GCA_036936625.1). Taxonomy (NCBI): domain Eukaryota; kingdom Metazoa; phylum Arthropoda; class Insecta; order Lepidoptera; family Papilionidae; genus Parnassius; species Parnassius smintheus. The sequence continues at coordinate 48,913,340 of JAUPFT010000003.1, forward strand.
GAAATTTCGAGAAACTGTGCATGACAATAAATATTTGTTTCTGAAGGTCATAAGCTCAAAAATACAATTTTTTGAACTAATTCAGGAGGAAAACTGTTCAAGTTTATTTGGTAGACTCACCTCTTCAGAGATTAGTGGGATTTTGTATATTTTGAATGAAAATCCAACAAAACGTAGGTAGGTGCTGCTTATTTTTGGGAATATGTCATGAGAATATTTTTAATTATTTTAGAATATCATGTTAAAAATTCAATTAAAGTTTGATGTTTTTCACTTTCATGCACTATAATGGTTTTTTAATCTTTTTCCGCTTTATTAACAATCATTTTTCGATAGTCCTTGTAATAAAAATGTACATCGGTAGCTAGCGCATGGAATAATCTAGCTGATGGTTATATATTAGATAAATACCTACAGACAAATTCAAGCAAGAAAGTCGAACGTAGACCGTAGAACGTAGTCCTCTACGGGCTTATATGCTCTTAGAAGACATTCCTCTAATGCGAATGTTTGGTCATAATGTTTCTTTCACCGCTAAGAAGGTATCAAATCAGCACGTTAATTGAAATCAATAATTTCATAAGTGTTATTCAGTAAATTACACTTCTATAACAGGCAAAGCGGCGCTTCAAAATTAAGGTACGATTTTAAGTTTAATATACTAACGCGAATTTTTCCTGAAATCCGTGAAAAAACTACAGTAGAAAAACATTACATTATAATATATTCAAAAGAATCAACAGGCTTATAAATATGTCTTCAATAAGAAAAGTCCTATTCGTATATTAATCCTAAAACCATGCGAATCCTATCCGAAATCTTACAGAATTATTTTAGAAATAATACATACTTTCGTTGTTTGATTGGCCGCATACAATTTATAATGGATTAATTTGTGTGTGATTTATTATGTAAACATATTTTAACATTAACATTTATAACTAAGATTTTATATTTGGCACTTCCAGTATAATAGATATAAACATTTATTAATTATCAAATTACACAACATTAGGAGAATTATCATCCTGCTTTATAAGTTAAAATTTAATTTGATTTTAACTCATATTTCCTTGCTTACAAACAGGAGTTATCGATGCGAGCTGATAAATCTTTAAAACTTCGCTGTCTCTGGAAAATTTACGGAGCGATACCCGAGAGCATCTTAAATGATAAATTACAGAAGTTGCCAGATTCAATACACTTCATTATCTCCCCTTGTTTTGTTTATAATGATGAAACTTCTCGATGAATCATGGTTTTATAGAAAATATGAAAGGAAGATATCTGGTATAAGTTAAGTATAAGTTTAATAACAATTGTCTGCTGAGTAATAACTTACTTCACTATTTGTTCCCTAATATCGAGTTACTTATGAAAACGTTTGCAAACGTCGTAATAAGGTCTCCATTATTGTCTTAGTAACAAAATTCGGCAGCGGTACTTCCTTTTCTCTCAAGCAGGTGTTAAAATTCAATGGCATATACTGTAGCTTATACAAATGTAATTAACGCCGTTTCATTTTGACATCTAGATCGATTGTGGAGGTGTCTATTAGTACTAAGTTTTTTGATTCTGTTATTGTCAGTTACATTGCAAATTATTCTATTTTATACGTCGGAAAGAAGTAAACAATGTATTTATATAGAATCATAGTGAAATATGATATATAGCATTATCTAGAATTTTCTATATTCGCCACGATTATGATCTAGTTATGCCTGATGTATCAAATTACATCTTTTTCGGCCAGCCTGCCGTGTGGAAGCAGCATAAGAGTATCCGTCAATGTATTTTGTTTCGTGAGTATTATAAGACACGACTACGGAAAATACTATAAAGATCTTAAAACTTCCGGTAGATGGCGGTTAACCCATTTTCTTAAATATTCGGACCGATGATGGGGAGCAACATCAATGGTGCGAAATTTCTGTTTTTGGGACATAACTTCACCCTGACTTACAATTCTCTGCAGTTGGATAGGTAGTCGAATTTCGGGAACGTCGAAAGGGGTTTTTAAAATCTGAAATACAATTGTATTATATAGATTACTACGTCTCACCGATGTGGAGGTGGATTCTATAATGAATAATATTCAAAGAGTCCGTTCGTGCGCAGACATTCGACTCATCAACTAAGTACTAGGAACTTATACAAAATGCTGATGTGTTAGTTTTATTGCTTAGTCTAAATAAAACAATATTATATATTTTAATATTCTAGTCCCAAACAGACGGACGGGGTGTATACATAACTCCTCCTTCCCAAAATTATCGGTAATATCATTATTGGATGTAAGGCATATATTTTTTTTTCTTAAGTATATTAAAACAATAAGAAACTTAAGGTTAGAAAATTTAAAATTACAAATATTAGAACACTGAAGTTAGAGTCTTTTTTAAAAGCTCTTGAATCTGTGCTGTTATTTGACTGTTTTAAATCATTTGACATAAACTTCAATTCGTCCAAGTTGACACCATTCGTGATAATTACGCTTGTACTTGTTACATTGGCAGGTTAACAAAAATGAGGTAGATTGATGACTGGAACTGGTAGCACTGCTTCACATTCTGTGTAAACACTGTGGTGATGAATGTAAGTAACATAAATCTCACCAATAATTATTATTACTTGATTGTTTTGCTAATTTAATGATTATACACTTTATAAACTGAAAGCATGTCTAATAGTCAGAATTTAATAAAAAATCAAACTATTGTGAAGCACAAACACAAATTAATACCAAAAAATTCACGGAAATTAGCAAATTTTACTACTCTAAAGAGAAGTAGTAAGAATGTTTTAACAGTAAAAGAAAGAAGTTAACACGAAATTTACACCTCAAAAACGAATTAAACCATTCTTTTGCTCTTCGCGACTAACGTTATTTCGAAGCCACTAGCAAAAACTTTGTTACCAATTTTAAATTGGTATTTCTTAGCGCAACGACGAGAGGTTACTAAGTAATATATGGATAGGAGTCATAATTTTCCTTCAGAAATTTGTAAATAAATTGACTGTTTAGGGAATAAAGTTTAAAATTTTAGTAACTTTAGTGACTTCTTAGAATGAAGAACACAAGGGTTAGTGAATTTATTTAAATATTTATATAGTTTGTATATAGTGCCGATAGAAATTAATTATTACGAAAAAACTTCAGTTGTTGAATTGAGACAATGACAATAAAGTATTGGTGTTATTGTCATACTAATGCAGTGTGGCACAAGCGTAAGTAAATCCACCATCCTTTTTATCCACTGAGATCCGTAAGAGGCGTTTTAGGAAAATTTATCAAAGAACTTAGGGCCTTTGAGAGATGACGGTAAATTATCTTAGTGTAAAATAATTAGGCTATAATATAAAAGAGCAACAACGTCTAAGATCCACAACACGCTAATGCGATCGCCAATTTATCTATCGAACGTTATGGCAGTGAACCAGTGTCAATAATCAGCAGTGGACCGTTACGGGCAAATAAAGTTTTTTTTTTTATATAGAATAAGTGTGACCAACAAATCATCTTATGGCAAGTGCATTCCGTGTCCCATAGAAATCTACATCTATCATCGATAAAAACCCTTCAATCCCCTCAAAATTCCCATGCAGTCTCATGCACCTGGGAAATTCCGAGCGGTCGTATTCGACCTGACCCACGCACAGTAATTTAAACCATTAAAACTTATATTTAGAGACTATTTTTCTACGAAGAGGTGTGGCATTATAAAATCTATACAAAATTCTTTATCTATTTGTGGTATAAAAAAGTCAATTTTTACTTAATTAAAAAAAGATTTTATTATATTTTGATAACAAAAAAAAGAACATACGAAGCGGATGTCGGCAGCGTGAATATCACAATTATTTCAATATATTGAAGCGACAGTAACCTAATGGCAGGGCGCGGACCGCGAACTCAAAAAGGTCGTGGGTTCCAATCCGCCATTCGGCTACTGGCATGAACTACTCGTAACACAAGCAATTTAAGCTTACCACGAGGGGTTAAGGGGAATATTAGTAATGTTTATAGCATTGTTAATATTCTTTTTTTTTAAATATTCAAAATTGCTTATGTACGTAAAACAATAAATACAGTGAATATATCACACAAAAACTTTCATAACCTACAATTTTATAATAAAATACTACACTAAAACACTAATAAAACACTAAAAAAATCCAAAAATCAACACAATGACATTCACACGAAAATGGCGTACGAAATGAACGTAGATTATAAATAAATATCCATAGACTACCTCCAGGATACAGGGCTCATCACTGGTTAGTATAAAGGTTTCAAAAATAGATGGCTTGCTGATCTTGTTACCGCAGAAGTTGGGCAGTGTCGTCTTTGCTTTGTAAAAAAAAATACAGTTTTCTGCTTTAATTTGATGAACCTTAACGTCTTCAATCATAATAGAGTGTTGCATGCAACAAGTAAGGTTATTCTCAAATTTCATCAACTGTTCTATGCAGTTAAATCCAGGGTAGAGAGCTATATTTTCTTCGGTACACAGGAAATCATTACCAGCAGCAAGGGGGAGACAGGGTTTCGTAACTGGTAAGTATTTCATCCCTTTCACTAGGAGGTAAGGATATTTTAGGAAGATGGTAATTGTTTCGTTTACAAATTCGAGAATATGTACGGAAATACGAAAATATGTACGGAAACCTTTAAATAATTGTAGGTATCGTAATTAGTTAACTGAATCTCCATTATAAATGCTATCTGGTTTTTCTTAAGGTAAGATTTTCTCTTATGGTTTGTTTTTATTTTACCAAGTTAGTTTCGGTTTGGTAGGTACACTAAAATTTCTGTGTTGGATATTACTTAAATGATCTGAGAGATCTGTGGAATTTACAATAGATTGACAAAGTATAAGTAAGTACTCTACTAAAAGCTAGGGCAAACTTTATTTCATTTAATTTAACAAATTTTGTTCGAAAATTACTTATAAATTGTTTTGTATGTATATACATTTGTATACCTATGTATTACAATGCGTGGCTGTGCCCACGCGCCCTCTGTTAATAAACCAGTGCATAACAAGCTACCGGCCGTTTAACTCGCTCCCAGACCGTATACATAACATTGGCGACGAGTACCCGCGTAAAAAGTAATTACAAATGGCTAATTCACATTTTGGAATATTATCCAGTTTTAACCACGATATACAGGAGTGGAAAACTTATAAAAGCCGAATAAGTCAGTGGTTCTTGGCAAATGAAATTAATAATACGACGGATCCGAGCGGGAAAAAGAGAAGAGCAATTTTGCTAAGTGCACTCTCGGAGGGTACCTATAGGCTCGCTGAGAATTTAACCTTACCCAAGGGTGTGCAGGAGGTGCCCTACGAAGACATCCTACGAATCCTCGACATCCATTTTAACCCGAAGATTGTCGGTTTCACGGAACGACACAACTTCTATGCAGCATCGCAGCAACCCGGTGAAACACATTCACAGTGGGCCGCGAGACTGCGCGGTCTTACGTCACGCTGCGCTTTCCATGATATCGAAGAGGCCCCACGAGACCGGTTCATTATGGGAATGATGCCTAGTCTTGAGAAAGAGAAACTTTACGCCCAAGATATTACCAATCTAACTCTCACGAAAGCTGTAGAATTTGCTGAAAACGTCCGTTGTGCGAAATCAGCTGCAATCGCTAGTGCCAGTACGTCCGCAGCTTCTACTGGCGCTTTGTACAAGATTAGACCAAGAGATAAAGGTGCAAGAAGTGTAAAAAGTGATCTTTCGGTAAAACAAAAGTGTAAAGTGTGTGGTTATACGAACCACAAGGCTTCGGAGTGCCGGTATGCGGATTTCGTATGTAGGAAGTGTAACGTCGTAGGCCATCTACGTAGAATGTGTATGTCAAATAAAGTTAACTACGTAGATAATGGAGCCGGAGACGAAGACATCGGTGATGATGGTAAGGTATTTAAAATTCGTTCCTTGCGGGGTGAACCGATGGTCGAGACCGTGTTTATTCGTGGAACGGCGTTTAAGTTTGAAATAGATAGCGGTTCCGCCGTAACTGTGATACCGGAAAAATTATATAAATCTCATTTTAAAGATATTCCATTGATCGTTCCGCATAAAAGGTTGATGAGCTACACGGGTGATAGCATAACATGTGTAGGCACAATTCGGTTGCCCGTGTACTATACTAACCGCTCACACACGCTCGACGTGTACGTCGTCCGGGACGGCGGGCCGCCGCTCCTCGGTAGGGACTTTATATCTACATTCCAATTAGAGTTATCATCAGTTTTATCAACGGTGAATTACTGTCAGGGTACCCTTCCCTCCGTGGAAGAACTGCAATGTCAATTTCCAGTTCTTTTTTCGGATAAATTAGGTCGTTTTACTAAACATAAGGTGCACTTACAGTTAAAAGATAATGCAAAACCAGTTTTCTTTAAAGCGAGACCGATTGCATTTGCCCTAAGGAATAAGATAAACAGTGAACTAGATAGAATGGTTGAGTTAGGGGTATTAAAACCGGTTGACCACGCAGACTACGCGTCCCCTATAGCCCCTGTTTTAAAAAGAAATGGCACTATTCGCTTGTGTGCGGATTACTCGGTTAGTATTAATAGGCAATTAATTATCGACCAGTATCCTCTGCCAACTGCCAAGGAATTGTTTGCAAAGCTTTATGGTGGAAAAAAATTCACCAAATTAGACTTATCTATGGCTTATAACCAATTTGAGCTGGATGACGAGTCACAAAGGTACACTGTAATTAATACTCATCGTGGATTATACAAGTATACTAGGCTAGTCTTTGGGCTTGCTCCAGCGCCAGCAATTTTTCAGCCAGGCCTAGTTGGTGGACAGGAGGGCGTACTATGTTTGTTGAATGACGTGCTCATTACGGGGCGTGACGACGCCGAACACGCTGCATGCCTTCGGGCGGTGTTGCAGACATTACAAGAAGCAGGATTGACCTTGCAAAGGGAGCAGTGCGAGTTCTATAAAGATGAGGTTAACTACTTGGGTTATGTTATCAATAAAAATGGGTTGAAAAAGTCTCCAGATAAAATTAAAGCAATAGTAGACTCCCCTGCCCCATCAAATATAAGCCAACTGCAATCGTTTTCGGGCCTAGTAAATTATTATAGAAACTTTGTACCAAGTGCAGCGTCTGTTTTGAGCCCACTTTATAATCTGCTAAAAAAGGGGGTAAAATGGTCGTGGGGTCTAGATCATCAAGAGGCATTCACTAAAATAAAACTGGTATTAGCTTCAGACCGGGTACTCGCCCACTTCAACCCCGAAGCAAGGCTAATCCTAACTGTAGACGCGTCTCCAGTTGGCTTGGGTGCGATACTGTCGCAAGTAAGTTCCGACGGGCAAGAAAGACCGATTTCGTTTGCATCGCGAACCCTAAATACCGCAGAGAAACGATATTCACAAATACAGAAAGAAGCGACCGCAATTATATTTGGAGTTCGGCGCTTCCATCAGTATTTGTACGGTAGAACAAATCCGTTCGTATTAAGAACAGATCATAAGCCACTAATTTCGATATTCGGGCCGTACAAAGGCATTCCGGAAGTATCGACGAATCCACTACAGAGGTACGCAATGTTTCTAAGCGCGTATAACTATACGATCGAGTATATACGAAGCGCTGATAACAGCGCCGACTATTTGCCTCGCTCAAGTATTTCGGAAGCGAGGCGCGCGCCCAACACGGGTGCAGGCGCACTCGATAGGTGCACTGCGGACGACTTCACTTCGAGCGACCGCGCGGCTTACGTGTGTTTTGTGGTCGACACGAGTTTACCGATTACGGTTTCGGAACTACGAGATGAAACAAAAAGGGACAAAATTTTATCTAAAGTAAAAGAATATGTTAAACACGGTTGGCCTAAGAAAATAACTGATTTGTACCTTAAGCCTTACTTTTCATGTAGAACGCAATTCTCGGTTGAAAATGTATGCTTAATGAGAGGTCATAAGGTCGTGATTCCCGAGACGTTGCGTAAAAGGGTGTTAGCTGAGTTACACAAAACACATCTGGGTATCGTAAAAACCAAGGCCGAAGTTCGATCCACATTTTGGTTTCCGGGTGTGGATGAGGCCGTAGAACATATGTATGATAGGGACATGTGAGGTATGCATCAACCTGCGGCCATCCCATCCGCGCGCGCCGCCGGCCCCCTGGCCTCGGGCACACCGCCCTTTCACCCGCGTACATATGGATTTCCTGGGTCCCATAGCCGGTCGAATGTATCTAGTGGTCATTGATTCGTACTCTAAATGACCGGAGATATACAATACAGTTAGTTCTACTTCCTCCGATACAGTCATTGAAAAGATGTACGAATTCATGTCTAGGTTCGGCATACCGCAAACGATTGTAAGTGACAATGGAACAGCGTTTACTTCACAAGAATTTTAACGTTTCTGTGAAATAAACGGGATATCACACGTTGCGTCCCCACCGTATCACCCGGCAAGTAACGGTCAAGCCGAAAGTTATGTAAAAATAGTCAAAAAGGGTATAAAATCAAGTATTATGTCTAGCAGCAACACAAAACAATCAAAAAACAATTTATTAAAGTTTTTGTTTGATTACCGGAATTCAAAGCACTCGACCACCGGCATGTCACCCGCCGAGTTGATTTTCGGGCGAAAGCTAAACTCGCGCTTAGACAGAATGGTACCTACGTCATCGCTGTCTACGTCTGCGGCTTCATCCGATTTAATAAATGCGCAAAAATGTTCACAGAAGGAAGAACCAGTACGTATTAAACAAATGCTACCTGGAACTTTCGTTTTATGTAAAAAATATGTAAATAATAAGTTTAAATGGTGTAAGGGAACGATAACAAAAAGAATTGGCAAAGTTATCTACTTAGTAAAAGATTGGGACACGCAAATATGTTATCGAAAGCATAAAAATCAATTAATTTTATATAAAGCTCAAAGTAATGACTGTAACGCATGGGACGTAGACGCTTACGAGAAAGGGAACAATTGCGACACCGGAAACACTTTTACACCACCGCCATCGCTGCCGACATCACCATCACCATCACCATCATCATCGTCACCACTTCATCCGGCGTATACCAAAGACCCCGGCCTAGTTACCACGGCAGAACGAGAAGGTTCGCCACGTCGTGGGGAAAGTGATGAAGTAGAGAACCCTGTGCCGCCTCGGTCGGAGGAGGACGACGAGTTCCACGAAGCAGAAGCAGATTTTAATGATGGTCGAATCGAAGCCACTAGAAATAGACTGCGCCCCCGTCCCAAGGTTGATTACAAGCGTTTCTTTTAGGTTATAGTTGTCGTCTTTTATTATAATTTATTTTATTCTTGTATTCTAAAATAGGGTGGGGAATTGTTATGTATGTATATACATTTGTATACCTATGTATTACAATGCGTGGATGTGCCCACGCGCCCTCTGTTAATAAACCAGTGCATAGCAAGTTACCGGCCGTTTAACTCGCTCCCAGACCGTATACATAACATAAATAAATAAAATAATCCAAGAACCAATTTAGAGAAAACCCAGTTACTTACGCGGAAAAAGAATCGGGTATTCTTATAATTTTGTTTGGGGTTATATTGATTTAATGAAAATAAAGTTCTTAAACCACTAAACCACATATTGCTCGCCAGTGTCCATCATTCCCGTATTCACATTCCTTCCTCACGCAATAAAGGGGGAGGGGGATCTAAACTATGGTGCCAGTTTATCGGCCAATGGAAAGGGCGCCCAAACGAGATGAGGTGGTAAGATGACCGACCCAATAAAGGAGCGCCGCAGCCTTCAAGCTCCCTCTTCCAACTCACCACCAGAACGGAAACGTCATCCGCGGCATCGGAACACCAACCCGGTAAGTGCGTTTCCCCTTTTATTTTATTTTGCTTACTTGAGCCTTTTTTGTTTTATTTGTTCTCTCGTCACCTTTTCTCTCCTACCGGCTCAAGTAGACCTTCCTGTCGACCCTGGTGAAGCAATATATTTGGATGAGCGAGTGCATTGTCCAAGGCTGTCGCGTGCCACGTCAGCCATCTTGTTTTAAGGTACCGGGAAACCGCACGTATAGTCCATCTAGTAACATCACTTATAATAAGGTCAAGGTCCGACCTGGGAATCAAACTCAGTAACCACTAGGCCTGTCGCTCAACCACCAGTTATTTTCTCTTGTTGCTAGTTAATATAGCATTGTATCTATACTTTATATTTGGGCATCTAGCGTAACGAAATTATTATTTACAGTTTCAATGGCATTAATAAAGCTGTCTAACATTTTAGAGACTAAGGTGAGTTTTCCAGACACGATAATTTGGTTGTGACCGAACTCCGAGATAATCGTACTTTAGAGCATCTTTATGATCGAGGTTTCCCGTAATAATTTTAGAACAGAACCTAATGGATTTATGATCCCTCTCTTAAATCGTTGCGGCATAAGTTGTTGAAGTTTTTGAACGGTAATATACTCTACATGGGTTGTAACACTTATAAATTTGCGAGGGTATGGTTCTTTTACTTCAATAAGGTTACTGAGTTTATGATATTTAGCAATGATTAGATGAGGTCATCATAAATATTTTCCAAATTTAAAATCTTTGTTAGAGTCCAGTGATCTGTTTGGGCTTATGCTAGTCTTTGTTTTACCGGAAGTACCCCTGAAGTCTCCTTAAGTGACTACCGATGAAAGGCCAGGATCGGCTTCGCTATCATCACTATGCACCACCTGTGGAGGGCGTTTGATATTTTAGTCTTTCTTACACCTACTTGTATTGACACTACATTTCTTTCGGCTTTGCCTACTACTTTAACCTTAATATATCTCGGCTTGTCCTTGTTTTTTTCTTTTGTTGGTATCCTTAGCAAATATATTCTTATGAAACGGAAATGGTATCTTCACCCCTTCGCTTTTCCTTAATTTTTTCTTTAATTACTACCATATTTTCTGCTAAATGATTGTATAAGAATTTTGTTCGCTTTGCATAGTCTCTTTCTAAGTATTGTAAATACTGCTTATTAATTTCTGTATTAAATTGGCTACCCGTAGCGATATGTCCGAAAACTACCTTAAAAGTTGTAAGCTCTATTACCGAATGAATAGTATTATTGTATGCTAATATGGAATACGTCATAACTGATGCCGCATCAGTAGTTTTTCTTTCGCATTTTGCAAATTTATACATTTCTATAATCTGAAATCTATAAAATGAATTATAGATTCAAATTGTCGCTTCACGACAACATCTGGCCGCCGAGCTGCAGCATGTCAAGCAAGTGTTGCAAGACAACAAGCTTCGGATCCCGCCCCTACGTCACAGTGACCGAGTGAAGCCAGCCACATTCGAGCGTGTGCCTGCTGTACTACCATATGTCACAGGAGTCACAGACAAGGTTGGCTACATCTTGAAGCGAGCTTCCATTAAAACATACGACAAGCTGCCGAAGAAGATACGTCAATTTTTACCATCCGTCAAATGTAATATACCTCTACAAGATGCAGGAGTGTACAAGTAAGATTGTGAATGTGGTCTCTCTTACATAGGTCAAACAAAAAGATCCATAAAAACCCGCGTGAAAGAACATATAGCCGACGTGAAGCACCGACGCTCCGGGAAGTCTGCAGTCTCTGAACATGTTCAAGATCGTCCCCACCATTACATCAGATTTGATAAACCACAAATCCTCGCAAAAGAACACCGATTCCTTCCAAGGATGATACGCGAGGCTATTGAAATAAAAAAATCCTTATTTCAATAGAGAAGATGGTTGGGTGCTACCATCTGCTTGGGATCCAATAATTACCAAAATTAAACCCAAACCCAAGCATACCACTGCAAGACTTCAAGATACTGTAAGTTCGTTTTGCGTAAATCGGACCAAAAATTAATATTCAAAAACTGAAGGTAGCCGGGCTAACAATGACATTGGGACGTCAAACATCTCTGTGCCCCCCGTCACCATGGTTGCTGTAAAGCACCCGAAACGTTGGGAATTAAAAATAAGTAAAATCAGTTAAATAAACGCGATATAACCCGTAAATTTAGTTTCATTTAATATTATTTACTTGATTTGATAATTAATTTATTATGCCACAGTGTCAGAAAAAATATAAGTAAGTTTTATTACATCGAGTAAGATTATTATTATAGGTCAATGTCATATATTAATTATTATTCTTACGTCAATAATTATATAATATTACGTATCCAATTGTCATTAATTTCTTTCTATTTTACATCAAATTTATTAATTAATTAAATACATAAGTCATATTTTATATAAAATAATATCAAAAACATTATATATATATATATCCGCATAACACTTACCAATGTAAAAATATTATAGTAATGTGGTTAAAAAAACAAACTTATTATGATACAGAAAAATTATTTGCGACAGTTAAGTAAATAAATTATAAATGACTTACACATTTATTAACCGTACCAAGAGACACTCTTAGCGCATGACGATACGTAATCTGTAAAGAAATGTAAGAAAGCAATACCTGTGATTTCGTTTTGATGCTAACATAATACTTGAGGTCAATAAACTTTTTTCTGCCTGCCCTAGACACGTACTATTGGAATTATATTATTTAGCTTCTTCGAAGTCGGCTTTTAATTTTTATTAAAAACTTAATTTTAAAATTATCAAACGGCGAGCAGTTAATATTTTTTTTATTTTATATAGATTAGTTTTTGAATTCTCGGACCAGAGCTTTTGTATTTGTTTATTTTCCATCAAATAAAATCCTACTTACGATCATTTTAGTATGACGAACGATATACCAAATTATATTTATTAATTTTTATTAAATTTTATGTCGATTTCATTTTACGAAATAATTCCTTTTATGCTCAGCAGTCTATAATCCAACATTCTGTATAAAACTAATTGGAATATATTTTAAGCGTAATTTTTTATAGATGTATTAAAAATTGAAAAAACTATATGCATAGATACTAATTAGCTATTAAATCCTGACAAAGCAATAAACTATTTAGAATATCTAAAACTAGGTGAAATACATTTGGCCCAGGCATCCTAAAGTCAGGGTGACTAATCACTTTATTTTTGATTTTTCTCTCTATTTATAAAGCGATCAAATATTAACATTGGATACTAAATATTACCAATTAGGTACAAAATTTTTGTATAAATGTCTAATAAATTGCTTTCATGGTCTACAAGTTCAAGTTCAGTAAGTACAACTTTTGAAGTAGAACATATTTAATAAAAAAGAATCACTAAAATCGGTTCTACGGTTTCCAAGCAATCAGTGAACTTTAAAAAACATCTGTAAGAATCCCTAGAACCAAAGAGATTTTAAATATATATACTATAATTAAAATTAATTTTAATTATTTGCCTAGAACTTACTTTCCTTTTCGTAATCCTTTTCGTAAAGTATTCGATTGTATGTTATAGGATTTCATATAATATGCTCTTATTTCAAAAAGCTAGCATGATTTTTATCTGTTGTCTTAACTTATTATTTATACCAAGCATATTGTAAAATAAAAATAATTAGTTGACTATTCGTAATCAATTGCCTGGTCGTAAACGCGTCTGCTGATCTTGCCATCTTACACATACACAATTACACACATATCTTACGTTGGTACAAAATCAGTTACTGGGACTTCTGTCAAGAAATAATCAGTAACAGTCTGAAGTAAGGAAGTTGAACGTGTTTTACTCCGGTGCCACGGAAAACAAGTAAAGCAGTTGCTCCTGCACCAGATTTCGCTTCGGTCTTGTCAGAGTATCTACTATCAGTATGTACAACAGTACTATCGAGCTAGGAGAGTGAGGGAGCAAAGAGCGCACTTGCTCATATACACATATACTTATAATCCTGCCCTGTGCAGATAGCTAGACTTCACTGAATTTGGCCGTCGTAACTAAAATTCATTCCGAAGGACATTATTAAAAATTATTTTTAACTTAAAGGTTTACTCCAGGTTTATAAGCCGATTTTAATAATTAACTAAATAAACGATATTAAATACAAAACTACTTGAATCCTGGTAGATCAAATTTAATACTCAACGAGCATGCAAATTAATAAAATGTTATGTATTCAAATTTCGAATCTTTAATATTGAATGTCAAAAGTTATATACCGATTGTCAACACGACAGAACAAACGTAAGTGCAAAAGTAGGTACGTAAATACATGCCTTCAATAAAGCTCGCGAACATATTTGCTCAGTTCCAATGCGCCGTTGAAACTTTAGTTCGGTTTTGTTGGGTTGATTTTGCAAATAACCTACGAAACATATGTGTTTTAATTCCCTGTAATATTACCCTTGTTCTAAAATTCATTGCACTATATTTCAATTATATTTAACTAACGTTTTAAACTTCTATGAATTTGTATATTTATATTTAATTTATGCGCTATAACTTGTATATAATATTAATATTACCTCAATTATAGAATATGAACTCAATTATAATAATAATTGCAAGTCATTAAGCTCAAACAAAAGACAATCGATTGGGAAGGAAAAGTGGCTGCCTCGAAGCGGTAATTGAAGGGTAGGACAATCCTCCGCCTCTGGTGTGGTACCTTTAATATACAGAGAAGATATGAGATTCAGAGGCGTATTTGGTGCTCATGTTTGAATTAGGTTTATGCTTATTAATGGATGTATTCTCTAGTGGTATAACCGCAGGAGCTTTATATTCTGAGAATGAAGATGCTTCAACTAACAGAAACTGAATGATTTTATTGATGTACACCTGAACGAATTTCGTTAGAATTTTCAACATGTTCAAACTATATTTCCGAAAAGTATGTTTACTGTTAAATCAAATAAATAATTTAAGATATTAAAAAAATCACGTGACTTTGAGCACGCCATTTTAGCTTCTGGTTTGTGATGTTATTATGTTAAAACGTATTCACTATAGTAGTATCAACAGCTTCTTTTTGATTGCGGTTACGATGACTAGCTGACTAGATAGCGCGATGGCCAGAAACGACCAACGGCGTTACCTTATTTTCCAGGCATGAGGGTAAAATACAGAAAATTTATCAACGTGATAGAGCAACGCTGCAGCTATATTATGGTAGTACCATGAATGGGTCGTCTCGACCGGAGTATAACTACGCTATCACGGAATACTAGTGTAAAATAGCAGATTAATGCTATTGTGTTTCGTATGATAGTGTAGAGAACCGAAGACCCTTTTTACTGGAAACGAGACATTTTAGTCCTTAGAGGAGACAACGGATCTTCATTTTTCTCAATTCTTCTTGTATAAATGTAGAGGTCTTTAGACCATAGTATCTACTTGCCATCAGGTGGACTGTGTGCTCGTTTTTCATCCTTATTCTATTAAAAAAAACTTCTTGTCTCTGGGCTGCTACTGAAGCCAATGCATGTATTGGGTTTGCAAATGTGGTTCTTTTAATAGTTATACGATGAAACAAATTCAATAAAAGCGTACAATTAGTGAATTTCAATAAACTTAAAATGTAAAAATGTTTTAAAATGGCTGAAACGAGTAACTTTTGCAGATATAAAAGATGTGGGAGCTATGACAAAATATATATATCATTATATGTAGCGATAAGCCATGCATATTTTATAAAAATTTTGCCGTGATAGAATTACTGACTTTTGTATTCGATTGACTGATATTACTTACTTTTGCAAAAATAAAACTTTTTATAAAAATAGTGATATTTATATTAGAATAAAAATAGGAAATTCTAGTTCAGTTGAACTTTTCGTTTCACTTGCCCCATCGCCAAAGCTAAGACAGAAAAACATACTTTACATCGAAATTGATGTGATTTCCGCTATGGAGTATTATGAAATCTAGTCACTTTTTTACATGATAGTTACTTCTTAATATATTTTTTTAGACTGGTTCGTGCAGGATGTGATTATCACTACTTGCTTACGATCATATCTGATAAATCCAAAAAACCCAATAACCCAATATAAAAACTTTGAGACCTCAATAAGCAATCTTTTCTTCTATCGAACAATCTGTAAAACAATGAACAATGCGTAAAAAGCTGAAAAAATATAAGATGCTAGTTACTAAATCCCGATAAAAAGATAAAGTATTATGAATATCTAGAACTACGTAATATAAATTCAATTCAAACGACCAGACATCATAATGAACGACCACTGCCTTCAGTAGAGAAAAAGTTTACTGAATAGTAGCAGACAAATCATTTATATATAAAGAAAGTGAGGGTATTGTGAGCAAGTCTGTTGAGCAAACTGTAAAAATGGCTTGTGTTAAGCTCGAACTTTTTATTCTTGTATATGTTTACAGACCCAAATGTGCTACTTACGACTATTTTGAAAAGATTGTGGAGCAATTTTTGCTCAAACTTTGTAAATAGAACAAGACCGTTGTAATACATTGGGACTTTAACATCAATCTCCTTCAAACTTCTTGCATTTGTATTAAGTTTAGCTCATTGTTTAAATCGTATAATATTGTTAACATATTCTTAGAACCAACACGTATTACTAGGCCATGTATAGATAACATTTTACAGATATTAAGCCCTTGCGTAAATTAATCATCCAAAATTTAAGTTCGCATCACTGGACAGTTGGTCTCATTCACTTACATACGCAAAAAAGCAGTCAAATGTGAACATTTTATTTGTTCTTATAAATAAACATCGGTTTGTATGTAAAATAAAAAAGCATATTCTTTGTACATAAGAAAATTCAGAGGCTGCTTTAGGTATATTTTGCGACTTTTATAAGACCATCAACCACACGGTCGACATAAGATGTTAATCAGAGAGCTACAGTTCCTTGGTATGAAGAACATAGCGTTTGAACTTATTATTTCATATTTAAGTAATAGAACGCAGAAAGTTATTATCAATGGTGAAATTCTCCCGGGCTACCTGCACTAATGGATGTATCTTAAGTGTCAATTCTCGACTAATTCCTATTTCTAGTCTATATTAATGAATTACATTCCCTTTTCAGGGATAATCGTGGTATAGTATTATTTGCTTATGACACTTCCCTTATCCTATGCCTTTAAACGAGCACTTCTTATATATATATATATATATATATATATATATATATATATATATATATATATATATATATATATATATATATATATATATATAATCGGAATCTCGGAAACGGCTCCAAAGATTTTAATAAAATTTAGTATCCGGGGAGTTTCGGGGGCAAAAAATCGATGTAGCTATGATTTATTTTTAGAAAATGTCTTTTTGGCCGTGTTTTCAGAAAAAAAGGTAAATTTTGACACTCTGTTAACGATCGTAATAGCTCAAGTGGATATCGAGCGGTCGCAAAATCTTAATGCCTTGGTTCGCGTCCTGTTTTCAGTCCAATTTTTTTCCTTTTTTCCCTTCTTTTGTAAGAAAATCTATTATTTAAAGCCCTGTTTTTTAGTATTTTTTAAAAATACGAAAAATTTTATTAAACTAATGGTACTCATGATTTTTTATACAAATAATCAGTTCAGTTTTTCTATTATTTCAATAAGATCAACAAATATTATTCCTCAGTATGTAATTTGTATCTAAATGTAATTTCCAAAAAAAAACCGAGCAAAGCTCGGTCATCCGGGTACTTATTAACCCTTAACCACCTAGCGTCGGTCACAGTGACTCCAGGCGATATATTTTTTCAAATATTTCCGTTATTACACGGGCCACGCGCCTGTGATTCTGTGTACTTTTTCCCCGCCCTCTCCAGTTTTCGCCCTGCACTCGACCAAGCAACACGTGAGCTCAATAAAAAAATACAGGTAAATATATTTCGCATGGTGACCGACTTTAGGTTGTTACGTTACTTTTAGTGCTAACATTTTCGTGTTGTTTTTTAGGTTTATCATGTCTGAACGTGATCAAAATATTATTAGATGGTAAGAAGAGTGTGAATTAGATTCCGAGGATGAAAGGGACGTGCCGGAATTACCAAATAAAGAATGCAGTGATGTAGAAAAATGTACCATTTGACCACGTCATTGATGGTGAGTGTCAATCAGACTCTGAAATTGATGTTGAAGAGTTAAATGAATATGACGATACAAATGATCTGCCAGTTGATGATGCATCTTCCGATTATGATGTTCTATGGTCAAGATACCGGAACTATTTCGGGAAAAATCGGTTCCGTTGGTCATCTCAACCTCCAGTTTCGCGATCAAGGACTTTGCAACACAACATCGTTCAGCAACCTCCAGGATTGAAAAGGAACTTCGGAGATGTTTTGAACAATAATACAACATCATCCAATTTATGGCAATTGTTTTTTACTGATGATATGTTAGAAGAAATTGTAAAGCATACTAACAAAAAAATTAGAAAGATAAGACCTAACTATCAAAACCAGACATGTGTTCAAGACCTTGACGTAATTGAGCTGAAGACTTTTATCGGTATGTTATACCATACCTCAATTTTCAAAGAGAACCACACACATTACACATGTTGGTACAGCACAGATGGTACAGGAAGAGAGACTTATCGTTGTACTATGAGCAAAAACAGATTCGAAACATTGCTGAATTGCCTTCGTTTTGATGATGCAGCACCAGAGATGAACGCCGTAGCACTGATAAAGCTGCACCTATATCTCAGCTTTTTGAAAAGCTGATACAAAACTGCAAAGAAGTTTGTTCAATTGGCAGTTACGCTTGTATTGAAGAGATGTTGCTGGCTTTCCGTGGGACCGGAAGTTGCACCAACTTCAAAATGTACATGCCGAAAAAAACCCAACAAATATGGATTAAAAATTTTGTGCATGACTGATGCCAAAAACGGATACCTTGTGGATGCCTACATATACTTGAGAAAAGACTCAGATAGCCAAGGCTTGCCCATCGAATACCAAAGACTGAACAAACCCACGCAAGCGGTTTTGCGATTGGTTGCGTCGATTGAAGGAATCCACAGAAATGTAACGATAACTGGTTCACTTCGGTGGGGCTAATGAACATCCTAAAGCAAAAACAGCTGACACTTGTGGGTACCCTTAAAAAATAAGAAGGAAGTACCTCCTCAATTTCTGCCTAGCCGTCATCGGGACGTTGGCTCTTCGATTTTTGCATTCACGTCAGATGCAACATTGCTATCTTTTGTACCAAAGCAAAAAAAAATTCGTGCTTGTTCTTTCCAGCATGCATCACTCACCAACCATCGAAACACAAAAGCAAAAGCCAGAAATGATTATTTTTTATAATAGCACCAAAGGTGGCGTCGATACATTAGATCAGAAATGTGCCATTTACTCAACTTCTCGACGCACACAGCGCTGGCCAATGGCGGTCTTCTACAGAATGCTGGATGTTTCTGCAGCAAATGCGTACATCATCAGCAGCATGAACCAATCTCAGAGAAAGGTGCCCAGACCAAATTTCATGAAACAACTGGCTGAAGACCTTATTACACACCATTTACGACGTCGAGCGAACCAGTTTGGATTGCAAAGGGAACTTCAGAAAGCTATTCGCTGGGTTCTCAAAATAGATGAAGAACCCAGAACATCTTCGACAGTCAGCTCTGACAAATTAGAAACACGCAAAACTTGTTCAACGTGTGACCCAAAGAAGAAACGTAAAACATTCCATTTGTGTTTTCAGTGCAAAAATCCAATTTGCGTTGAGTGTTCTCAAAAAATGTGTGTACGCTGCCGCGAGAAATTATGAATGTTAGGGTGTTGTAATTTTGTAACGATTGTGATTTAATTATGCCAATGATAGTTTTATATAAGAGGTTATATATTTATGTTACCTAAATATTTAAAAACTAAGAAGTTTCAATGATTGTTATTGCTTAGAACTCAGCTTAATCAAAAAACCTATAATTTGTTAAAATATTCGTTAGTCAATTTTTATTAATAGAAATAAGAAGTAAGAAGTATTAATTTGAAGAGTTTATTGAAACAAATTGAAACAAAAACAACTGAAATTTTTTGTAGTTTCGATTTTTATCATTTTATAATTTCTTCACCTTTATAATAATACTTATATGCAAGCGGTGACCATAACCGAGGTTAGGTGGAAGTGTTACTAGAATACACGTTAGGTGGCTAAGGGTTAAACTTAAACGGCAATCTTTTAAATGTGCCGAAATGGATAAATAAATAGATGAGTAAATATCAAAATTAGTAAATTGATTTCACGTTAATAATCTCTATTTAAACCGCATTAAAATAAAATTTATAAAATTTACAACACCCAATGAGAAAAATCTAAATACAAAAATGTTTTTAAATGGACAACAACTGGGCCTTGTTGAATCCAATGTTTTTCTTTGCATATTTCTCGACGCAAACCTTCAGTGGGGTCATCATATTATATCTAAACTATCAAGCAGACTAAGCTTTGCAGCTGAGGTTTTAAAAAGATAAGAGGTCTCACTGGTGTCGAGATAGCTAAATTAGTTTAGTTTAGTTATGTCCATAGCATAATGTCTTATGGGAGTTTAATATGGGTAAATGCGGCTGATTGAGATACTATTTTTTTTGCATGAGGGCTGTTAGATTTATTTACAACCTAGATCAGAGAGAAGCTCTTAGTGAAAAATTTTAAGAAATAAATAGATTAATTCTGCCCTCTTACGAAAATTTAATGTGTGTTCACAAAACCAAAAGAAGTTTTAGTAAAAATATTGATAAACACTCAATAAATACTAGGAAAAAAACAGGCTAGTGATACCAGTTTTTCGACTCTACAGAGTCAGTAATTCATTTTCGGGGCAATATATACGCTTGTACAACAAAGTCCCAGAAAATATACGAGGTCTTTCAATTTTATTTATTTATTTACACTTCCATGAAGAAGCCGTGGTAGCTCAGATGGTTAGCGCTCACTGTAAATTTCACAATACGCGAGCAAACCGGGTTCGATCCCCGCCGGCACCAATGAAATTGTTGATTGCAATTTTAAGTGCTGATTTACCACGTGCTCGGCGGTGAAGTAAAACATCGTGAGGAAACCTGCATGTTTGAGAAATAAGAAAATAAATTTCGAAAACATGTGAAGTTCGCCAACACGCATTGGGGCAGCGTAGCGGACTATTCCTTACCCTAAAACCCTCTCATAAATGAGAGGAGGCCTGTGCCCAGCAGTGGGACGTATATAAGCTGTAACTTTACTTTACTTTTAACT
Source organism: Parnassius smintheus behrii (assembly GCA_036936625.1). Classification (NCBI taxonomy): domain Eukaryota; kingdom Metazoa; phylum Arthropoda; class Insecta; order Lepidoptera; family Papilionidae; genus Parnassius; species Parnassius smintheus. Next base: position 48,934,491 of record JAUPFT010000003.1, read on the forward strand.
TTTCATGAACAAAGTAGTATATATTATGTAAAGTAGGACTTAATGCCGAAGGGCATTCTCTCACAGTCTTAACCATAAGGCTAAACAGAAACAGACATTTAAGAGGTGGTGCAGAAATAATCGAAATAGAGAGGGATAAATATCATTATATCATAAAAAATATGAAATATATATGAATTTAAGAGCCGTGTTAGTACAAACTTGCAACAATTTTTTCACATGTTTACGGATTTCATTTTTAAAAAAAATATTGCCAGCTTTTTTACTGTCAAGAGGGAGGTTGTTCCAGAGTCTGATGGTCGTGAGAGCGAAAGAGTGAGATAAATAACCAGTACGGCGTAAGGGAGTGAACAACTTAAGATTAGCCGAAGAACGGAGACAACAATTATGAAAATCTCCCAGGTATTTAAAATTTGGATTTCAGATACTCGGGATCAAATAAATTGTTCAGAATTGCAAAAAAGGTGGAGAGTATTCTAACACATCTGCGCTGACCGATAGGCAGCCAGTTTAGATGAGTATGAAAAGAAGATACATGTTCGTATTTAAGAAGACCGTAAATGTATCTGATACTACATAAAGCAATACAATCGTTAAGCAGACGATCCAATGTATTAAGATAATGTTGAGATAGGTCTAAGCAACACACATCGACATAATCAATAGTTGATACAATAAGTAACTGGACAAGTAAAATCGAAAGTTTTTAATCGATATAGAGATAGCAGGGCGGAAACCAGACTGATAAGAGGAAAGAATATTCTTTGAGAAAACAAAAGAAGAAACCTGTTTATGAGTAACAGCTTCCAGAACCTGAGAGAGAAAAGGCAGGATAGAAATAAATAAGAAATTAGATATAGCGCTGTAATCGGTAGAGTTTTAAATGTTAATGATAAAAACTTTACGCCAGAGAGTTTGAAAACACTATTCGTCAGTGACAAGTTAATTATATGAGTTATCGCTGGTAAAACAGATACCAGTATGTGCAATATCATTACCCTACTCACATCATCACAACCAATTACTTTCGATTTAATAGAAGAAAGTACTATGCGTACCTCGTCCTCGTTTACAAGAGTAAAAATGAAAGTTTCACGAGATAAGGAGACATGGAAGATATAAAAGAGATAGCATTAATAATTATAATAATAATAATCTTTATTTCTCTCTACAATTGCAGTTTATAACATCATTACATCTAAAATTTTTTTTAAGTAACTTACAAATGCTAGTTGTAGAGACTGGTGACAATACTAGGATTACCTGTGCTACAGTCACCAGGCCTCCACCACCGGACAAATAATCATGGAAAGTATGCACTCATGAGAAGTGTATTTCAAAAGAGGTATAATATAATTTAAAAAGAGAAAGTAAAACAAAAACAAAATGTGTGTGTATGTGTGTGTTTGTGTGTGTGTGTGTGTGTGTGTGTGTGTGTGTGTGTGTGTGTGTTCAGGATGATCAAATTGTTTTGATAAGAGCCTCACTATCATCATAGTCTTTAGTCAGTAACCATGTTCCAACAGTAAATTTGCAGTTTGATCTTGTTAAAGGGTATATACCAAGTATACGATTTACTCTATTATATAGTAAAGGTGCAATATAACAAAAAAACCTCTTTGCGAATGCTGTTCTAAATTTTTGGTGGACACAAATAATATCCTTTCTCCGTACACGTTGTGTCGAAGGGTCATAGGCGGTATTAGAATGTTGTTTTAGGACAGTGTACAATATAAAAAGTTGACGAACCGTTAGTACTTTCCATTCCTTGTATAAATCCCTGGTAGGGTAAAGGAAATGGTGAAACTTTGCCACTTTTAGGATGGCTCTTTGGGCCACCTCCAGAGACATTGCATGGGATTTAGCTGCACCTCCCCATACAGAAATACAGGATGTGAATATGGATTGACAAAGGGCGAAATATACGGAGCGTATAATTTTATATTCAGCAATTTGGTGAAATATTCTAAATACGTATATGAGTTTACGTGCACGAGCCGTAAGTTGCTCAATATGAGGCCTAAAAGATATATTCTGGTCAATAACTATTCCAAGGTATCTAATTTTGTCAACAGTTTCTAATCCGTTACAACTACATGCATTTACCAGATCGCAGGTATGAGCTAAAAGCGAAAGGTTTTCACCTAAGGGGAGAGAGACAATTCGGAATGCAAATGTTACATATTTAGTTTTATCGATATTAATCGTTAGCAAGTTCCTACTTAGCCACTTAAGAACTCTATTTAACCCAGATTGTGCACAAGCAAACGTATCTTTCCAATTATCACCGCTGAAAACCAAAGCTGTATCATCCGCAAACGACAAAATTCTCCCATTAGATACCTTTATGGAACACAGATCGTTTATGTAAACCAAAAATAAAGTAGGACCCAGTATACTGTATTGAGGGATTCCGTACGTTATTGTTTCTTCATCACTGCTATGCTCTCCTATTTTGACGCATTGTGTTCTACCTGTGAGATAACTTTTAAACAGATCTAGCTGTAAATTCCTGACACCAAGCCCCTCAAGTTTATTTATCAAAAGTGGGACAGAGATAGTGTCAAACGCCTTAGCTAAGTCCAGGAATATCGCGAGACACTTTTTACCGTCATCCATCCCCCGAACTATACGATCTATGAGCTTGTGAACCGCATCATCTGTAGACCTACCAGCACGAAAACCATATTGTTGCTCTGAAATAAGCTTGTTTGTTTCAAGGTAGTTCACAAGTCTTTTGTTAATTATGCGTTCCAGAATTTTTGATAGAGAAGTTAAAATTGATATGGGTCGGTAGTTTGAGACAATGCCTCTATCACCACCTTTGAAAATGGGACGGATAATACTTCTCTTAAAAGCACAAGGAAAGATGCCAGTAGAAAGGCAGATGATGCAAAGGTTTGTTATCGGAGGAACAAGTATGTCTCTGTAGGTCTTTAGCAAGTCACCCGATATACCGTCTCATCCTGAACCACAATTGTTTTTTAATGACATAATGAGATTATGTACTTCCTCGTAATCAGTATCTAGCATAACAAATGATTTATTTGTAGTTTGATTTATATCTGGTTTATTGTAATTACTTATCAAAATTTTGTTAGCTAATTTCACACCGACGTTAGTAGTTAGTTAGTAGTTAGTTAGTAATATTTATTAACTTCATTAACAGATTCTACCGGAGTGGAAAGGTGCCCCAGCAAATCGTTTGCCTCTAAACTATGCTTATTGAGATGTGTTGCACTTTTTACTACTTCCCATATCTTTTTACTCTTATTGCCGGCTTTTTGAAGTTCACTGCTTTGATACTGTATTTTAAGTTTTTTAAGAATATCATTACAGAAATTGCGATATCTACGATATGTTATTTTTAGGGTTTCATTATCGGGTGTTAGTTTAAGTTTTTTATGTAGTTTATCATGATTTCTCATGCATCTTAAGATTCCAGGAGTTATCCATGGCTTTATTGTGGCTTTACGATGGGACAATCTTATATTTTTAGTGTTGTTTTCCAGTGCTTTTGATAAAGTTTCTACTAAGAAATATGCTACTTCTTCAGGATTATTATTGTCATATATTTGACCAAAATTTGCGTCTTATAAAAACTGCTTAAGACCAACGTGATCAATTTTTCGAATAAATCTGTTAAAATAGCATTTAGGTTGTTTGATTTTAAGACTAAGGCTACATGATCAGTTAAACAAGTTTGTATAACAAATGATTTAACGGGCTGACGTGTTTTGAGTAATAAATGATCAATACATGCGAACATTCTAGTTGACGACGTAAAAGCTGGAAGAAGTCCATGGGATGCTGTTAAATTTAAATATTGTTCGGCTTGTTGGTTCATATTATCAGGGGAGATATCTATATTAATATCGCCCATTAGAACGATATTTTTGAAGCACTTTAGTTTAGTGAGAAGTTGGTTCAAAGATGAAAAAAAATTTGTTGCGTCGTTTTTAAAGCAGTATGGACGACAAATCCCTATCACTACTGTATGTCTTCCAAATTTAATTATCAAGCAGTTAGCTTCTTGGAAAGTAGGCTCTTCAATGGTGCATTTCAAGTTATCTTTAATATAGATCAGCACTCCGCCGTTCTGATTGTAAGTTTGTTTCGTGGCATGAGAAGAATACGATTCTAATAAAGGTATTGGACCAGAGCAGGACACCCAATATTCAGTCAAGATAATTAAATCAAAATCTATATGCATCCTTTTTATAAGCACAGTTAGACCATCAAAGTTTCGTTTTATGCTTCGAATATTTTGACACAGAATATTTCTGTAGTTTTTTGGTTGACTTATTATAGGGCATACATCCTCAGGATTGCAAATATAAAATTCTGAATTTGTAATATCATCTAGATTATTTGATATTTCATTTATGTTAGCGCCTTTTATGTATACTTATTAATAGGTGGCGAAATGATTGCAACCACGTCATACTATTAGTTTTAAGATGGCCTAATATTTTATACCGCATCTTATTATTAAGGTTATGATAAACTATTTTAAATCCTAACTTAACCTTTCAGCTGCGGAGACTCTAACCGTCATACTCCGTTGACTGCGGAGCTGTTTAATAAAATTGACGGTGCATTGGGCGCAATCCGTTTAAACGCAAATTTCTTTATTTTGGTATATCAAATACTATAATATGTATACATTTCTAAATTCTCTATGAAATTTCCTATAAACGAGTACATAAATTAAATAAAGTCCCAAAGTAATAAGTGTAAGTAAATATTGAATAAAGACAAAATTGTCATATTTCTCGATGAAACAAAGTTTTTTTAATACTTCGATTTTATTTTCATTTAATTTTAAATCTATTGTTTACAGTATTTTATGCGCAAAACCATAGGCTACAATACAATTTTTTATCATAAAACGCATTAATAGTAAGCTTACAAGAACCAACAATCAACTTACACAGATGTAGAATGTAGTTCGGACCAGATGCGGCATTAAGATGGTATATACATATAAAAAATCCTACTAAAGTGTATAAGATGTGGGGTTTTTATGGTAATCTTTTTTATCGTGTACACATCGACATATGGTAGAATAAGTTAGACATAGTGCGTAATGCTTTATTTCGACATTAAAAGAGCGGGTAAAAAATGTCCAGTACTTGGACACCCGCAGTCAACGGAGATATTTTCGTGTCCAAGTGTTAGACGTCCGCAGTTGAGAGGTTATAAATAATCAAATAGTAACAAGTTATTTTATACAATATTATTTTTTTACAGTTCACGACAATGTAAAAACTGTGAGACTTATTTTACTTTGTGTTATATAGTCTTTGTTTAGTAAGTAAGTGAGTAAATTGTGATTGTTGATTAAGTTTGATCTTAAGTAAACAAGTTGTGGTATGCATTAAATGATTGTGTGTTATGTGTGGGAGTGTATATGAAATAGTGTAGGTTATGTTTATTAAAAAAGAGGATAGCTTAGTGCATATTTTCTTAAACTTAACTAATTTAACATAAGAGCATTCTAGGATAACTAATATTATAAAACATCTTACGTGTAGTCACTTAGTATTTTTAAGTTCGGAGATCTGGGATTCATTTCTTATGAGAATGTGTGGATCTCCTTCTTTACGGTGCAAGTACACATTGTCGTTTGACGTCCAACAGTATGAGTAACCCATAGTTTTGGCTATATCTCTTGCAAGGAAGTAAATTCTTTTATATTTTGTTGTCTCTAGAATTATCATAATATTTATTAGCTCTAGAAATTTAAATTTGCTCTAGAATTATCATAAACTATTTGAGAAGACACAAAATGATGATTAAAATCGTCAGGATAAAAGGTGATGCTGTCAGCATTAAATTATATATAGTCAAATTGAAATTTTCTATATTTATGCATATTCAGAAACTTCTATATATCAACCGAAGATACATTAGACTACGCAAGACTTCAAATATTCATCGACTTGTATACAGTGTCCGGTGTAAATGAAGCTTTTGACCGAAAGAAGTTGCAAAATTCTGACGCTAGTAATCTACCAAATTACAAAAGCTAGAAAAGATAGAGCAAAATCCAAGTGCTAGAAGAGGTAAGTACTTATAATAGGTTAAAAACGACCCAACAAATAGCACAAGTTAGTAAAATATTTTTAAAATATGCAGGGCCTATCACTATAGCAAATGACATAAATATTATGTCATAGCTCCCAGTCCTTTTATATTTGCGTAGGTTACTGATTTCAGTTATTTTAAGTACTTACATTCGACAAAAGTTCTAGTATTTTAGAATTATAATCTGACGTATACATGACTACCGTGGTATTTCCCTTATCTGCGCGGAGAATCGTAAAATCTGGTTTATTGCGTAGGTTCTTTCACGCTATAAATTTGTCTTTGGGATGATTCGGTTTAGGCACTGAACATCGACGTAACATAGATAAAATGTCTTGACGTATCGCCTACAAATCTTCTTTCCACATATTGTTTTTAAATAAACAGTCCTCGACACTCTAGATAATTTCTTCGTACGGTAATTTAAAAAAATTGGGGATCAACTACCAAGTTATGTTAGTGATTCGCTCAAAACACAATCGGGTATGTAATTATTATGAACAATTATTTTACATAATTTTTTAATTATTCATAATTGTATAAAGTTGTTTTTGTTTTGAGAAACTGACCAAGAATACTGATATTGACGACGATCATGCCATCGACTAGAGGAGTAGTGATAAAGAAAGTTTTCCCAATTTTATTTATGTTGATACTAATTGTATCGGTAGAGTTTTAACTCAATTTGTTATATGATTTTACTATACCGTGATATCGTATATTATATAGTGAGAAAGCTAATAAGGATGAAAATGAATGCTTTTCTGGCTTTGTTAATATTAATTATTGTTACGAGCTTGAAGTTCGTGACAATAAAAATTGCCGATAGAATTACCTAAATTAAGACTTTAATTCACTTTACACTAAGTACCTGGTTGACGGAGCTTTGCTCGGTATTTTTCGCTCGATTTTTTTTTAATTCGTGTGTTTTGGAAATTATATTTAGATACAAATTACATACTGATGAAATATAAATATTCTTTTTTGATCTTAGCGACATAACAGAAAAAACTGACCTGGTTATTTGAATAAAAAATCATGAGTGCAATTATTTTAATTTAAATTATCGTGTTTTTTAGAGACCTTTTTTTAGTATTCTTATACTAAAAAAAGGTCTCTAAAAATAGATTTTCTCAAAAAAGAAAGGAACTTGAAAAAAAAATTAAAATAAGTCGGTCGGTCGGTCTGGGCTCGAACCGGGGTTTTACGGTTCTGTGACCACCCATTTTACCAATTAAGCTATTTATAATCATTAACAAACTGTCAAAATTTACCTTCTTGTTCTAACGATATTGTAGCAATTTTTCAGTGCCTAAAAACACGGACAAAAATACGTTTTCTAAAAATAAAACCTAGCTACATCGATTTATTATCCCCGAAACTCCCTGGACACTAAATTTTATGAAAATCGTTAGAGCCGTTTCCGAGATCCCAATTATATATATATATATATATATATATATATATATATATATATATATATATATATATATACAAGAATTACTCGTTTAATAGTATAGGATTAACGAGTCTGAGGTACCTTTACAGCCGCACAACTTGTACATTTGCGACACCAGTCCTCGACATCGTTTCGACAGTGGACCCAGTAAAACCGTCCTCGGATCTTCAGTATAGTTCGTTTAACTCCCAGATGGCCTCCAGAACAATCATTATGGTACAGCTGTAAAACATCCGGTACTTTAGCTTTAGGGACAACCATTTGCAAATGACAGCTGTCTCCCCGAACATTTTCCCATTTACGGCACAGAACTCCATCTTGAAGCAGCAAGCTGTCCCATTGGGCCCAATAGCGTTTAGTGGTCGAACTCATCGCTGAGACGTCACTTCACTTGGGCTTGGGAGCACTGGCCTTTATCCATTCCAGAATGGGCTTGATATCCGGATCTTACTTCTTGCTATGCATGTAGTAAGCTGTCCTTTCACTCTTTGCTGAGGTGGTGTGCGCTCTCTTGCCTATTATAATATTTGCAATCTTCAGGACTAGATCTTCTTGACAATGCATCTGCGTTGCCGTGAGATTTTCCGCTGCGATGTTCGATCTCAAAGTCGTATTCCTGCAGTAATTCAATCCACCTCGCAACTTGTCCTTCTGAATTTTTAAACTGCAATAGCCATTTTAGTGCAGAATGGTCAGTTCGTAAGTGAAATTTTCGTCCCAGAAGATATTTGCTAAAATGCTGCAACGACTTTACCACAGCTAGCAATTCGCTTCTTGTGACACAATAGTTCCTTTCCGGTTTTGACAAAGACTTGCTGAAGTACGCTATCACGACCTCTTGGTCACCATTTCGTTGAGTCATCACACCGCCAAGCCCTATATCACTTGCGTCTGTGTCGACTATAAATTCTTTGTTTGCATCAGGGTATCCCAAAATAGGTGTTTTGCACAGACGGTCCTTGAGCTCCTGGAATGTGATATTAAAACTTTCATCCCAGCAGAAATGTCGCTTCTCCTCGGTTAGCTTATGCAGAGGTTTGGCTATATCTGCAAAGTTCTTCACAAACCACCGGTAATAGGAGCACAAACCCAAAAATGCTCTAACCTGCGTCTTGTCTTTGGGAACCGGCCAATCCTTGAAAGCGGCGATTTTCTCTGGATCCGTGCGGATACCATCTTCCGATACTACATACCCCAAAAAGTTAACTTGCCGTTTGAATAGTGAACATTTCTTCGGACTCAACTTGAGGTTGGCACTCCGAATCTTCATGAGCACGCGTTCCAGGTTTTGAAGGTGTTCCTCAAATGTTCCTTAAACTACGATGATGATGTCATCCAAGTAGACTAGACAGGCATCGCCAATTAGCCCGGTAAGCACAAGTTCCATCAGCCTTTCAAACGTTGCTGGAGCATTGCACAACCCAAACGGCATTACTTTAAATTGCCACAGACCCTTTCCCGTCGAGAACGTAGTTTTCTCCTTGTCCGTAGGGTCAAGGAGAAAACTGCACAACAATCAATTCTTGGCAAGGGATAGCTGTCCTTCTTCGTAACGTCGTAAAGACGGCGGTAGTCAACACAAAACCGCATGCTGCCATCCTTCTTCTTCACCAGCACCACTGGTGAACACCATGGAGTAGAGGAAGATTCAATAACATCATCCTTCACCATTCCTTCAATCATGGTTTCCACTTCCTTTTCATGTGCTACCGGCAATCTTCTTGGCCGCTGACGGATAGGCAATTCTTTTCCTGTGTTTATTTTGTGTTGAACTAAGCCAGTCTTTCCTATGTCTGCATCGTTTCATGAGAATACATCGGCGTACTTGAGTAATAACTTCTTCGCCTTGACCAATTCGTTCGGGGAGAGAACGCTGCGACAGTTCCAAAAGTGTGGTTACTCTTGTTTGTGCATCTTTGCTGGGGGTCTCACTCGATAGATATTGGCACCGCCGTAACCAATCCGCTTCCTCACAAGTACCAACCAGCGTGTCTTTTTCTATATGTTCCCGGTCACAAAGGTTCAGCACACGTACTCCTGAGATGTCAGTGGTTTTGACCAAGGTTCGAGCTACTTTCCATGGAAGGTCATCGTTTACCCTTTCCACAAGTACACAACGGTGAGCTTGCCCATCGTTTCGGAGAAGACTAACCGGAACAATCGTTTCCGATCTCGGCGGAAGAACAATTTTCTTAATGCTGTACACGTTCCCTGATAACGCACCTTCCATAAAAAGTTCCTCCTGTCACATGTCACATTTCAAAACACCTTGCTTAACGTCGATCTCACAACAATTATTCGTCATAAAGTCTAGGCCTAGGATGCAGTCGTCCATTATATCAGCCACGATGACCTTATGCAGGTAGATCACGTTGCATGTACATACGCTGACCGGTGACTGTTACCAAATGAATGCGTTCTCGATTGTATGCGGAGTCCCCAAGGAACTGACTTATGAGTTTGGAATTAACAACCGTACGAGAGGGTCCAGTGTCTATGGTCAGTTTACACGGCATTCCGTAGACCTTGCCCTTGATGATTAGACTGTTCCCATCATGGGTTTGTGAGATCGTGATCCTTGGGTCTCTTTTAACATCAGCCAGCACCCGCCCCGCAGTTCTGGCTTTTACTCTTTTCCCTGCTGCTGCTGAGCGGTGCTGTTGGCCGCACTAGGTCGTTCACCTTCCCTTTCCAGGGTTCGCTTAGGGCAGCTGGATCGAAGATGGTCCTTTTCCCCACAGCCATAGCACCTAGGGCCTACTGCCGCACGGCTTCCACCTCCAGTGCATGGGCCAAGGCGTCTTTAAGCGTCTCGTGGTGCTCGAGCCTCACAGCAGCTCTGACTTCCAGGTCGCGGATGCCGTCGATGAATGTCTGTACCAGGTTCCCTTCAATGAGCGCAGAAACAGACTGGTATGCTTTTCGCACCAGCTTCTCCACCTCTAGAGCCCATTTCTGCAGGTTTTCGTTGCTGCGTTGCACGCGATCTCTAAGCTGCGCTTGAAAGACGTTTTCCAGGTGAGCGTCGCCATATCTAGCCTCCAATTTCTCAAGGAGCTGCTCGTAAGTCACTTCTTTACCAAGAGCTTCTAAAACAGTTAAGGCCCGGTCGCGCAGGCCTAGTGTGAGAGCAGTCATGACTTTTATTCCAGCCGTTTGCCTTCATAACAGCCTCGAACTGGATTTTGTAGGCCGCTCAGGAAGAAGTCCCGTCGAACGGCGGCACTTTGAATTCACGTACTGAAGGTGATGTAGCTACTACGGGAGGTGTAGTTCCATCCCCCAGTTTGAGATCGACCAGCGTTTTCTTCACATCAGCCACCACGTTGTCTACCCGATTGTTCACTTGATCGATTTGGGTTTTAGCTTCCTTGATTTGGGTTTCAGCCTTCGCGATTTGGGTTTCAGCTTCCGACAGGCGGTTGTCATGCTGAGCAACCCTATCCTTAACCTCCTTTTTCTCCTTCACGAAGGTAGTGTGAAGATCCTTCATGAGGAATATTTGCTCTTGCAACCGACGGGCCTGTTCCTCTTGTCTGCCCCGCAGCTGTTCTTACAAACGACGGACCTGTTCTTCTTGTCCACCCCGCAGCTGCTCTTCCAAACGACGGACCGGTTCCTCCTGTCGGCGGGCCTGTTCATCCTGTCAGCCCCGCAGCTGCTCTTCCAACCGACGAACCTGTTCCTCCTCTCGGCGAGCCTGTTCCTCCTGTTGGCGAGCCTGTTCCTCTTGTCGGCGAGCCTGCTCCTGCAGCATCACCATCAGAGCACATTAGTCAGGTGCTGCAGATGTAGGAGCTACTGACGGGCCCTTCGTTTCCTCCTTAGGTAAAATCGGCATGATTTTATCCCACTTCTGACACCAATTGTTACGAGCTTGAGGCTCGTGACAATAAAAATTGCCGATAGAATTACCTAAATTAACACTTTAATTCACTTTACACTAATTAAAGTTAAAAACACTTATAATTAATCACACTGATTCACTTTATTCTGCTCCGAAGCTTTGCTTGTCTCGCCAACTTAAGTACTTCCCCGATCGAGTATTGCAGTGCCTTTATATAGGGCTCTTCCACGAAAACATCCAGAATATTCCAGAATATTCGAGTAAATACGCGTGCCAACCGACCAAGCGCAGAAAGTTCGAGTTTGGGGCTTCCAGAAAGCTTAGTTCTTCAATTTGATACTAGATGGCGCTGTCGGTTGAAATATTAGTAATGTCATTTTCTGGAAAGCTCTTCGCTCTGTTACCCGACACTAAATGGCGCTAGTGCCTGATGTCAACTTAGCCGCGCAACATTATCATCATTACAGCCTTCGAAGGCCACTTCTGAATATATACCTTCCCACAGATTGCCTCATAAGGGGTAACATTTGCCATAGTTGCGACACTTAGCGAGCAGGTTGGCATCCGCATTTTTTAAAATTGCCAACTATAATAAAGAAGTTGCTGCTAAATATCTTCTATTTTATTTCTCTCAGTTTTCTTTTGTGACATCCACGGAACAAAAAGCGGTAGTGGATATTCTTATGTCGTCATTGCACAGTAGTCAAGTGGCCTTGATCGTCTTGTGGTAAGGGCTATACGCTGTACTAACTTAGTAATCTCAATTATTATTAAGCGTATTTTAGAGCTTTTGGTCAGTAATACACTTGCCATGTACGACATGTCATTAACGTTTGTAAAACAATCCGTACCCCATATTATAATCCAGCAGGTGTCTTAAGAAGCGACTGAAGAAAACTAAAACCAGAGATGGGCAGCAGTTTCTTACTAATAACTCAAAAAATAACTGGGCTAGGGCCAGGGCCTATGACGCAACCTAAAGGCGTATATTCGGAAGTGGATTTTTAGTCTGATAATTGAGTGAACGAAACTTACAAGATACCTTGTTGTTTACGCACGATAGTCTCGAGCGGGGTGAGGAAACGGTTAGCGTGACGCGGGAGGCGGAGGCTTGTTGCGGCGTACACGCACAGCAAGCGGGGCAGTCGGCATGAAGCCTTTGGGCACTGCGTATGCGTCGGGCGTTACGTAATCTCCCGGGTCGATTTAGGGGTCGCAAGTTTGATATAATTTTGCATCAAAAGGGCGGCCTCTTTGTGTTATTTATTTATTTCACAATTTATGTACACACAAGTTAGGGAGAAGACACATCATAATAAAAAGTTTGTACAAAGGCTCTACTTATCTCACAATGAAATTTCTTCCAGTAGGTCAGTTTCAAACACATATGATTACTAAATGATTATAAGGTATGCACTTTGTTATTTTACAACACATATGGGTATAAGATAGATACTTATATATATATATATATATATATATATATATATATATATATATATATATATATATATATATATATATATATATATATATATATATATATATATATACGAATACATGAATATATTCATATTCAAACAAACATTAATACATAGATAAATACTAAATATAATATAAAGTCATAATTAAATATATAAACATATATACACACACACATACATACATATATTTACATGCACATATTTGTAACAGAATAGTACATATCAGAGATTTGAGACTTACTTGGAATTTGGAGTGATTAAAGGAACTTTTATGACGTTAATTGCATCGACGAGTTAGTAGTTGGTGGTAAGTGAACCTGGGACTTTGAACTTTGACCAACTGTCCTTAAGTTGTGCAGCGTGTCACTTGTTTTAATGTCGATCAACGTTGATTTGGTTGAATTTGAAGTTAATTAAATGCACAATAAAGTGATAAATTAATATAGTGAAAATAGAAGCAGACGTTTTAAATTGGTGAACGCTCTCCTGGGCGGATCCCACATTTGGAGAGAGGCAGCGCCTTGGAATCTGCAGTCCAAGATCAGCGGGGCTGTCAGGTTACACATTATACACATTACTGCACACCACTTAAATGCACCTCACTTATCACCTGACGGATACCCTCTTGTTAACTCTACTTCCGCCAATCGGTAAAAGTTGCTTCCTTCTTTGTTAGCCGTTATAATTTAATTATCCGTAGGTCGTTAGACCCTCCCCTTTGTTACTCATCTAGTTGGACTACAAATAGGTCGTATGTCAATAGTCTTTTGTCAGGGTTACTCGGGGCAGTAACATTGTATATAAAATATATAAATTTTAAAAAAATTCTAAGAATTCCGTCAGCTTTTAAGCCACACTACCGTTAAATAGTTGTACTAGGAGTGGTTTACGACAGCTGTCGAAAGGCGGATTCTAGATCACGACTTTTGAAATTCTCAGTCTGTTCTTAAGATACTTGTGTTATTGAGGGCTTACTAAGATTTTTGAATGAAATATTTTTTTACTGATTCCAAAGAAGACTAACCGGCATAATCATTTCCGATCTCGGCGGAAGAATAATCTTTTTAGGGCTGTACACATTTCCTGGTAACATTTTTTGCTCCTATTGCACAAAACGTCTCTTGTCCACATTTCAAAACACCTTACTTAACGTCGATTTCATAACAATTCTTCCTTATAAAGTCTAGACCCATGATGCAGTCGTCTATTATATCAGCCACGATGAGATTAAGCAAATAGATCATGTTGCCTAGCTTCAACTCCGTCTCCTTCTCTCCACGGACGGGTATGCGCTGGCCAGTGGCTGTCACCAAATTAATGCGTTCACTTCTGATGCCAATTTTTACAAGATTGGGGCTCGTGCCAATAAAAACTGCCGATTGAATAACCAAAATTGACGCATTAATTACAAAACACCAATTACAAATTAAAACACAATAATAATAAAATACAATTGCACTACTGATCACTTTAGTTTGCAGTTAAATCCCTTCGAAGTATTCCCTTACATTGCCAATTCAATACTGCCTCGGTCGCGGTTCCTATTGACCTTATATAGGACCACTTCTACTGAAACATCTAGAATGTTCGAGTACATACCGGTCCCGACTGGCTAGGTGTAGAAAGCTCGAGTATGTAATTTTCTAGTTCTGCTACTCAATACTAGATGGCACTAGTGGGTAATCGTAATGTACCGGCATTAACTATGGCGCGCAACACTGCCCCCTCCTAAAGAATGTTTGTCCCGAGCATTATCGGCATGATAACGCACCAGTTGAACCACATAGACGATCTTAGGAGTACCTCTTGCAACTTGCAACTCTGTATCCGGTAGGTTAAGTCATTGATATTTGTCACAATTCAGTACGGTCCGTCCAATACAGTTTGAAGCTTAGGAGATTTCCCTTTGCTGTGGACTGGATTGTGCAACCACACTAGTGAACCTTCGTCAAACCCTTTGTTGTTGATTTTGCGGCCATACCGCGTTTTCATCTTTAAAGACATTTGCTGACCCGACTGTCTGACGTGCTCATAAATATCATTCATTTTGTTCCGCAAGTCATTTGCATAATCGGTTATACTGCGTGGGGTATTATGTTGAATTCCTGTGATTAGGTCCGTAGACAGCCATAATTCTTTTCCAAAGTTTGTGAAAACTGGTATCAACGAAGTACTTTCGTGAACAGCACTTCGATATGATTACAAAAACGGTTGTATGTGCTTATCGCAATCTCTTTGCCGATTTTCCGCAACTGTTGCTAGGATTCAATTCCTTCAGGTTGTGGGTGGCTAGAAGTTGCTCTCAATTTACGAGAACCCATAAGTCGACAAGTTTCGTAACAAAGTAGTTATTTGAGACTCAAAATTCCTTCATTGATCGCTTTGAATCTCAAAGGTACCCCAAAACGACAGAAGATTTCATGAACTAGTTGATCTGCAACTGTTGAAGCTGCTTGATTCGGAACGGCGAAGACTTCTAGCCCCTAAGTGAAGTAATGTACCACAAATATGAAATATTTTTAACTACTTTCACTTTCCGGACACAGCCCCGCAACGTCGATGGCTATCATCTCTCATGGTGCACCTTTGATAGGCGTCTGGGGTCCTTTAGGAGCTACACAACTTGTATATTTGTGACCCCAGTGGTCGACATTATCACGACAATGGACCCAGTAAAACCGTTCCCGGATCTTTAACAGAGTTCGTTTAACTCCCAGATGGCCTCCTGAACAACTATTCTTTATTCTTTATTCTTTATTCTTTATTGTACACACAATAAGTTGGTAACAATTATTAAATATTTAAATAAATGTACAAAGGCGAGCTTAACCCTAATAAGAGTTCTCTTCCAGCAAACCTATTGGGAGAGAGAAATAGTTTTATATACAAAGCAAGTAGGTAGCAGCGTGCGTACTTAATAATTAACATAACGCTACTTAATAGAAATTGGCTATAAGTTACAGTTTACAATTATCATATAAGTGTATAACATATAAGTATAATTTATTTTCTTATTATATCAATAGAAATAAGAATAAAAGATATTCCCATTTCTATTGATTTACATACATACATACCAATAAAGACAATAAATATATACATATATAAACATATACACACACACACATACATATATATATATATATATATATATATATATATATATATACATACATACATACATACATACATATATATATATATATATATATATATATATATATACATACATACATACATATATACATATATACACATACATACATACATACACATACATATATATATACAATTATACATATAAATACATAAAATATGTAAATATTTATAATTCTAAGTTGACAGATAATATTTCTTTACTCTGCTCCGAAATATATCAAGAGAAGAGCTAGCACGTATGTCATGTGGGAGTGAGTTCCATAGCTTGACCGCCCTTACTGTAAAAGATCCACCACATCGGCTTATGAAATGAGAAGGAGTTTTGAGAAGTAGTTGTTTAGTGGTCCGGCACTGAGTTTCACGGGGTACAAGATACTCAAAACGCTCGCGGAGATATGGAGGTGCAAGAGGATTAAAGAGTAGAAAGTATAGAAATGATAACACATGTAAGTCTCGACGTCTACGGATAGGAAGCCATTTTAATTGAGCCCTGTACTCTGAAACATGATCAAACTTACGAAGACCGAAAATAAAACGTATACACAAATTTTGAACACGTTCCAGTTTGTTCAACAGCTCCTCTGAAGCATCCAAAAAACTAACATCAGCGTAGTCAATGAGAGGAAGAAGAAGTGCTTGAGCTAAGGTTATCTTAGTTTTTAACGGTAAAAACATCTGGAGACGCTTGAGAGATTGAAAAGAGTAGTTCACTTTTCTGCTAATCATATTAATTTGAGCGACCCAAGACAAATTATTATCAAAAATAACACCTAAGTTCTTAGCGGTCTCTGTATATGGAATTTGAGTATTATCATACGTAACTGCAGGGATCTTCGAACGATCTAATAAATTAAGCATATATGAGCTGCCGATAATCATTACTTGGGATTTAGCAGGGTTAACACGAAGACCAAACGATTTTGCCCAACTGCTTATGCTACTTAAGTCAGCATTCATCTTATTAATAGCCTCATCTATATCTTGGACTTTGAAATGACGTTATAATTGCAAGTCATCAGCATAGAGATGATAATGAGAGGAGAGAACAGTAGTGAGAGCATTAATAAAAATAGAGAAGAGAAGTGGGGAAAGAACACCACCCTGAGGAACACCCGCCGTAAGATCACACCACTCGGAGAAATCCTCCTCATGGCGGACACACTGCGAGCGACCCCTAAGGTAAGAATTAAACCAAGAGATTACTGATGGTGAAATGTTTAAGGACGCAAGAATACCAAGAAGTATGTCATAATCAACGGAATTAAATGCACTGCTAAAATCCAATAATGTTAAAACAGTGAGAAGTCTTTTGTCCATGGCCCACTACTACCACTATTATGGTACAGCTGCAAAATATCCGGTACTTTAGCTTTACTGAAAATCATTTGCAAATGACAGATGTCTCCCCAAACATTTTCTAATTTACGGTACTGGACTCTATCCTGAACCAGCAAGCTTTACCATCGGGCCCAATAGCTTTCAGTGATCGAACTCATCGCTGAAACGTTGCTCCACTTGGGCTTCAAAGTACTGGCCTTCATCCATTCCAGAAATGGCTTGATGTCCGAATCATCCTGCTGTGCATGTTGTAGGCTGTCCTTCCATTCGTTGCTAAAGTAGTCTGTCCTGAGCATCCTGATAGATATAATTTTCTTACCCTCTTTTTAGTACCACGCTTGCATTCTTCAGAACAAGGTATTCTTGACTATGCTTTTGCGTCGCCATTAGACTACTCGCTGCAATGTTCGATCATAAATTCTTATTCCTGCGGTAGTTCAATTCATCTTGAAACTTGTTCACGTTTTCAAACACCTTGTTTAACGTCGATATCACAACAATTCTTACTCATAAAGACTAGGCCCTGGATGCGGTCGTCCATTTTATCAGCCACGATGACATTAGGTAGGTAAATCACGTTGCTTAGCTTTAACTGCGTCTCTCTCTCAAGGACGGGTATGCGCTGGCCAGTGGCTGTCAATAAATTAATGCGTTCTCTTCTGATACTAATTGTTACCAGCTTGGAGTTCATGACAATAAAAACTGCCAATTGAATTATTAAAATTGACGCTTTAAATGCTTAAAAATAATTGCAAATTAAAACACATTAATTAAAAAACACAATTGTACCACCGATCACTTTAGTTTGCAATTATATCGCTTTCAAGAATCCGCTTGATTTGCTTATTCAATACTGCCTTGGTCGCCGTCTTTACCGAGCTTATATAGGACCTCTTTTACTGACAAACATTTCTACTAGATGGATCAAAAATACTAGTTGGCGCTAATGGGTACTCACAATATGCTAGGAGTTAATTATGGCGCGCAACTTTGTAATCGAGCATAGATTTAATTTTGTTAATTATTGAAACCCAAGTGAATAATAGCACCCGGCTATTTTTTCCATTGAAATTTGATTTTTTTATTGTAATAGCCTCATAAAATGTAGCCTTCCTTTTTGAGGATTTGTTGTTAATCAAATATGTTTTATACTTGAGATGATATTGAACATCTTGACATACTGCAGACTTCCCGGGGCGTTTGTCTGTCATATTAGTCATATTTTGTGATATATGTTAGCTATATGTTTTCAGCCGTAAGCTCGTTCTGCGTAAATCGCTAGAAATTTTATATTTAATTTGTGATCATACGATCATCATTCGCGCACAACTACTAGACTAACGAATTTTAGTTATTTAGTTAAATTATTATCAGAAAGATACTGTTGGCCATCTCCTATTTTAGTTCATGTCACAACATGTAGCCTCTTTCGGTACCTACGGGATGATATGGACGTATATTTGCCATGTAGTGGTGGTGTAATAATATATACTTTTCTGTGTCACCCAGCATTGGTATTCTTGTCACTTTTATTACTTAATGATTAAGAAAATTGACCATATATCTTTTTATTACGATTGGGCCTTAATTTAATTCATGAATTGCCAAAACTTTGAGAAAATATAATATAACATGGTAACCCAAGTTATTGCATTTTTAATTATATGATTTCGAATTATGCATTCACTTTATAAAAAGGCTTGCAGGCCTACGACTGACCTTATCAAATAAACACATGTCAAAATTTTATTTGGTAAGGTCAGTCCAAATTACTCCGCGTTACTTTGTATAAATCTATTACATTAACTTCTTTAATGTAATGGATTTCCTCAAAGTAGCGCCTGATTCTATTAAAGCTAATATCGTATGTGGGTGGATATTATGTTTGTCTATTGTGTTAAAGTGAGTGCCTTTGTATTAACACATCCAACTTTGTGGTTCTTTTAAATTTTGTAAATAATTGAAAGCTACTGAAAATACTCTCGGAATATCTCGGATCGAATTTGTCGGAGAGTTTAGTAGTCATGTAAAAGGTAGTCTCTAACCGAGAGCTGTCTCTAACTGAGGTGTTTGAACATTTACATTTCTGATGAATATCAGGAATGTAAATGTTCGAACACCTCAGTCCCTCGTGACCACGAGAAACATCTTAAATGCGATAAATTGCCAAATTTATTCTCATTTAATGTTAAGATTTTTTTAAGATTTAATTTAGTTAAGATTGTATTTGTGTTAGTATAAGAAATCATTAATTGAAATATTAATTAAGTCCTTTTAAATTACTGGTATAGCTCGATACAGATCTGTCATTTCCGAGAGCAATTAGTTGGGCACGCTGCTCATTGAGTTATACAAAACTAGAGGAGCAAACCTCATTACCGCGCTTCGAAAAATCAAACCGCGACGGCGTAGCTTTGAAATTACTTAACATTTTAAATAAACATATATCTATCTCACACAAGTTGCGAAAATAATTCCGTCGCTAAGAATAGTTATAGAATTATTAATATAAAATAGGTAATAAAATATATTTGATATATCATTAATGCATAAACTATTATAATTAATTATTTTGTATGAAAGTTAAAACGTAGTTATTACTATAATTTTCAAAATATTTAAATCAAAAGTAACAAATTAACATACTCCATTAATTATATAGTCTGCCATTACTAAGTATATTAGTTATATAGTTAGTTATTCTCGTAATGTAGGATATTCACCAAGGCGGTTAAAGTGGCAACATTGAACTTAAATTGCAATATTCGATAATTTTATTTAAATGTTTGAGGTTTTATACATTTGTATAAAAAAAGAACTAAATTTTATGTGTTGAAAGTAATTCCGCTTGAGTTATTATGTTTTTGTGACCTTTAATAGCATTGTTTCACTACGCATTTACCCATTTTTTTGTCGCGGCTCAACTCTGTCGACGTTACATTGAACATTGAACTGAGCTAGAGCAGCTAGGCGTATGGCTGTGGCTATATGTGCAGTGACAACGCTTCGGCGCGGTAATTACTAATCTATAGTAATATATAAATCAGTGACGCTGCTGCAGTAAGTGTTGGTGGACAACACAACATGTTCACAAGATATTTTATTCCTCAGACATGCAAGTTTCCTCACGATGCTTTTGTTCATTGCCAAGCACGTAGTAAATCTACACATAAAATTACAATTCAAAATAATAACGTTACAGGCAGGAGTAAACACGAGCAACTACTGAAATATATTGCGCGTGATATCAGCTACTACAGCTCTTAGATACTTAATACATTACTTTTAAAAAACGTGTACATATGGTAATAATAAAATTTCTAATGATGTTTTAATGTCTTGAGAAATATGATTCTGAAAATCCATACAAAACGTATTCACATTTATGAGTATTGATAATCCAGATTATTTGGATTTATAAATAATTCTTAGTTTAAAAAAAAGGTTAATTATTTTATTTTAAGTGACATAATAACACCAGCTGAATTCATAACCCTGGCCTTCTTCTCAGTTACGCAAGGTCAGAACAGTCTAAAACTTTTTATGCAGTGAGCAGTCCCGTTAAAATACAGCGTTTACACTTTATATTAAAAAAGTATGATAAAGGTTATAATCGTTAACGTCTATTTCAAGTTTTTTTTAAAAGCCGCAATTGATTTAAATTTTTCAGCAAACGAGCAACCAGGATTCAATATCGCCGGCAACGACGAAATTCTTGGTTGACATTTTAAATGCTGATTTACCACGAGCCGAACGTATACATCGTGAACAAACCTACAGGTTTAATTGCAATTGCAAGCAAACTGCAAACTGCAGCTCCTGTATTCACGAGCTGCGGGCTACTTATACTAATAATCTTTTAATCTTTTAAAATTATTTACTTTGTTTTTTGTTTTTTTTTTTACAAATTAGGAGCTTATTAAAGAGCATAGTCATTGTAGTTTTTGGGAAGCGTTTTTCTATATTGATATTATTTATATTTAAGAATAAAAATTACAAAAAATATAACAATAACCATATGGCTAGTGCAATAAAACCACAACAAACTATATTTTTATTACGATTTCATTTACGCAAATGTTGAAATTATTACTATTATTTTAAGGTAAACTACAAATCATTTGCCTTTAAACGTTGAAAGCCTTGATTTTAAAGGGTTTTATAAAAATTAAAACAGTACTATTATAAACATCACTTAGCATTTCGAAAGTGCACTTTGTGCACGACACTCAAATTGTATACTCAAGGCCAAGTGGCAGCAGATACACCTGCATCTATTATTGACTACTGCATATTTAAACAGTATTAAAATGGTATGATTTTAAAATACCAATTCGTTATTTTGGTATAATAATTAAAACGATACGATGGAAGTATCAAAGGTAAAAACGTCAGAAAATATCATATTTTTTGATTAACAATAAAATTATAAATGGTTAAAAAATTCATATAATTTAGGAGTAAAAAAATCTATATAATATGCAAAACTAACGCAAATTAAAATTAAAAAAACTTTTTTTATTAGAAATTTAGGAAACTTGTTATAAAAGATAACACTCATAATTTAACATATAAAAGATACACAACCATTTAAGAAAATCCAATAATTACTAAACAAGTTGAGAACATTTGTTAATTCATAAAGTTAAACAAAAACATATCTGAGAATTAAAAACACTCATAGTAGTTATATTTCCTAAATCTGATATAAATAAAAAAAAGACTCACCTGACTTCAAACAATATCAGAATCTCGCCGATATAACATCCCGCAGGTAAAACTGAAAATATATCCTTACAACAGAAAAACCACGTAAAAATTCATTCTTTAAATGGCACGAATGTACGGGGATCACAAAACTCGACAGTGGATATATTTCAACCTGTATTTATTTGACACTCTTCCGTGTCGCGTCGAGCGGCGAACTCAAATAGACTCGAATAAAATATCGAACGTTTCAGTAATATTCTCGATACAATCAGCTGACATTGCACGATCGAAAAACTAAAATGGTACGCTTTTAGTAAAATCACTTTAACGTAGGAATGGTGATGATGATGATGATATCTACGGCGTGTAGTGGTGGTCTAAGTATATTCACTACCCGATATCATCCCGTGTCGCAAGAGGCGACAGAGGGAGACAAATCAGGAGATGGGCAGCAGCGACTTCCTAATAACGAATACATTAAAAATTGCGGGGACCAAGCCGCTTGCCAAGCGTGGTAACTATGGCAAACATCCCCTCTATGAGGAAATCTATGGGGAAGGCCTATGTTATGCAGTAGACTTTAATATGCTGTAACGGTAACGGTCCACGGACACCTGCAACCGACTTCACACATAAAAGGCTGCAGATGCGTTGTATTCTGTTGATTAAGATGGAATGCTTTACAGCCTGTAATTAAATAGACTTTCTGTATCTTTCAGAGCCGAATTCAATAGTGCAAGTACTGCTATTTAATGACCTGTGGTTCGGCCAGTTTAATAAACAACCGAAATTTGTTTATTTATTTGCGCTGAATACTCGCTACCGTTACACCAATGTTACTTTGGTTTGGATGTCCGTGTATTTCGCGGGTGGATGTGATTCTTGCTTACTATTGATCCGTTAAAATTACGGACATCTTGTCGTCACCTGATCAACATAATGTCAACGCCGCGCGTCGTGTGAAAGGGGCACGTTTTTCGCTGCTCCCAAAATATATGTTCTACCGCAAGTTTCTCCCCGAATTGGATCATCGCGAGTGACCGAAATCCGTGTAGCTGGGATCCCCAAAGAAGCACACGAGAGCAGGAGCATCCGCCTTCGCATATTCAGGTACGTCAGACCTTAGTAATATTGTCTAGTCGACGGCGTAGAGTAGAATCAGCTAGCGTCTATGCAAATTAAAGTACATTTCCCATTTTCCACCAAAAAAATGGTCCATCACACAGGATGATAATTGGATTGGAATTACTAAATACGTAAATCCGATTGTAATTCGACTCTGCGACGTGATTGACACTGAACCTTATTGGAGCATATTTGGGTTGATGTCGACTATTTTATACTGTTAGTTGTCGACTTGTACATATTGCTTAATTTTTAAGTATTTTCCGCATCGCATACAGCCGTTTACAAAATCGATTTTATATGTTTATTACTAAGAAACATTCTTATTAATCGCATCGACTCTTAGATGGCTGTCGCATTTCATTTACTTACTTATTATTATCATCTCGCTCCGTGAATATTTAAATCGGTTCGATAATTTACCTGGTGGGTAGAAATCACCGCCGTGCGGTTGCGCCGCGCCGACAACCGGTGTGCAGTTTATTCTAAGTACCGTATCGTACCTTTTCTTAGGTGCGTATGCGTATGCAGCACATTATATATATGTATATTAAAACTGATTTGAATTTCTAGTGAAGATCGTAGAATTTGTATACTATAAATACAGTTAAATTCTTAAATACTTATTAACCAACCTGTTCATATAAATTTCGTCAATCACGCGTAAAAATTAATTTATATTTAATTCGTAACCACAAAGATACTTTTACTCACTATGGGGTAATATAATCGTGTTCTAATAAATATATTCACAATGACGGAAAAGAGTGCAGGAAAAGATAGATGCCTTATGCAAATTAAATTGTTAGAAGCTAAGCGTCAATTGTATTTCTCACAAATAAATAAGACCTTTCAACTATCATCGAAAACAGATGAAAAATTACGGCATAATTTCTTATCACAAGCTCGCGCCGTCGATCAATTACGTAAAGAATTTGTAACTTTGGTTTATGATATAAATTTATTAAATTTGAAAGTAGATCCCGATTATAGTAATAATTACCAGCCGTTACCAGCGTTTGACGATTTATATTATTTTATTAAGGATCTTCTTAATAGTATGGAGAGACCAAACCCACAATCGCAAGCCGTCACGCATGCAATTACTCAAGAACATACCACTAAGATTCCTCGTATTGAATTGCCTATTTTCGATTGTGAATTACAGAACTTTCCTTATTTTTACGAAACATTTAAACGTGTTATACACGAAAGTAAAACGTTAACGGATTCGGAACGTATTCATTATTTAATGAGCCACCTTTCCGGAAAGGTAAAACATATATGTGCTGGTATAGTCCCGGCGGCAGATAATTACGTAATTATTTGGCAAGCGTTACTAGACAAATACAAGGATAACAGACTTTAGCTACGACATATCTAAATCAGTTATTTGCATTAAAAATATTAACGGTCCCTCTGCAATAAATTTAGAAAAATTGGTAGATAAATACGCGGCCACGATCGCAGCACTCAAACAACTTAATATGGATAATTTAAGTGACTTTATTTTTGTTTACATGGGCCTAAAGCTCGTAGATTGCGATACTGCAAAGTGTTTCGAAACAGCGGTACGTAGTCAAACGGACATGCCTAAATACGATGAATTTGTCAAGTTCTTACGAGAACAGGTAAAAATTTTGTATCGAACCAGCACTTCATCACAGACTCGTGGCAGTTCCATGGCAACGCATCCCTACTCGGGTAGTCGCCAATGTAGCTCACGGATTTTAACCGTGCCGCCACGCGCCTTAGTTTCCACGCAGCAGACCCAAGTTCGTACTAGGCCATCTAAGCTTTGCAACAACACGGCGCATACGCATCTCTATGCATGTAAACCTTTTGCTAACCTTTCGGCTGCCGACAAATTTAAATTCGTTAAAGACAATCGTTACTGCGTTAATTGTTTGAGTAACCAACCTACCTCTTTTTATTGCAACTCAAACACTTCTTGCCGCAAGTGTAACGCCAGACATCACACGTTGCTTCATTTTGGAAACAAACCATTTGCAGCGCAGTCGTGCGCCGCCACTGTAGCCATAAACGAGGAACATGATGCTAGTGAAATACTGAACTCGCTAGAACTTGAAGAAGAGTATTCCTCTGATCAAGTGCTTGACGGTTACTTGGTTGGAGAAGGAAATCCAGAAGTATCATACTGTTCGCTGTCTTCTACAAAATGTGATTCATCATCAACAACGCAAGTTCTCGCAACCGCAAAGGTTTATTGCCACGGGTCGCAATGGTCGCGATGTAATAGTTAGATGTTTACTGGATCCTGGTTCCCAGAAACATTATATAACAACAAAATGTTGTTCAAAACTACAGTTAAAGGTCGAATCTAATTCACCTGTAACGGTGAAGGGAATAGGTGGCTCATCGCAGATAGTCAAGGGGGCGGCAAATGTTTCTTTTCGATCTCGATTCAATAATACAAAATTTAATATGCAGGCTCCATTGTTAAATCGAATCACTAGTAATTTACCAACGTGTAATGTCGATACTAGATTCCTTGAAAATCTGCGTAGTATTCCCGTGGCGGACGATGGCTGGGGTATGCCTGGAGAAATAGATTTATTAATAGTAAGTAAGTCTTTTTGCGGAGATGCTAAGACCTAGTAGAATTATCGGGGAACCCGGTTCTCCGGACGCTCTTGAGACCGTTTTAGGATACGTCGTTCTAGGAGATGCTCCAGCGGTTATACAGGCTCAAGCCGCAGCCACCGTAGCGTTTCATGCTATTTTAATATCTGATGTCACGACTCTAGTTAAGAAAATGTGGGAACTCGATGAAATTGATCCTAAGCATATCTTTAGTGCTGATGATAAAACATGCGAAGAAAATTATAGTAAGACGGTCACGTGTGCCGCTGCGGGACGCTACAAAGTAGCTTTACCTTTCAAATTCAGTCCAGATTTTCTAGGTATTTCTTTGGAAGTCGATAGGCGTAGATTTTTACATTTAGATTTAGCGTAGGTTTGCTGCTCAGACCGCTCTAAGAGAGGCGTACGACAGTGTAATTAAGGAATATATAGATCAAGGTTATTTATCTCCTATTGATACAGCCAATAAAGATCCTCTACACTTTTACATACCACACCACGTGGTTCTTAGGGAGGATAAACTATCAACACGGATCCGACCTGTCCTGGATGCAAGTGCTAAGTCTAGTAGCGGATTTTCCTTAATATTCTTCTATATGCCGGTCCTAACCTTCAACGCGACCTTTTTACAATCTTAATGAATATTAAACTATTACCTGTTGCCATCACAGCCGACGTAAGACAAATGTATCTTAGGATAGGCATCCGTAAGCAGGATCGACGTTTTCAGCGATCTTATATCGCTACAGTCGGGATGACAATTTAGAAGGTGGTTCAGATATTCGAAATCCAATAAAATCATTTGAATTCAATAGAGTAGCCTTTGGACTAAAGTGTATTCCGTTTTTAGCTCTTCGCACTGTCTCGCAACTAGTACAGGATGAGGTTCACCGTTTCCCTATAGGTAAAGAAGTCGCGCAGAGAGATCTTTACATGGACGATATAGCTAGCTCATTGATGAATTCCGATCGAGCTATTTCTGCCTTTCAAGAGTTAGTCGGGCTATTCAAGGCTGGGGGCTTCCACCTAGTCAAATGGAGTAGCAATAGCACTAGTGCTTGAACATATTCCTGAAGATTATCGCTTGTCGCAAAATGTCAAATTTCACAAGGACGATACCTTGAAAATATTAGATCTTTACTGACGTCCTCGTGATGATGAGTTCACCTTCGAGGTGATTTCAGATGATTGCCCTTGCACTAAGAGAAACATTTTGTCCTCTGTCACACGTTTGTTTGATGTTTTGGGCGTGGTAGCACCTGTAATCTTGTATGCCAAGCTTTTAATCAAGGAGCTCTGGATTGATAAAATAGATTGGGACGCTGATCCCCCACAACGAATTACACGACTGTGGAATGAATTCCGACGTGAACTTCCCCTGCTTGCCCAGATGAAATTTCTTTGGCACCATGGAGTGGTTCATGGCTGTTCGGTAACAATTCTGGGTTTCGCTGACGCGAGTGAAAAGGCTTATGGTGCCGCAGTTTATATTCGAGTAGACGTCAAACAAAATCAGACAACCGTCATTTTGTCTCTCGCAAAGTCAAAGGTTGCGCCCTTGAAAGTTGTTTCATTGGCACGTCTGGAATTATGTGCAGCCTTGTTGCTTTCTAAATTAATAAAAAGGGTTTTTGAAATATATTCGAGTAGATACCAAATTAATTCGGTGTTAGCATTTTCAGACTCGACCGCAGTGTTAAATTGGATTCATTCTTCTCCGCACCGATAGCACATGTTTGTTGCCAATAGAGTATCCAAAATCCGGGACAACTTACCATCGGATCACTTTTACCACATCAAGGGTAACGAAAACCCGTGCGATTGTTTGTGCCGTGGATCAACTCCTACACAACTCATGAATCACCCTATGTGGCTACAGGGGCCTCCTTGGGCCAATTTACCTAAAGTCGAATGGCCAATAAAAACGTTTGTGCCAAAGGAATCTTCCGACGCGCCGGAACTTAAGTCTATTTCCCTAGTAGTAATGAAAACAACCGAGAAACCTTTTCTGTATAAGCTAGCACGTAATTACTCTTCGTGGCAACGGTTTCTTAACATGGCGAGCTACATATACAAGTTTATAAGAAAGCTGCCCCTGGGACCCATAGTTTAGTCAGATTTGGAATTTACGGAATTAGAAATTATGAAGGTAATACAGTCGATACATTTTAGTGATGACCTTCAACGTTTGGAAAAAGGAGGATGTCGTTCTTCATCTATTAAAAAATTAAATTCCATTTCTTAAGGATGGCGTATTACGCGTGGGTGGCCGTTTGGCAAACTCAGAGGAGAGTTTTGATTTTAAACATCCTATTCTTCTTCCTTGTAAGTATCACGTGGTAGACTTGCTCATACGCTCATTTTACTGCAAATATTTACATACAGGACCAGGGTTGCTATCTTCTGTACTCCGTGTTAAATACTGGATACTATCTGCTAGACGTACAATTAGAGCGATCATCTCTTAATGCAACGTATGTTTTCGATCTAAACTTCAACCTGGGTTCCCTATGATGGCGGACTACCCTGAACCTTGAGTGCGAGCGGTTGTCAAAGCCTTCGTCCATACTGGATGCGATTATGCCGGCCCAGTCCTAGTAACACCATATTGTGGTAAAGGTATAAAAAGCCGTAAGGCTTACATCTGCCTGTTTACATGCCGTACTACACGAGCGGTGCATATTGAGCTCGCAAGCGATCTCAGCACAGCTTGCTTCTTGGCAGCCATGAAACGATTCCTAGCTAGACGAGTATCGTTTCAATGTTTTTATACCGATAACGGAACCAATTTTATTGGTGCCCGGTCTTATCTTCGAGATTTGTACGCTTTTCTAAAGAATGAATATAAACAAGTGTGGAAAAAGCAGTTAGCAGAAAGTCATGTCCAATGGAAACTGATTCCTCCTAATGCTCCACACTTCAGTGGTTGCTGGGAAAGTAACATCAAGTGTATAAAAACCCATTTATATAGAGTTATCGGCCAACAAATTCTTATCTTTGAGGAGCTTCAAACCGTTTTAAGCCAGATTGAATCCATATTAAATTCACGACCACTTACAGTGCTCAGCTCTGATCCTTCAGATCCAGCAGCTTTGACGGCAGCTAATTTTTTACATACCGTCCCACTTGATTTCTTTTTTTATGATATTGATGATTCGATTCCGCATCTTCTAACTTGATATAAGCTCTTAGACAAGTTGGTACAGTCATTCTGGATGCGATGGCGGGGAGAGTATCTTCATAGCCTACAAACCCGCCAAAAGTGGAATTCACCATCCTTCCCAGGTAAGGAAGGAACGGTTGTTGTAGTAATACAGGATAACATCACACCCTGACATTGGCCCTTAGGCATTATAACACAAACCTTTAAAGGTAAGAATGACGTTATACGTGTAGCAATGGTAAGGACTAAGCACGGTACTTACCAAAGACCGGTGGTTAAATTCCAGCTAATTTTTTACATACCGTCCCACTTGATTTCTTTTTTTATGATATTGATGATTCGATTCCGCATCTTCTAACTTGATATGAGCTCTTAGACAAGTTGGTACAGTCATTCTGGATGCGATGGCGGGGAGAGTATCTTCATAGCCTACAAACCCGCCAAAAGTGGAATTCACCATCCTTCCCAGGTAAGGAAGGAACGGTTGTTGTAGTAATACAGGATAACATCACACCCTGACATTGGCCTTTAGGCATTATAACACAAACCTTTAAAGGTAAGAATGACGTTATACGTGTAGCAATGGTAAGGACTAAGCACGGTACTTACCAAAGACCGGTGGTTAAATTGTGTCCATTACCAACTCAGTAAAATTCATAAATTATTTAGGTAAAGGGTAGATTAGCTTCTAGATAATAAGTCATAGATAAGATAATAGGATTAAGTAGACATAAGTAGTTAACAAACATTCTTTAGTATGTTTTAATAAGGTTCGTAGAAGTAAGAATAGATTAATTTACTCGATAAAGATGATTACACCTTTGAAAGCTTCCCTTTCAAGGCCGGGAGGAATGGTTCGGCCAGTTTAATAAACAGCCGAAATTTGTTTGTTTATTTGCGCTGAATACTCGCTACCGTTACACCAATGTTACTTTGGTTTTGGATGTCCGTGTATTTTGCGGGTCGATGTGATTCTTGCTTACTATTGATCCGTAAAATTACGGACATCTTGTCGTCGCGTGATCAACATAATATGAACGCCGCGCGTCGTGCGATAGGGGCATGTTTTTCGCTGCTCCCAAAATATATGTTCCACCGCAAGTTCCTCCCCGAATTGGATCATCGTGAGTGACCGAAATCCGTGTAGCTGGGATCTCCGAAGGAGCACACGAGTGCAGGAACATCCGCCTTCGTATATTCAGGTACGTCAGACCTTAGTAATATTGTCTAGTCAACGGTGTAGAGTAGAATCAGCTAGCGTCTATGCAAATTACAGTCCATTTCCCATTTTCCACCAACCTGTAATAGTAAAAAGTGATACTAGTCCAGATGGACTCCGAAGTAGAAAAAAGGACCAACATCAGAAAAAATAAATTTTTATTGTAAGGATACTGTTACATATTTGATTTATAAAATTGAATAAATAAAGCACTTATTTTCTATTTCCTTTCCTAAGAATTACTGTGTCATTTTCAGTGATCAGCCTCGACATATAAATAAAATGGCAAAATCAAAAATCTACTAATGATTTACATTTCTGTACTTAGTACATTATTTTCAGGTATTTACAATTTGGTCAACGCATGCCAAAAAAGCAACCACAGCGATGTTTATATCTTTTTTTTAAATACATTTAATAAAAAAATATTAAAATTATGAACCGACATTTTACAGAATAATATAGCTCGCTCTCTCTCATTCTAAAAGTAAATGCTTTTTAAGAATCAATTCAGTTGCTCTAGAGATTACATACCAAATTACCAGTTGCTCTAGAGATTACATACCAAATTTTGGAACAGATTTTACCTCCAGCAAATGTCAATTACAGGAGAAGTTATATTTCAACAGTGGTAGAGCCATGCGGCAGCTTTGCTGTTGCACGTATGGGCCGGCTCAAACCGGGGTGGTACCACGACCTCACAGAATACCGGCGTGAAGTGGAAGTTCTGCTTCTGCGTTTCGTCTGGTGAGTGCAGGTGGCCGGAGGCCCAAATCCCCCCCCCCATCAACATGGTAGCGGAATTAAGTAAAGATAGACTACCCCAGGAGGGTACCAGCACCCCTGGAGAATCCCTCGCTGAGCATCCACGACCATGTTTCTCCACTTCTGAGCGTGGGTGCTCAGGCTGCCCCGCGTATTCTGGGGGGGGCGAAATTCCGCTCAAGACTACAACTGCTCGGGGCAAACGGAGCAACAAGACCAAGGCGACCCCTGCCACGCTGTCCGTGAATTTCTGCAATATCAGGGGACTTCACTCCAACCTAAACGCCGTCCACTACCATCTCGAGACGGCGAGGCCGGCTCTGCTCTTTCTGACCGAGACGCAGGTGTCCTCTCCGGCTGATGTTTCGTATCTCTCCTACCCGGGGTACAAACTGGAACACTCCTTTGTGCCTCGGGCTGGAGTTTGCGTTTACGTCAGAGAGGACATCTGTTCTCGACGCCTCGGCAGACTTGAAGGTTCGGACCTGTCCATCCTTTGGCTACGCGTAGACAGCGACGACCATCCGCGCGTCTACGGGTGCCTCTATAGGTCCCACAGCGGTAATGCCGAAACAGACCGACTCTTCGACCACGTCCAAATGGCTGCAGATTCGTTGCTACAGCAGATCCCCTCCGCAGAGATCGTGATCCTCGGCGACTTTAACGCCCATCACGCCGAATGGCTCGGTTCACGTTTAACCGATCATGCGGGGAGATCTGTTCATGATTTTGCCTTGGCATATGGTCTGACACAACTGGTTACTTCGCCTACGCGGATTCCAGATGTGGAGGATCATGCACCTTCCCTGTTGGACCTTCTGCTGACCTCTCACCCGGACGGATATCAGATTTCCGTCGACGCCCCTTTAGGCTCCTCGGACCATTGTCTGATCCGGAGTGTTGTGCCACTCACGCTGAAATCGCGGTTGCATTCTGCAGGCTGCCGCCGTGTTTGGCACTATAGGTCAGCCGATTGGGATGGGATGCGGTCTTTCTTTGCATCCTACCCTTGGGGGCGGGTTTGCTTCTCGCCGGATGATCCCAACGTTGTTGCGGATTCTGTTACTGATGTGGTACTTCAGGGTATGGAACTTTTTATTCCTTCCTCTGTGGTGCCCATTGGAGGCAAATCTCAGCCATGGTTTGGTCGCTCCTGTAAAATAGCATCATGCTATAAGCAGGAGTGCTACCAAGCCTGGGTTGATGCATCAGCGTCCCGGGATGTAAACACCAGCGCTCTAAAAAAGAAGTATAATTCCGCCTCTAGGTCCTTCAAAAGAGTCATTGCCAAGGCAAAGTCAGAGCACATAGGCAGAATTGGCGAGAAACTAGTTCGCCTTCCTTCTGGAACCCGTGCATTCTGGTCTCTCGCCAAGGCTGTCCAGGGGAATTTCTGTCAGCCATCTCTTCCATCTCTGCACAGGGAGGACGACTCACTGGCCCATACTGCAAAGGAGAAAGCCGATCTTCTAGGCTCCTTCTTTGCGTCTAACTCGACTCTCGATGACGGGGGGAGTACGCCGCCGACCATCCCGCGGTGTGAGTGCTCCATGCCGGAAGTGCAGTTCACACAGCGCTCGGTTCGCAAAGCACTCCTCTCCCTGGACATCCACAAGTCGAGTGGGCCTGACGGAATCCCCCCAATTGTGCTGAGGACGTGTGCTCCAGAGTTGGCACCGGTTTTAACGCGTCTTTTCCGGTACTCCTACTCCCTAGGCGTAGTCCCAAAATCATGGAAGACGGCTTTCGTCCACCCGATCCCTAAAAAAGGCGACCGCTCAGACCCGTCCAACTACCGGCCAATCGCCATCACCTCCTTGTTCTCCAAAACAATGGAGTCCATTGTAAACTGCCAGCTTATGAGGTACCTTGAGGATCACCAGCTGATTAGTGACCGCCAATACGGTTTTCGCCGTGGTCGGTCAGCTGGTGATCTTCTGGTCTACCTCACTCACAGATGGGCGGAGGCAGTAGAGTTCAAGGGGGAGGCATTGGCCGTTAGTTTGGACATTGCGAAGGCCTTCGATCGGGTTTGGCACAAAGCGCTTCTTTCGAAGCTCCCTTCCTATGGGCTTCCCGAGAAATTGTGCAATTGGATCACCAGCTTTCTTGCAGATCGGAGCATCAAGGTCGTTGTAGACGGTGCAAGCTCCGATTGCAAGCCTATTAATGCTGGTGTTCCACAGGGCTGCGTGCTATCGCCAACGCTGTTTCTTCTGCATATCAATGATATGTTGCATACCCGTAACATTCATTGCTATGCAGATGACAGCACTGGTGATGCTCTTTACACCGGCCGAGCCAATATTTCTCGGGAAAACGTCTCCGAGTGCCGGGACAAACTTGTGTCTGAAGTCGAGTCTTTGCTGAACAGAGTCTCGGATTGGGGACGACTAAATCTAGTCCAGTTTAACCCCCAGAAGACACAAGTTTGCGCGTTAACCACTAAAAAGAACCCCTTTGTCGTATCCCCTCAGTTTCAAGGCACTCCCCTTGTTGCCTCAGCCAGTATCGGAATCCTCGGCGTCGACATATCGAGTGACGTGCAGTTTCGTGGTCACTTGGAAGGGAAGGCCAAATTGGCCTCTAAAAAGCTTGGCGTGCTCAGCAGAGCGGGACAGTATTTCATGCCGGCACACCGCCTGCAACTTTACAAGGCGCAGGTTCGGCCGCACATGGAATACTGTTCCCATCTCTGGGCTGGGGCTCCCCAGTACCAGCTCCTTCCACTTGACCGCATCCAGCGCAGAGCGGCTCGAATCGTCGACGACCGAGTGCTTTCCGATCGGCTCGATTCACTGGCGTTGCGAAGAGATGTTGCATCTCTTTGCGTATTTTATCGCATCTATCACGGGGAGTGCTCTGAGGAATTGTTCGGATTAATCCCAGCCGCCAAATTTCGTGAACGCACGACACGGCAAACGTCCCAATACCATCCACACCATCTGGATGCTTGGCGGTCCACCACTGTACGTTTCACAAGGAGTTTTCTTCCACGTACAACCTCTCTGTGGAATAGTTTATCATCGGCGATTTTTCCGGACCGATACGACCTGGGGACCTTCAAGAAAAGAGCTTACTCCTTTCTAAAGGGCCGGCAACGCACCCGCAATTCTCCTGGTGTTGCGGTTGATCATGGGCGGCGGTAGTCACTTAACATCAGGTGAGCCGCATGCTCGTTTGCCCCCCCTTCTATAAAAAAAAAAAAAAAAAAAAAAAATATCGCCGTCCTCTTATCTTTTTTAATAAAAAGTTTTCTCCACAAAGTATTTTATACTGTATCATGGCGGCAGTTTACATACATCAATTTAACAAGAATAAACATCTAAATGCGGAACAATTACTTGTAGGTCATATAAATACATGTTCTGTGCGGGATTCGAACGCGCAACCCTTGACGCTGCAACTCATTGCCGAGCCACTGCATCAGTGAGTCTATCTACACTCTTTTATTTTATTTTTATGCAATGGTAGGTACA
The DNA here is from genome assembly GCA_036936625.1 of Parnassius smintheus behrii. Taxonomy (NCBI): domain Eukaryota; kingdom Metazoa; phylum Arthropoda; class Insecta; order Lepidoptera; family Papilionidae; genus Parnassius; species Parnassius smintheus. The sequence goes on from JAUPFT010000003.1 coordinate 48,968,933, forward strand.
TACAAAACATGTGGTAAAGGGTAGTGGCTAAGTAAAATGGTTGCGCCACTACAGGGTCAAAGCCTCGAATCCCGCAAGTATTTGTATGGCCTGCAAATAATTTTTCTGGATATAAATGATTGTTTACATGTACGAATTATGTATGTAAAACCTCTAAACGAGACATGCTGTTGTAAGGATAAGGTTTTTTTTTTAATTCGATATTAAAATACTTCCAGACTTGAGTGACATTTGTTATAAGTCCTTATTGGTCTACCTGATGTGTATAACAATTAAATTCTTTTAAAATAAAAAGAAACATGAGGAATTATAAAACTTTTCTTCGCGTATTTAGTTTCCTTTTTATTTTATTTTCAATAAAATTATATGATACAATTTATAATAATTTAAAATTACATAAGGGGATATATAGAATATTCAAATCCCCATACTATCCCGTGGTGGCCGTAAGAGGTAACAGAGGGAAATGAACAGCAACAGACACATGAAATTGGCATCAATATCCTCCTGATAACAACTCAACATAATAGTGAGCTGAGGTTGCCAACTAGTCTGCAAATCTGGTCAACTACGGCAAATGTTCCCCTTTATCAGACAGTCTATGGGTTCTATGTTCAGCAATGGAGCTTGGGCTGTATTGGTAAAAGTCATTTAGTAGTATTATGTAAAATTAAATTAAAAAGTGAAGTAGATGAAAAATTTATTAAAAACTGCATATGTAGAAGGATATTAAAATCTAGGTTTATTATAGAAAACCTGATTATCACTTCATAAAATAATGAAATACACGGATCACTGGTAATCAACTATAAATTGTACTGAGACTATTTTGATAGCGGATAATAATAATTAATTCACGAATTAATTAACCGAATAGTCTAGGATGAGCTAGTAGCGGGATAAAACAAGTGAACCGTGCCACGCCAGAACCATGACTGCTTTAATGGCATTTTTTTTTGCGCCCGAAGCAAATATGGGCAACCCTCCGGAAAGCGGGGGAGGGAGGTTGAGAATGCTCATAGCGTACCACGCAGCCGGCTGCGTGGTTATGTGGCGACTTTTACCCACTAAACTCAACCTTTTAGGAATTGGCTTAACGATCTTACTAGAGATCTCTAAGCCGTATACGAACGCGACCCTCCTTGGCAGAAAGGAGGGTGCAGCTTTAACGGCAGCCGCTCCATCCGTTTTATAGAATCAAGACAAGTAGCTACACGGGCGCCACTGCAGGTACAATGCGCAGGTGTACGGTGCACGTGTTGTTGACAATAATTCTGACTACCCACAGAGGCGCTGTGAAATGGCCATACTGACATGCGTGCGTCCTCGTACGCGCTGCATCACAATCTTAGTTATATGTAGACAGAAAAACATTGTTCGATTATCCTGACAAAAGTCATAAACTTTTACACATTCAACAATACGTTCTGGTACGGCCTATAATAATAATAATAATAATAATAATTCCGCTTGCTTAGGGCTAAGCGGGGAAGTTGCTTAGCCCTAAGCAAGCGGAATCGGGCTGTCGTGAGGGCTCTGAACCCAATGCTGGTTACCTATTTGGAAGCCAGTCGGGACCTTTGCGAGACGGACTCAATTCTTTTTGGCGCCGCACTGGCAGTCTGAGGTATTATAGGCGCCAAACTTTCCACGGCTGGACGCGCTACTGGACAAAGTAGTGCTATCCCAGCCTGGAGAATAAGAATTGAAGAACGTATCGCAAAGGCTAGGGCCCTCATCGGCAGACTGATATGCTTCAGGTCAGGCAATACCAGGCCAAGGATTGTGCGCACCGTCAGGGTGGCATTTGCTGGGACAAATGTTAATTTGTCCCAGCCGGATATAATGCAAAAACTGACGGAGCGCATAGACGACCTGAAGCAAAGAATAGCTGCTTGGGGAAAGCGGATTCGGTGATATACCGAGAGGTCGACACGGTTCAACCAGAATCGTCTCTTCCAGAGTGATCAGAAAAGGCTCTATAAATCATTGGAGCGACCAATAGTAAGTGGAACGGGCCCTGCACCAAATCAGGCCGACACGGTCGCATTCTGGAGCAGCCTGTGGTCAGTGCCCGTAAACCACAAAGAGGGCCCTTGGACGGAAGTTGTGGCGAGTCAGTGTGCGGGTATTACGTCCATGGACACCGTCATCATAATGCCGGATGACGTAGCTGAGGCGGTCCGTAGGGCCCCGAACTGGAAAAGTCCGGGGCTTGACGGGCTGCATCACTACTGGCTGAAGGGGTTCATGGTGTGTCACGCTGTGCTCGCCCGACAGTTTCAAGAGGCTCTCAACCAGAAGTCGCTCCCAAGCATCTTCACTACTGGGATCACTCATTTGATTCCTAAAGATCAGGGTGCCACAGACCCGAGCAAATACCGCCCCATCACGTGTCTACCGACCATATACAAGACACTAACATCCATTTTGAACGCGAGAATCGCTCGTCACCTGGACTTAAATCAGGTGATGTCGCGCGCTCAAAATGGATGTCGGGGCGGCGGTCGTGGAACCAAGGAACCATTCCTCATTGACGCGGTCATTGGAAAAGTGATGAAACGCAACCGTCGGAACTTCTCCGCCGCCTGGATAGATTACAGAAAGGCATTTGACTCGGTGCCTCATACATGGCTAAAGAGGGTCCTCGAGCTGTACAAGATTGACTGTACAGTTCGAGACTTCCTCGAGCAGTGTATGGGGCAGTGGAGTACGATCCTCTGTCATCTAGGCGAGCGGATGACGGCTGCGGAAAGCCGCATAAGGATAAGAAGGGGTATATTCCAGGGCGACTGTCTGAGTCCAATCTGGTTCTGCCTCTCTTTGAACCCTCTCAGTACTTTACTGGAGGGCTCCGGGAGGGGATTTCAGCTTCCGAAAGGAGGTACAAAAGTGACCCACCTTTTCTATATGGATGACCTCAAATTATTCGCCTCCAGTCGCTCCCATCTTATGGAATTGCTAAACATCACGTGTGAATTTAGCAATTCTATTAGAATGGAGCTGGGGACGGAAGTGTGCGGTCCTCCATGTTGAAAAGGGAAGGGTTGCTAACTCTGAAGGCATAGACTTATCTATGCCCGTCAACTTAAGAACCCTTTCCGAGGCTGAAACATACCGATACCTGGGTATGTCACAGAACATCGGTATCGATGAGGCTGGTATGAAACAGTCAGTTTGTGACGTGTTTTTTGCACGCTTGACCAAAGTGCTCAACAGCCTTTTGTCCGGTGTGAATAAGACACATGCATATAACGGTTGGGTTATGCCTGTCCTCATGTATACCTTTGGCATACTCAGGTGGAGTCAGACTGAACTTAACGCCCTAGATAGAAAAGTCCACACTACAATGACGTCCCATAGGATGCATCATCCGAGATCGTCGGTAATGAGGCACTCAAGATGGCACTCTCTGTTGAAAGCCCAGTCCGGAAACCAAATTGAGCATCGTGTAGCTGCAAATATTTTCTTAAATACGTATCAAGTAGACCGTCCAGTACCTTCGCTAATATTGTAGCCAACGATATAGGTCTATAGTTGGTTATGTCCGAGATGTCCCCAGTTTTGTTTTTTAGAATTGGCACCACAATAGTCCTCATTATATTATTAGGTAGATATCTATGTCGTAGGCACAGTGAAAAGAACAAACCCAAAACTCTAGGAAGATGGCCACCAGCATGTTGCAAATGCTCAATGCTAAGATCATCATACCCAGGAGACCTCCCCCTTTTCATGTTCATAATCACTGCACCCACCTGTTTAGCTGTGAAGCAAACCGGGTTTGTGTCGAAGGGGACTTCCGTGTAGGTTTTACCATTTATGGGTCCTAAAGGAGAGTCATCATTAAAATATTGCCTAAAATTTTCAACAATTTCTTTTTTATCATTAGTGTTCCCAATGCTCACAGGAAGACCAGGCCGCACATTTAATATATTTGTGGATTTCCAAAAATTTTTGAAGTCCTTATTACAATGTTGAGTAGCTATTGTGTCCATTTTAATTTGTTCTTCCCGATTCTGGCACCATTTTAACTTAGATTTAAATTGACGTCTACTCTCACACACACGATCATACACAATGCCCCCTTTAGGTTTGCCACATTGTAACCAATTATCAAATTGAATCCTGGACTCCCTTTGAGCTTTTTTTACATATTTATTCCATCCGACTACAGTTTTCTTTTTGGCAGTAATGGCACTACCTTCATATGTTATAATTGCGGCCTCGCTTAAGGTATTTACTATAGCCTCATACACCTAAATAATCTTAAAACTTCAGGTGTTAACAATCATTCCCCATTAAAATCACTAGTGTAACGTGAGGGACGTAATATCACAATAATACCAAAGTATAAAAACCAACAGCAACACCACAAATATTCTTCTGCATTAGAAGAACCACTACAATGGCGAAACCACAATTTTTTCATTCTACGAGTCCCAGCACTCGTTGAGTGACCTTGTCGGAATCCCATGCGCACGACACGCACAGTGAACTCCACACTGCACAAACTATTGAGTAATGTAGCTTGTAAAATATAATGAAATTTATACATTGAATTTTACTGTCGTTTTATTATGTATCATTATTATTCAATTGTGTAGAGGAAAAAGAATAGACATTTATTGTTACAACGAATGTATTTAATAAAACTAAATATTTATTTATTTTAAATTAATATAAAGTTATAAACATGATAATAAATGTAACTTAAGCTATACATTTATCTCTAATTTTTATTTATTTATTTATTTAATATTCTTTATTGCACACCATATAAAAAAATTACTAATTATATATACAAAAGAAGTATGCAATGGGCGGTCTTATTGGTGATAGCAATTTCTTCCAGACAACCAGTGAATGGACAGGATTACACAAAAATTACAAGGGTAGGGCACATTGGTGTGATAAAAAAAAGAATACACATTTCATATATATATATATATATATATATATACAAAACAATCATAGACTACAAACATATATACATACAAAAAAATATATATTTAATTATTTAACTAAATGCAATCAACATACTACAAATATATTATATTATATTATATTAAACGACTAGTGTGGGAGCGAAGTGCAAGGTAATGGTCCTTTACTAGTTTTTTTTAAAAACCGGTAGGGATGGAGCGCGTTTGACTGCCAATGGGAGTTCATTCCATAAACGAACGGCCTGTACAGTAAAAGACTTGTTCATAAATTTACTAGTACGTAGTGGCATATACAATTTCAAGCTCTCTGCTGATCTCAGGTTACGTGAATGCTCTTACATACTTATACAGTACATAGTAGCAGCATTATATAGTTTTACATTCAAAATTATTAAAATATAGTTTTATAGTGTCCCCATGGTGACGTATTGTAGCCATCTGCCATAATTCGTCTCTTGTCATCATCTCTATTAAGTACAAGTTTATCAACTTTTTGAGTAAATATTTAATGATTCTTTGATCTAATCATACACATACTGTTTCTAAAGTTTTCATTAGATCATAACGCTCGTTTATATTTTTCAATATTAAGATGTTTAGTAACAGATTTTTTAATACCCTTAGCTTTCCTTATTGAGGTTGTTTTGGAATGAATACAATATAATTTCGCTCTTAGTCCAACAAATGCAGTTATTATATGACCACCCATTTCGTCTTTGAAAAACCCTGGAAGTTTACAATTTACTTTGGGCATATCATACTGATCGTTTCTGAAATTATTGTATCAAAATATTTTATAATTTTTTCATGTCTTCATAAAAATCATTTGTATTTATTGAATACAGCAGACTATCAGTATCAGTATAACAGAGTTGAAGAATTTTTATACCTGCGTTTCGTTATAGAGTAATGAAAATGATATAAATGACTCTTACCTAAATCCAGAATTAAAAACCCAATGTAAATTGGGCGATCAAGGATAAATTTTATTAGTTCTAACTGGATTGCTACTAACGAATCTGAAATTATTGACAAATTTCTAAAATTACGAACACTTACATATTTTTCAGATCCACATAGTTTATTAGTCTTATTGGATGTATCTTTCCATACATTAACCAATTTTACATCGAATTGTTTTCGTTTATTCTCTATTGTCTTTCCAAAAATACACACTGTACATATCTGAAAGTAAATCTAATTGTATGTTCGTATGAAACAACATAGCATCCCAACTTAACGATGAGAATGAGACATAGTAACATGGGTCAGGACTATAATGTTTTAAACTCATAGCTCGGAATTTTTCAGAAACATCACACAACAGTAATACGTCACATTTTAAATATAAATCGGTGTATTCACCTAATTTACGGATTTTAAAATCATTCCATACCTTCAATGCATGACTGTAATCTTCATATGAAACAGATTGAGATGTAAGGTGATTAATAAATTTCGATTGCTCTGTTAATTAATTTTCTTCATACCGATCCCACGAATCTATAATAGTCATAACAGTAGAATGCCTGAACCGTAAACGCTCACTAGTTACACATAGAAAAAAAGAAGAAAAAAAGGCCTCCAACAGTATATACAAATGTTTTCATGTGTTCATGAACCCTAATTTTTAGACTGGATGGGAATCGAACCACAGCCATCTGGTTTTCTAGCTTACTCGTAGTACAAACCGCTAGATAATTTTCGATTACCACGTTTGGTTAAATAAATTGATTTATAGAAACGTGCAAGCATATAGGTACTAATTTGGTTAGACTAAAAATTTGGAACCTATATTTGAGAAAATTATGTTATTCAGTGGGCGCGTAGCGCAAATCAAGAGTGAGTGAATGTTTTCGAACTAAAGCTGATGGTTTAGTTAATCTTCAGCATATTTTTCAAGTATTTAAATTATTAACACGATTGAAATAACGTTAGTTCATTAAAACCCATCAGCCAATACGGAAAAATTAACAAACCTGTTATGAAATTTCTCAAAAAAGAATCACTTAAATTAGAATGTATCTGTCCTGAACCAAAAAATGAGATTAAACGTCATGGGAGCTTATTGCCAAATACGATACGTAGTATTGTATGCGGTCCATAAAATTTTGGAAAAACTAACTTAGTTATCAGCTTATTGTTACGTCAGAATGGACCACATTTCCGCAACCTTTATGTATATTCAAAGTCTTTATATCAACCTAAATACTTATTTTTAGAAAAACTACTGCAGGATGTGGAAGGTACATCTTATTAAAAGTATAATCATAATAGTGTAATTTTGAGTCCACACGAAGCTTCGCGTAACTTAATTACAATATTTGACGATGTAGCTTGTGAAAATCAGGACAACATCTGCGATTATTTCGCCATGGATCGACATAAAAACATTAACTGCTTTTATATTAATCAAACGTATACAAAGGTACTTAAGCAACTAGTAAGAGATAACGCTAACATGATGATCATATTGTTTAAATAAGATGACATAAATCTGAGACACATTTATGATGAACATGTAGGGTCTGACATGACATAGTCTCTGTTCCGGGAAATGTGTTTTACTGTGTGGAGTAAACCTTTCAATTATGTTTGTTACGAGCTTGAGGTTCGTGACAACAAAAAATGCCGATAGAATTACCTAAATTAACACTTTAATTCACTTTACACTAATTAAAGTTAAAAACACTAATAATTAATCACACTGATTCACTTTATTCCGCTCCGAAGCTTCGCTTGTCTTGCCAACTTTAATACTTAACCGACCCCAACACTGACCGCATCTTGAAGCGCCTATAAATATAAATTAGTACCGAAATATCCAGAATAATCAAGTAAACACGTGCAAGGTACCGAGAGTTCGAGTTTCAACTTCTGGAAGTTTAGTTCTTCGGTTCGAGACTAGATGGCGCTGTCGGTTGAAAGATTAGTGATGTCATTTTCTGAAAAGCTCCCCTCGCTCTCGTCTCCGACACTAGATGGCGCTAGTGCCGTCGACTTAGGCACGTAACACTGCCCCCTCCTAAGACATGCTCGTCCCGAGCATTATCGGCCCCAGACGCGCCAGACGATTCACATGGACGATCTTAGGAGTCCCTCTTGCGCCTTTCTATATCCGGTAGGTTAGCTCGTCCCATTTAGCTTGAAGCTTAGGAGATTTCCCTTTGTTGCGGACTGGATTGTGCAACCACACTAGCGAACCTTCGTCGAATCCTTTATTGTTCATTTTGCGGTCGTACCGGGTTTTCATTTTTTCAGACATTTGCTGGCCCGATTGTCTGACGTGCTCATAAATATCATTCATTTTGTTCCGCAAGTCATTTGCATAATCGTTTATACTACGTGGGGTATCAGGTGATATCCCGGTGATCAGGTCTGCAGGCAGCCGTAATTCTCTTCCAAAGTTTGCGAAAGCTGGTGTCACTACTGTACTTTCGCGAACAGAACTTCGATATGACAATAAAAACGGTTGTATGTACTTGTTCCAATCTCGTTGCCGATTGTCTACAACTCTTGCTAGGTACCTCTCCAATGTCTGATTAAATCGTTCTACCATTCCATCAGATTGCGGATAATAAGAAGTCGTTCTTGTTTTATGAGTACCTATAACTCGGCAAGTTTACTGGAATATTTGAGACTCAAAATGCCTTCCTTGATTGCTGTGAATCTCCAAAGGTACTACAAAACGATAAAAGACTTCATGAACTAGTTTATCTGCAACTGTTGAAGCTTCTTGATTTGGAATGGCGAAGACTTCTGGCCACTTAGTGAAATAATCCATCACAACCATGAAATACTTGTTACCGCTTTCACTCTCCGGAAACGGCCCCGCCACGTCAATGGCTATTCTCTCCCATGGTGCACCAACATTGAATAATTTCAATGCACCTCTACTTTCGAAAGTGGACCCAATAAAACCGTTCTCGGATCTTCAGTAGAGTTCGTTTAACTCCCAGATGGATGGATCATTATGGTACAGCTGTAGAACATCCGGTACTTTAGCTTTAGGGACAACCATTTGCAAGTGACAGCTGTCTCCCCGAACATTTTCCCATTTACGGCACAGAACTCCACCCTGAAGCAGCAAACTGTCCCACTGGGCCCAATAGCTTTTAGTGGTCGAACTCATCGCTGAGACGTCCCTCCACTTAGGCTTGGTAGCACGGGCCTTCATCCATTCCAGAATCGGCTTGATGTCCGGATCTTCCTGCTGTGCATGTCGTAGGCTGTCCTTCCACTCGTTGCTGAGGTGGTCTATCCTGAGCATCTTCACGGATACCACTACCTTACTCTTTTGCCTATTACAATGTTTCCAATCCTCGGGGCAGGGTCTTCTTGACAATGCGTCTGCATTAAAATGAGATTTCCCGCTGCGATGTCTGATAGTAAAGTCGTATCCCGGCTGCTGCTGGGCGGTGATGTTAGCCGCACTTCCCTTCTGAGATCGTTCACCTTCTCTTTCTAGGAATCGCTTAGGGCAGCTGGATCGAACATGGCCCCTTACCCCACAGCCATAGCACCTAGGGCTGTATCCTTTATTGTGGTCGTGAACCGTAACTGCTGCAACTTCCCTAGCGCGAGGGGAATGACGATCCTGCCACCACCAGGCGGTGCCGTTAACTGCACTACCCTCTCGAGATCGATCAACTCCCCTTTTAACAGTTCGCTTAGGGCAGCTGGAGCGAAGATGGCCCCTTTCCCCACAGCCATAGCACCTGCGGCTGTATCCTTTGTTGCAGTCGCGAACTGTAGCTGCTGCAACCTCCCTGACGCGATGGAAACGACGATCCTGCCGCACGGCTTCCAGTGCATGGATCAAGGCGTCCTTAAGCGTCTCGTCGTGCCCAAGCCTCACAGCAGCTCCGACTTCCAGGTTGCGGATGCCGTCGATGAATGTCTGCACCAGGTTCCCTTCAATGAGCGCAGGTACAGACCGGTATGCTTTTCGCACCAGCTTCTCCACCTCTAGAGCCCACTGCTGCAGGTTTTCGTTGATGCGCTGCACGCGATCTTTAAGCTGCGCACGAAAGACGTGTTTCAGGTGAGCGTCACCATATCTCGACTCCAATGCCTCAAGGAGTTGCTCATAAGTCACTTCCTCACCGAAAGCTTCCAGAACTGATAAGGCCTGGTCACGCAGGCCTAGTGTGAGAGCAGTCATGGCCTGACTTTTATTCCAGCCGTTCGCCTTCATAACGGCCTCGAACTGGTTTTGGTAGGCTGACCAGGAAGAGGTACCGTCGAACGGTGGCACCTTGAACCCACGTAGCGAAGGTGTTGTAGCTACAACGGGAGCTGTAGCTCCATCTCCAAGTTTGAGTTCGTCTAGTGATTTCTTCATGTCAGCCATTACGCTGTCAACCCGATTGTTTACTTGGTCGATTCGGGTTTCAGCTTTTTCGATTCAGTTTTCAGCTTTCGCGATTTGGGTTTCAGCTTCCGACAGGCGATTGTCATGCTGAGCAACCCTATCCTTCACCTCCTTTATCTCCTTCCCGAAGGTAGCGTGAAGGTCCTTCATGAGGAGCATCTGCTCTTCCAACCGACGGGCCTGTTCCTCTTGTCCAGCCCGCAGCTGCTCCTCCAAACGATGAACCTGGTCTTCCTGTCAGCGGGCCTGTTCCTCCTGTCCGCCCCGCAGCTGCTCTTCCAATCGGCGTGCCTGTTCCGCCTGCTGGCGAGCCTGTTCTTCCTGTCGGCGAGCCTCTTCCTCCTGTCGACGAACCTGCTCCTGCAGCATCACCATCAAAGCACCTAAGTCAGGTGCTGCAGATGTAGGGGCTACTGACGGGCCTGCAGCCGGTGGCTGGCCCTCCAACGTCTGCGGCGTTGCACCACCAAATATTCTTTAGTCCGTCTCCTGCTGGCGTTGACTTCGAGTACGGACAACCTTCGTTTCCTCCTTAGGTTAAAATGGCATGATTTTATCCCACTTCTGACACCAATTGTTACGAGCTTGAGGTTTGTGACAATAAAAATTGCCGATAGAATTACCCACATTAACACTTTAATTCACTTTACACTAATTAAAGTTAAAAACACTAATAATTAATCACACTGATTCACTTTATTCCGCTCCGAAGCTTCGTTTGTCTCGCCAACTTCAATACTTCACTGACCGCATCTTGAAGCGCCTATAAATATAAATTAGCACCGAAATATCCAGAATATTCAAGTAAACACGCACAAGGTACTGAGAGTTCGAGTTTCAACTTTTAGAAGTTTAGTTCTTTGGTTCGAGACTAGATGGCGCTGTCGGTTGAAAGATTAGTGATGTCGTTTTCTGGAAAGCTCCCCTCGCTCTCGTCTCTGACGCTAGATGGCGCTAGTGCCGTCGAATTAGGCGCGTAACATGTTGTTATGAATAAAGACTGTAAACGTAATAAAGGCTGTTACAGAATGAAGTTTGATACATTCATATTAGTAGACTAAACGTTTAAATAGCTGCTACGTCACAAAGAAATCAGTTTCTCTAGAGTAGCCAAACAGAGTGCAATTCCTTTACAATGGAACGAAACCTTAAGAAATAAGTTGTAAAATCTGCTGCAGCTGTAAAAAGGAAGGTAGAAATGATTAAAGATTCAAAAATACAAACAATCTGGCTTTGGAAACAATCTTTAAACCTATCGTTGATCCGCTTAATATGCTTACCAGAAAAACTGAAGAAAAACAGCATTTAAATGAAGATACAGACCAAGCTCACCTTATTAAACAACCTAAGTACAGCGCAAGTGAGTCATCGATTTCTTCAAGTGATTTGTTTGAAGATCCTGTTAATAATGAAGAAAACTCAGATAACGATGTTTATACATACAGAAAAACCCTCACTCACTCACTTCCTGCGGATGATAATAACGCGAATAAAATTTCGTTTAGATCTCATCAATCAACACCAAGTATTGCAAATTCATTATCATGGTCTATGTCATCTGAATTACTAAAAGATGTGCCTTATTTGTCAGAAATGAACATGGGAAACCAATGCACGGCGCTTTTCGTGTCTATAATGATGATCACATCTAAAAAATTGGAAATCATAGTTTGAAAAAAAACTCCAGGCTTAAAAGAGTTATTGTTTAGAAAGCTACCAAACTTAGATATTGTGACAGAGGAAGACTTTGTTTGAATTGTTACTTTTGGATACTAATTCCCACAAACATAAATATGATCCGTCCAAACCGATTAAGAGTTACAAAGGATTAAAATATATAAATGTGATAAAACCGTTGTTTAAGCACTCGAGAAATCATAAAAGTAGTGTAGAAAGTCTTCCAAAGGGAAAAGGAGTTGATATTTTAAAGAAGTTAAAAAAGATACTGGTTTGGTTTATTGCAACGATCCAAACGAGTTAGTGGAACGATTGAAATTACTACTTGGATCGTGGGCAGCTGGTAACACAGGGGTTTACAATGAAATTTATGCAATAATCGAAGAATTGCCTGAATCTGGCATCATAAAAACATTAAATATTATTAAGCTGCCTATAGGAGGAGTACGATGTACCATTTCATTACAGAAGCCGATAAGACGGTTATGAATATAGACAAATTTGGTCATCAAGTTTATAAGCGTTTACCACTATCTTAATGCTCTGATATTCTCAGTGACGCTGCGTAAGAACAGACGCAGGTGAATTTGGTTTGAAATCAACAAGATTAAAAGGACTGCAAACTCCTGAAAAAGAAGATGAGGCCGTGAATAAAGAATATGTGGATAAATGCGTTCAAGAACTTAAAAATGAAATGAAAACAATTCACAATAATGTCAAAAAGTACTTTAGCAGTATAGAAAAATTGCCTACCAGCAATTTCAGGATATTGTATTACACTAAAAGGGTAATCGACCTCATTATTGCATCTAAACCTACCCAAAATGAGTGAACAGGATATCGTAAAGCAGCAAGACGAAATTTTTTACGTCAACATACGATTATTAAAGGAATAGATGATTTATGGCGAGCTGACTTGATTTATTTTCAAATATATTCAACAATTTATAGAGGATATAAATATTTTCTAGTAGTAATCGATGCTCAATGAAAATACGTATGGGTTAGACCATTAAATCGAAACGTAAAAATTGTGTCGAAAATGCGATGCAAAGTTTATTATCTGAATCAAGACGTAAACCTAAAAATTTACAAATGGATCTTGGTACAGAGTTTTAGAATGATTCTTTTAAGAATTAAATGAAAAATTATAATATAAATCATTATTCTACGTACTCTGTTAAAAAGGCCTCCATTGTAGAACGAGTAATAACAACTTTAAAAAATCGGCTTTACGAAATATTCAGTCTATGCGAACGATATCAACGGTTCAAAAATAATTTAGATTTTGTTGTAAAGCGGTATAATAATACTTTACATCCCAGTACAAAATTCAAACCTATTAATTTTAATGATTCAAATGTGATTTTAGTTATGTCAAACATCAAGAAGTCTCAAAAACCTAAGATACGTCAAGGACCAACGTTTTACGTTGGCGATTACGTTCGTATAAGCAAATACAAAGGAGATTTTTATAAAGCTTATACCCCAAAATGGTCTACAGAAATATTTCGTATCGTTAAAGTCAACCAAACTAATCCTCAAACCTATCAAATAGAATACAATCACAATCAAAAAATTCTAGGCTTATTTTAAAAAACTAAATTTCAAGACCTTCATCCTATTGAAAAAGTCATTAAAAGAAAAGAAAATAAGCTTTTAGTAAAATGGTTAGGTATGAGTGATGAAGAAAATGGTTGGGTGAATAAAAGTGAATTAGTGGTGTAGGTATATAAATAACGTATTATTACTTAATAATCTCATTTTATACTTATCGATGAAGGACGGCAGTGGTATAATTAATAAAGTAATAGACAATTTACCGTTTGAGTTACATTTACCTTGTTATCAAATTTGCGGTCCCGGAACGAAACTTCAAAAACGGTTACTCAAATGCGATCGTGGGATAAACAAATTAGTTGAAGCGTACATGCTCCATGATATTGCTTACTCTAACAAAGATTCGGGCGCTCGACAAAATGAGGATTTAGAACTTTTGAAAATGGCTAAGAGGAGGTTGAAATCAGAAGATGCTAGGAAAGGAGAAAAAATTGCCTCATGGATAATCAAAAATGCGATGAAAGCGAAAATCCGGGCGGGGAGCGGTATAAAAGTACTTAAGAAGGGGATAAAATAATACAGTGTCTGCCCCTTATTCCCATATTTGCAGGATTGTCAGCCTTAGGATCATTAGCTGGTGGAGCAGCGGGTATAGCAAAAGCTGTTAATGATTCAAAAGCAACACAAAAGAGTATTCAGGAATCTGAAAGACACAACAGAATGATGGAAGCCGTTGCTCTAGGAAAAGGATATTACATTAAACCTCATAAACAAGGAGCAGGTTTATATCTTAACCCCTCAAAAAAACTAATTAGACGGCTACCTAGACGGGCGCTCACTAACCTGGACATATTAGAACATGCAAGTGACATTCCATACTTTCGCGGCGTTTTCATGAGAAATAAATTACCTTTGAAACCGAGAAAGATAGAATGTGGAATACTAAATTTTGATAGCTACAGAAATCCTGGAACGCATTGGGTGGCCTTTGTAAAGCACAATAAATACGTAGAATATTATGATAGTATAGATAATTTAAAGCCCCCGTTAGAATTAGTTAAATATATGCATAACTTACCTATTAACTATAATTATCCACGACATCAAGCATTTTGTGCTACAAACTGTGGACATCTTTGTCTAAAATTTTTAAGGAATTACTGGAAAAGCATTTATATAGCGTATTAAATAAATAAACGTATCAGTATAAAAATGTCTTTTACTGTGTCTATAACTGGGACAGGAGCCTCTTTATCAACGAACTATTCACCGACAATAGAACTACGAGGAGACTACGAATGTGGCCTTTTTGTATTTTTCAACTTTTAATTCTATTATTCCCAATATAGATGAAAGAAACCATAAATTTTATTATCGTGAAAAAGAAATGATCGAAATTTCTGAAGGGTCTTACGAGCTTCAAGATATTTGTGATTATCTAAAAATAATATTAAGAATACTGTACTAAAACTAACTTGTAACAATAATACATTGAAAACAAATATTTTTGCTCTGAAGATGTGCACTTTAATAGAAACGAATAACTGAGTAAAATTTTAGGCTTTGGTATGGAAACAATAAAAGCAAATATAAGTTTTGAATCAAAGTATCCTGTCAGTATTCTAGCAACAACCATCGTGCGGATTGAATGCGATATAGTTAGTGGTTCATTTGTCAACGGGAAAGCAAGCCATATAATTTATGAATTTGCACCTAATGTTATCAAATAATTGAAAGACCTATAAATTTTATTTATTTTCCTGTTAACCAAAGTTCCATAAGTGCTATCAATATAAAGTTATTGAACGCTGAGAATAAAGAGATAAATTTACGAGGTGAAGAAGTACAACTGTATTTACATTTCCAAAAAAAAATATGATAATTATCAATAAAAGCCCGTCTACTTCGTGTATCCAAGTCAGTTTTAAAAGAACATCTCATAAAGGCACACCTATTCAGCTAAAAAGGAAGCTTACCAAGTCTAACAAAGAATTTCTTAATCTAGTTGGCTTGATAAAATGAATATTTTGAACGTATCTCAACAAACATCATTGAAAGTTTTGAGTATCATTCATACAAACCATTTGTATCTAGTTTTAACAAGAATAAAAAAATATGTATTCCTATTAATCAGCAAAACCTGTACGTACTACCTTCACTCAGTTGTTTATATATCGAGGGAAAGGTAAACGTTTTTAACAGCACCACAAAAGAAAAGGTATCAAACGTACATTTTGTCAATAATCCCGTGCTATTTCTTTTTCAAGACATACGATATGAACTTAATGGAGAAGAAATAGATAAAATTAAGAACGCTGGTGTCACTACTACAATAATATCTTACCTATCTTTAAATGAAAATGAATCCAAATGTGCTCGAGTTTGGGGCTGGTCAAATGGCGGAACAAGCAATACTAGTGGTGAAGCGTTTTCCGCGTCTATACCATTTAACAAGATATTAGGACTTGCAGAAGATTATGAAAAAATTATTATTAATTGTAAACATCAGCCAGTATTATTACGAAGCAATACAAATCTTAATGCGTTCAGTATAAATACAGGTGAAGTTGTAGAAGATATTATAATAAATAAAATTGTTTGGCGAGTTCCACATATCAAAGTAGCAGATCGTGAAAGAATCAGCCTATTAAAACATTGAGAGAACGATAGAGCTATTCTATTGGCATTCCGTTCCTGGGACTTATATGAGTATCCATTACTACCCAAAATACGTAAATATACTTGGTCTATAAAAACTTCATCGCAAATAGAGAAACCTCGATTTGTGGTCATTGCCTTACAAACCAACCGCAAACATAACGCGAAATTATTAATGGCAGAGTTTGATCATTGTCACGTACAAGATGTAAAAGTCTTTTTAAATTCATTATATTATCCTTATGAGGGGTTGAATGTCAGTTTTTCAGAAGATAAGTTTACTTTATTATACGATTAGTATGCAAAATTTCAACAGTCGTATCATGGACGCCAGTATGAGCCGTTGATGGGTTTAAAGGAGTTCAGAGACGTGGCTCTATTATTTGTAGTTGATTGTTCAAGACAACACGAAACTTTAAAAGGTTCCATCGATGTGAGAGTTGAAATCGAAACAGATCAAGAAATACCAGATCAGACAACCCCTTATTGCTTGTTATAGTAAAGGAGTTTACTATAGCCACTTTAGAGTACACCAATATATTCCTAATTAAATCTAAGAAAAAACAAATTGGCTGGATTGAAAAGCAAAGAGGGTATCGACGGAGGGAGGGCTTTGTTGATTATAGAGAGTTTCACAGAATTATAAAGACATATTTTAAAGATAAAAAGATTTCTTAAAAGGATGTGAAAAAATTAAATGGGTGCAAGATATTTGTGATGAAAATAATACTATCATAGATATAAGTTGCTTAGGATCTCCCAATTCAAATACTCTTTGGGAACTTTATTGTAAAGATACTTTACTGTATAACTGTTTTACTCATAAGAAAATATGTGCGTTAAAAATGTTTTATGTATTTAGTAATGGTGTTTTGAAAACAAAATGATTGTTTGATTTCCAATAAACTATATGTAAATAAACACTGCATCTTTTAATTTAAACTACCTTTGTGGTCGAGAAGAAGAAAAAATATAGTTTCAGACTGCTAACGATTAGTACTTATTATTAAAGTAACTGTTTTTTTTTTTTGTACTACCTTGCATTTTTAACGATGAAATAATTGGCCTTCATATTTTGTTGTTTATTATTGAACCATTTGTATTTGAGATTCCGAATGAAACGGTATTAGAAATGAAGCAAAGATAAAAAAGTGGTTCGAGAATTGGATTTAAAAATTTTGACCTCTAATGGAGAGAACTGGGGCCTTCAGCGGCATGTAGCTCGAACGAAGCGAGAGCAAGTGACGCAGAAGCCCCAATTCTCACCTACTCCCAGGTCTTCACTGATCACTCTTTTGACCGTCTTTATGGTTAGGCCCATCTGAAAAGCTAAGATTTCCCGTTTACGAAAAGGATTTTGTTGAATACGCGCCTTCATTGCTTTGATGATCGCGGGTGTCCTATTTGTACGAGGTCGGCCGTTCCACTTACGATCAAATTTTTTCAAACCTTGAATCTTCAATGAATCGCTCGATAATGCGATAAACAAATCATAGGTTTATTTTCAATTTTTGTAGAATATTGAAAATCTCTTTCGGCGCGCAACTACAGCGGTGCAACGCGATAACCGCTACTCTATCTTCTTTCTTCTACTACTCCATATTTGAAAATGAATAAAGATTAAAGTCTTTATTTCGGCAAGCGCAAACTTTTTTTTTAATTTGGTGAAGTTCATCTAGCCACGATTCAATTTTTTTAAATAATAAGGTTTTGACAGAACTTATGAGAAGACTAAGTATTAAGCACTTATTACTCTAAGCCACAGACAGCATCACCACAGTCAAAAGCATTTAAGTATAAAAAGGAGGTTTTCTTCTCAAAAACTTGCTAATAAAAGAAATCGGTAATAATTATTGCTATGTGAATGTATATTGTAGGGGTGGCGTAAGACAGTCTATCATCATATTTTGTTGTGTATGTGTCATAAGAGGCAAATGTACGAAATTACAGAAAGGTCTTATGGTTCCGAAATGTGGATTTATAACCATCTTGTACTGGCCGGACGCAAAATACTCACTAAGGTACAGTGTTTCGAAGAAATAAATACCTAACTTTGAAAGCTATGAGCGAATTTTTTAACTTGTTTTAATAACTGTACTATCACGGAAACTCAAGTAATTTAAACATTTCCACATATTAACTGTACAGGTGCAATTTATTATCCTGTGGGATAAGAGGACCTTAGTATCAAAGTCTACACAAGCTAACTTTGTTAGATCCGTTTGAATCACCTGAATGGCTGTTAGCTTCACTACATTTTGTAAGCACGCAATAGTATAAAGAAGGTCAAATTACATTGGCGGTGAGTTGTAATAATATTACTGTCAGGGGAAATAAGAGAAAATCGTATATAGTGGTGAACGAATAATGGTGTTCTTTAAAACATGAACGCGGAATTATGTACACAGATTAAGCTATTTATTTTTCATGGAATATGCACTAGTCTTTTATATATTTTAATTTAATAAGTTATTATCTAAATTTTTGAGAAAAGTACATTCAACATGTAACGATCGATAAATGACTATGGTTATTAGATATGTACCATCCAATATATTTTTGATTCAACAGAAACATTTATATTAAGGTGTCATAGTACATGATTATGAAAACAAAGTACTTTAAAACGTTGAAAACGGGCCCTTTGAAATGGGTAGGTCGGACATTTAGTAAAATAAACCCGAAAAACCGTTGAAATTTAATCTTAAAATAAGCAGCCTAAAGGTTCATATTCATACGCTTGAACAGGAACACCATGTTCGAAAATGTAATGAAAAGGGAACTAACATTTTTATAGAGGTTAAAATGACTCTCGGAATGGTGTGGAACCTTTTACATTTAAGGAATCCTCATTTTATATGTTATGTAATACATCAGCTTTTATATGCGACTAACATCTTTGTACAATACAAAGCTTAAATTTATCTTTTAAACAAATAAATTTTAAACACCTTTTGAATACGACTAAAGTGAACTTATCAATTTTTATATAGTTTATTATGTAGTAATATGTTCTTCAAGCCAATTTACGGCCACGGTGGCCAGTCTCAACGACGAATATTTGTCTGCACTGGACAGGATCGTAACGCATGAAAATTAGGGCCAGTTCAGGTGTAATCTCTGATGAATGAAAGAGCAATTCGACAAGACTTGAAAGAGACCGGACCAACAGCTTTATATGCATTCCTAAGCAAAGTGGTTAACCACATACAACTTGATTTTTGAACTCGGGACCATGTGATCTCACCCAATACCACATCCCATAATAAATCACCCAATACCACACCGTAATAAATCACTGGTTATAGACTAAATGACAGCTGAAGGTATATTTGTTTAGTTATTATTCGAAATATGCTGTTGCCCAACTTCTACTCCAGTTCCTTTCCGTCACCTCCTTCAGCATCCCTGGGATTATACTGGAGTCTATTTTCCATATAGTTGCGGCGTATGATTATCCACTACTCTGTATCACCCAGTGTTGGTTCTTCATTCACTATCACTTTTATTACTTCAAGATTGAGAAAATGGACAGCATATATCCTTTTATTCAGAATACGATAGGATGCTTCTTACTACATCATTGTTCATTCCGATATATCAAATCTTTGAAATATATGTTATAACATGTTTTAATTATATGATTTTAAAATTGGGTCTACTCTTTAATAAGGCTTCAAGCCTACGGCTGACCTTAACAAATAAATCTCACATTATGTATGGGAAGTTTGCTTATTTGTTGACGTGCAGTATTACGGTCATTTGGATGGGCAAGTTAAACTGGCCTCTAAATAGCTTGTCGTGCTCAGCAGAACGGAGCGGTATTTCATGCCGGGCACACCGTTTGCAACTTTTCAACAAAGGTTCGGCCTCACATGGAACACTGTTTCAATCTCTGGGCATAGGCTTCCCAGTGCCAGCTCCTTCCATTTGATCGCATCAAACACAGAGCGGTTCAATACGTTGGCGACTGAGTTCTTTCTGACCGGCTTGACTCACTGGTACTGCGGATAGATGTTGCATCTCTTTGCGTATTTTAACACATCTACCACTGGTAGTACTCTGAAGAATCTTCGGACTAACTGCAGCCGCTCAATTTCCACATCACACATCGCGACAAAACTTTCGATACCATCCATATCATCGGGATGATTAGCGATCGACCATTGTGCGATTTAGAACAAGTTTTCTTCATTTCACAACTTCCTTGTAGAGTTGACTACCACCAGCGATTTTTTCGGAACGATACAACCTAGGGACCTTTAATAAAAGCGCTTAACTCCTTTCTAAAAGGCCGGCCACTCCCCCACTATTCCTTTGGTATTGCAAATATTTATAGGTAGCTGTAGTCACTTGCCATCAGGTAAGCTAAATACTCGTTTTCCCCCTCTTCTATAAAAAGTGCGTGCATTTGCATCAATTCGTCCCCTTCTGTAGTTCCGTTTTATTTTGTGAATATAACGATTTCTTATATTTACGCGAACACCACATATTTAAATAAATTTATTTTTATGGATTTTATCGCGTTTATTAACTTATTTTATATTCCCGATGTTTCGAGCACTTATATACCCATGGTGCCTCCCATAATCATGGGACCATAGTTGCTAATAACACGCTCGGAAGTTGTTATTTTGTTTGATATTTAAATAGTCGTGTGAGAGGAAGTCTTGAACTGAGAGTTGTGATTATTAAACATCCGAAACCATTTAGTATTGTTATTACTTTGAGGTCATAGTGCCGAATCTGCTAAACAGCAGTTAAGAAAAATCAAAACCAAAATAAATCAGTATTTCAGACTAGTTTACTAGCAAGGCTTATAATTTTTGAATATCTTTTTAGTACTAGGTTGTACGAATTTTGTTGTACCTATTCTATTTGCATATTTGTTACAAACATCATCTTTAGAGCTTATCACACCTTTTTTACAAAGTCTATCTACACCCAATATTCTGAGTCTTCTGCATCCATCAACATCCAGCGTGGCTCTTCCAGTAACTCCGTCTAGGAGAAAATCGTCTTGCGTAAACTTGATATGCTGTCACTCTAACCCCTCCTTATCGATTCCTAGATCTTAGAGCTATTTATTTGAAATGTTATCTAAATTATACCACTATCGTTTTAAACTTTTATTAGCACTTCAACTGTCTGATTTCCTGAGCTAGATCCCTTTGGTTTTTTTTTGGGAATATTATCCATGTAAAAACTCATCACCCATATGAATTTCAAGTAGATTAATATATAAAAAATATTTTCTGCAAAAATATCAACAAAAGTAACATTTAAAAAAGTGAAAACAGATCTAGTATTTAAGTTATATATATATATATATTTTATATATATATATATATATATATATATATATATATATATATATATATATATATATATATATATATATATATATATATATATATATATATATATATATATATATATATATATATATATATATATATATATTTGAATTATACAGAAAAAACATGTGTTTAAACTTAAATACTAGATCTGTTTTCACTTTTTTAAATGTAATTTAAACACTTTTTTAAATAATAATTATATATATATATATATATATATATATATATATATATATATTACACTGCTACCACACGGCAAGGAGCCGAGTCTGTACTCGGCTTGTCACTCGTTTAGAACCACCCGGAGGACACATGTAGGATGGGTCTAGGATTAGGTGGTCGAAGCATACGGACGTGACGACTTATTCCACACTACGTAAAATTTCTTTGTTTTTCTAATTTTAAATATGAGTATTAGCGAAATGAAACCCATATACACATTTGAAAAACACTTGAGCCTAGAGACGTGGTACTTTTAATAAAAGTTACAAATGACAATAAGCACAGTAAAGTTTATTTCTTATAACTTAGGTAGTGTTGTCGTAGAAGAACTTTGAAGGAGTTTTTATTTGTTGCATTCTTAATATTATTGTAGAGACTTTTACAAACTTTTACAGCCTGTATCGTAGAAAAGGATCTACATAAACACTCACGCCTCTCACCCAGAGGGGTAGGCAGAGACTACAGACTTCCATTTGGCATGATCCTGACACACCTCTCTCGCCTCCTTCACATCCATACACATCCGCATGCATGCTCGTCGGTTAAGGGTACTCCTAATTTGGCCCGTTTTCAATAAATCGCCAATTTGGTCGATAAATTTTCACCTAGGACGTCCCTTTCCGACTCTGCCATTCACTTCTGCAACATAAATTTTCTTTGTCACTCTTCCTTCATTCATTCTTTCCACATGACCAAACCACCGAAGCATTCCTTTCTTGATCCTGGTCACAACATCATCTTGCAAACCACAATCTTCCCTTATTACACAATTTCTTACCCTGTCATTAAAATTCAGCCCTAACATAATCCTTAACGGCCGCATTTCTACTGCGTTCATTCTACTTTCGTGCTTCTTCTGCCACACCCAACTTTCACTACCATACGTTAAAGTAGGGACCAACACAGCATTGTGAATTGCCATACGTGCCTTTTTCGACACATTTTGACTCTTCACGATAGAGTGCCAGGCCCCATTTACTATATTTCCCGCATACACTCGTCGTTCTATATCCTTATCATATCTCCTATCCTTGCTAAATACGCAGCCCAAATATACAAACTTATCTACTTGCTCGATCAACTCCCCTTCTATTCTTATTTCGCAAATCGTTTTACTTTCTTCTCTTTCAAAAACCATAACCTTCGTCTTACTAGCGTTCACTTTCATACCCCTTTCTTTTAATGATCTGTTCATTAATGTAACCATCATTTGCAACTCGGCCGCCGACGACGCAAGGATAACTTGATCATCGGCGTACAAAAGGCATTTCATGGTTAACTCACCCATTCTTAATCCGCATTCTTCAACTTTCAAATTTTGCGAACAACTGTCCATAAATAGGTTGAAAAGCCACGGGGAAGCCACACAGCCCTGTCCGACACCTTTATGGATGTCAAACCAGTCCGAGTAAACCCCGTTGATCCTAACACAAGCACTAGAGTCCCTATAAAGGGACTCCAATGCCTGTATCAAGCCAGCGCTCAACCCAAATGAGTTCAGTGTTTGCCATAGCACATCCCTATTCACATAGGCCTTTCATAGGCCTTTTCCAAGTCCATGAACGCACAAAAAACCTTTTAGTTTTTGGCCAAAAACTTCTCCGCGATCATGCGCATGGAAAAGACTTGATCTGTACATCCCATTCTCTTTCTAAATCCCGCTTGCACATCCCAAATTTTTCCATCAGTTACTTTCATGACCATTTCAATCAGTATCTTAGCATACAGTTTTCCCACAATGCTAAGAAGGCTGATGCCACGGTAGTTTTTACAATCCCGCTGCGACCCTTTGCCTTTATATACTGGGACTATCACGGCTTTGCACCAGTCAACCGGTACCCGCTTCAGTTCCCAGCATAAAACAAGGTGTGCAGCAGGCCTGCCACCACTTCCTTTCCAGCCCTTAGCATTTCGAGTGATACTCTATCATATCCGGCAGCCTTACCTGCTTTCATGCTTGCTTTCATTATTTCACCTATACTTATCTCGCTACCTCTTTCCTCTTCTTTCGGAATTTCTGCTTCACTTAGTACACACGTTGTCTCCTAACTCATAAACACGCTTTCAAAATATTCCTTCCATCTCTTTAAACTCAAAACTTCATCATTCAGAATATAGCCATTCTCGTCTATTATAGCATTCATCATAGGCTGTTTTGAATGTCCCCTGGCAGTTCTTACAAGTTTCCAGAACATTTTAATATTTGCCTGGAAATTATCTGACATTCTTCTATCATTCTTATCCGTTTTTTCTTGCTTTTTCCTTCAACTACTTCTTTTACTCTCTTATTAAATGTCTAAAGACTGTCTTTTTTCTTTCAATATCATCATTCGTACCGCTAGAATTACCAGCCTTTGTTGCTAGTTAATCTAGCCATGCTCTCTCCTTTGCTTCAACTTCCATACGTACCTCATCTTCCCACCATAACGTATTATTTTTCCTTTCATTCTTTCTCTTACTAACACCACATACTTCGGTAGCTGCATCCACTAAACTTTTCTTTACATTTTACCATACATTCTCCAAGTCTAACTCCTTCATACATAATTCATCCAAACCACTTATATTTTCTTTCAGTCTACATTTGAACTTGTTTTTCTCACCTTCATCTTGTAACCTTTCTGTTCTAATATGCTGTAACGCAGTGGTAGACACAGATGATCGATGGCGCCAACGCCTGAATAGACCATTAATTCGGCAAAAAACCAAATAATGATCCGTTCCTACGTTAGAACCCCGGTAAACCCTTGTATCCACCACTGCGCCCCTCAATCTTTCATCCACAATTATTAAATCTATCATGCTTCTCTCGTCACCTCTTTCCCAAGTATACATGTGAATCCTCTTGTGGTGAAAGCAAGTGTTCGTCACAAAAAGATTCTTTTCCATACATACGGTGAGGAGACTTTCACCACTCTCATTTATACTTTCATCACCAAACGTTCCCAATATACTTTCACAACCAAGCCTCCTCACCCCAACCCTTCCATTAAAATATCCTAGCATAATAATATTTTCATTTCCCTTACACTTCATTAACACCATCCTTACCATTTCCCAAAACTGCTCTCGGATATAAGTGGGCCTAGACATGTCTGGGGTGTAGATCCCTAACACAAACAACTTCTTTAAGCCCACTTCCAATCGTATCTATAGCAGTCTTGGGCTTACACATTCATACTCTTGGCCCATTCTTTCTGAAAGGTTGATACCTACTCGTCTACACCAGACCAGTATGCGGTATACATGCCATGTGTAGTAACATCCTTCCCCTTCCTTTTCGTCTCATTTACACATAACACATCTATTCCTCTATCATACATCATATCGCATACTTCATCCATTTTATCATTCATTGCCCCACATACATCTATGGAAAGGAAAAAAGTTAAACTTATGCTATGGAAACCTTGTCCTCAGACAATTAGATTGTCGGGATGTTCGGCCGTCGGTCAAATGAAGAAAATTAAAATAATAAGGCGACTTTGGATCGTTTAAAATTGAATAAATTACAATAAAATTGTAAAGCATCGCCTTTTACGTATACGTAGCCATTTAAGCTTTGAACGATAAGAATATATGTGGTCATACTTAAGTAAACCGAAAATAAACTTTATGAAATTATTAAGACGTCGCTGTAACTTGTTTAGAAGATTTTTTGACGGATATGGGTATTTAAATCTGCATAACTTGTAATAAGTAAAATGAGGAAATAAACTAACATTAGCTTGGTTTTGAAAGCTAGAAAAATTTTAAGACGATAAAGGGAACACAAGGTGGCAACAACTTTACTACTTACTTCAGAGATCTGTAATTTCCAGTTCATAGTTTTATCCATTGTAACGCTTCCCCCCTCTATATAAAAGTAATAATAGATTAAATATAATTAATACAATTAATTTGCCCCTTTCCAATAAAGTTATATATATATTTGTGACCAAGATAAATAAGATATGTTTTGATCTTTCTAAATGATCTTTGTAAAGGTTTAATAATAGGCCTTTTATAAAATTTTTGGCATGATCGTCTTAGTTAGGACCCTTATTTGCGTTGTGTTTGTTTAGCAACTTAGTTTTTTTAGGTGTCTTTTGGAAGAATGAATGTTCACTAGAGCAATTGAATGCTGTTGGTAGTGCCTTATAAGCTAAGTGAACCCCGTTCACGAAGACAGGACTCGAGAAAGGTTAAGAACATAAAGCGTCCCTATTCCACTTGTATCAGGTTTACATTATTAATTTATTATTATTTATCCCTTCCCGCTTATAAAAGGCTCACAATATTTTATTTATTTATTTATTTATTAAAGCCTTTATTTCCCAAAGAAAAGAATTACATAGAATTAAATATATTACAAAATTTCATGTTATTTATTTGGGTACCCATTTGCGGGTGAAGGCCTCCTCCATCTTTTGCCATTTTTGTTTATCTTGTGCGAGTCTCATCCAGGTGTGTCCAGCTGTGGCCACAATGTCATCACACCACCTACGCCTGGGTCTACCGCGTGTCCGTGGCACTTCGCGCGGGTACCATTGGAGGACACTCTCACTCCAACGTCCATCTGTAGCTCTTGCAACTTGGCCTGCCCATCTCCATTTTAATTTACATGCTAACTCTGCAGCATCTATAACTTTTGTGGTTTTTCTTATTTCTTTATTTTTTTGTCTATCTCGTAATTTAAGACCTAACATGTTCCTCTCTGTTGCACGCTGAA